>JAQFVV010012454.1:2178883-2645170 GCA_028023455.1 Epiperipatus broadwayi
AGGGATTCGAACTCAGACTTTCACACAACCCTTAACTCTCCATGACATCTCATATTTCTGACTGACATGATCACACACATGTTGAAAAAATAAATAATCACCAATATATGTATTTCTTGCAAAACCAGCAGTCATCAGTTGATCCAGATTATCATCTCCACATATATATGCAATAAGTGCTCAGATATATGTTAAGATAGCCAATCTTCATACTTTAATGGACAGGCTTCAAAATACTCCAACCCACAACTCTTCAGCCGTCCATTTCATTGAAAATCTGATGATGGAACACTCAAAGCCCAATTTAGTTCCAAGGTTGTCATTCTACTCATGTTGATGTTAGTCATACTGACCCCTCATGTACCAGAGAATAATCCATTTTCTATACATATGTGAGGGATGGGCAGACATTTAACACACTATATTTCAATATGTAATTTAATCCACTGTACAGTCTAACACACACCTGCACATATAATGCAATATATAAGGGATTCGAACTCAGACTTTCACATGACCCTCAACTCTCCATACCATCTCATATTGCTGACTGACCTAATCACACAAAAGTTGAAAAGATAAGTAATCACTAATATATGTATTTCATGCTAAACCAGTAATCATCAGTTGGACCAGATTACTATCTCCATATATATATAAAATCATTGCTCAGCTTTATATTAAGATAACTAATTTTCATACTTTAATGGACCAACTGATGATTGCTGTTTTAGCATGAAATATGTATATTGGTGGTTATTTATCTTTTCAGCAAGTGTGTGATCAGGTCGGTCAGTAATATGAGATGGCGTGAGATTTGAGGGCATGTGAAAGTCTGAGGTTGAATCCCTTATATATTACACTATATGTGCAGGTGCTGCAAGAAGTATTTTGTGGATTAAAATGGGAAACTAAAGGAGTGAAAGTAAATGGAGATTATTTAAGTCATTTAGATTTCACAGATGATGTAGTTGTTTTTGCAAATAATGCTTCAGAGCTGCAGGATATGTTGCAGGAATTATCAGATGAAAGTAGGAAAGTAGGACTAAAGTAATGTTTAATCGATTTGCTCAAAATATGAAAATAAAGATTGATTATGATGAATTAGAAGAAGTTAACAGTTACAAATACCTTGGTCAGATTATTAATACAGATGGAAACATAATGGAAGAAATTAATCATAGAATTAAACTTGGTTGGAGTGCTTTTGGTAGAAATAACTTGATACTAAAAGGGAATATGCCTATGTGTTTGAAAAGGAAGGTTTTTAACAAATGTGTTTTACCAGTTCTTACTTATGGATCTGAGACTTGGACACTTAATAGAAGAGAAATACAGAGACTTCAGACCACTCAAAGAAGTATGGAGAGATGCATGTTTGGAGTAATAAGAAGAGATCAAAAATGCAATGTATGGGTAAGAGAACAAACAGGTGTTACTGACCTCACTGAAAAATTAAAAGATTGAAGTGGAGTTGGGCTGGACATATTGCTAGAAGAGATGATAATAGATGGACAATTGAAATTTTAAACTGGATTCCAAGAGATTGTAAAAGATCCAGAAAGAGACCACATGTGAGATGGATGGATGAAATAAGAAAGTGTGCAGGGGTGATGTGGAGAAGAGAAGCTAAAGATCAGAAAAGATGGATCTGAGACTTGGACACTTAATAGAAGAGAAATACAGAGACTTCAGACAACTCAAAGAAGTATGGAGAGATGCATGTTTGGAGTAACAAGAAGAGATCAAAAATGCAATGTATGGGTAAGAGAACAAACAGGTGTTACTGACCTCACTGAAAAATTAAAAGATTGAAGTGGAGTTGGGCTGGACATATTGCTAGAAGAGATGATAATAGATGGACAATTGAAATTTTAAACTGGATTCCAAGAGATTGTAAAAGATCCAGAAAGAGACCACATGTGAGATGGATGGATGAAATAAGAAAGTGTGCAGGGGTGATGTGGAGAAGAGAAGCTAAAGATCAGAAAAGATGGATTAAACTTGGAGAGACCTTTATCCTGCAGTGGATTGATAATGGTTGATGATGGTGATGATGATGTGCAGGTGTGTGTAAGCCTGTACAGTGTATTAAATTAAACATTCATTAATTAAAATTATCATTAACTTTTTAACATTTCCTTTTTTGCTTTACAATTTTTGAAATTATAATTAAATTTTGGAATGTTCCATCGACAGAACAAGATGCAGCAGAATATTTTCAAAATTACGGTATAGTGCCTTTCTCAAAAGTGATGCCTGTCTGCCAACATGAACAACCATGTCTCTTATAGTTTGCTTAATCATGCTTTATTTTTATTTTCTTTACTGCATTTACATTAAAAAAGTTTTTAATTACCTTTGGTTTCTTTATCATTTTAATAAATAAAACACAAAATAAATATTAAATATGATAGTTAGGGTCAGCCATATTGTTTATAGCATGTGTTGGAGGCCCCTGAAAATGGATTATTTAAAATAAAAGTGAATGGCAAACTTCCAGCAGGCATACTACTTAAATACCAAAAATAGTTATTAATACACCACGACATCACATATAACAATAGTTTTAATTGATTTGGTAATTAATTTAAAGTAATTTTAAATTATTATATCTTTTTTTGATTATTAAATTACAATAAATTATTTGGTGAAAATAAAATATCAGGGTTGAGATTATTAGAAACTTAATAATTAGAATTAGAACATCAAGATAAAATATTCTGAAGAATTGTAATAATTTCTCAATATCAACTTTGAATTTATATTTATTTTAATAAAGCATGGTGTCTAGAGATTAAATACAATATCAATAAATTATAATAAATAATAAAAAAAATCATATATAACAGCTATATATGTATATATTAAATATAATTATTCATAAAAAGTCTCTTTCAGCTCATAGTGCAGCGCCCTTTTCAAATGTTAATAATCTATTTTAAAGTTAACTAATTATTGCATATATAACACCATCTAGTGTCCAATAATTGAAGTAAAATAACAACAATAACAAAATATCAGGAAAATAGAATAAAACTTTCATATAGCGATACATTATAACTTCAAACAATTGATTATATAATATAATAATATACAAAACAAATAATACATTAGACTTTATTATACATATATTGTCTTATATAATTTTCTATTCATTGCCATTGAATGTAGTTAACTAAATTTGTTTGAAGTTTTGTACATATTCATGCAATTATTTGTTATTTTTAATGAAATATCTTTCATATATTTGTCTGCTCTTTGGATCTTTAATGTAATTTAAAAGTGTAATATCTTTTGTAGCATCTACTTTATGTCCAATGTTAAGTAAAGAATGTATAAAGCAAATTTAACATCTCATCTATTAATTGCATTGTTAAGTTCTTTGGCTCTTACCTCTATTTCATTATGTGACCATAGTAAATTATATTGCAAGTCACAATTAATTTTATATGCGATTCCTTTTTTTGTATTTTATATCATCTCTTAGTTCATAATTACCTATTAATTTATCCAGACTTTTGCTCTTTGACTATCCAATATTTATATGCTTATCAATATATTTTTTGTTTTTTATTAATGTATTATAAATTTTGGGATAATATGAAAGTTTGATCCATTTCTTATTTGAACTACTGATACTATCATCATTGTAATCATTTTCCAATTGGACATGAAATGGAAAATTATGTAAGACATGTATAACATATGTATTATTTGTTATCTATACATTGTTATGTTATATAGTCAATTCTTTGAAATTATTTGGATTTCTATATGAAGGTTTTATTCTATCTTCCTGATGTTTTATTTTGTTATTGTAATTATTTTACTTTCATTATGAAACATTAAATGATGTCATACATGCAATAAAGTAAAATAAAAAAATACTATAACTATAAAGAGAGAAACCCGTAGTAAATATTCATTTTTTAAAAAAATCTATTCCATAATTTACTATATTTCATATAATATGCCATCCATGAGTTCCCCCTCAAGAATAGCCAAAATTCAAATGATCAGAAATTGTAAGATACCAACATTAAATAATGCGGAAGTACTAAAAAAAACAGCAAGCTATATACAAATTGTCAGTAAACATAAAATGTAGAATGAGCCCATTCCATATTTTACATTTACTGACAATTAGTTTACATGTAACTCATTGAGGTTTCAGTACTTCCACACTATTTTATCTATATCTAAGCTGGTAAAAGTTTATATTCATACCAGCATTAATAAATTTACAATTATAAGATCTCTCTTTTTTTTTCTCCCATCTTAGCCAATAATTTCTTAAGATGCTATTTAGAGAAGTTTGGATTTTTTATACGTCATTAATTTCTATATATATATAAGTTAAACAATCTTTAAATAGCTTACTGCAGAACAAAAACTTTTTCATTAAGTTTCCCCTTACAGGGGAATAGTGAAGGATAAGGAAATATCAGGTTTATCGATAAGAACATATAGATACTCATTTACTGATCCATATTTATTGGATAGCAAGATTGACTGGAGACCAGCTACTTCAAAAAAACAAAAAAAACATTAAAGCCTATTTCAAATATGAAAACTTTCCAAGTTTTAAGAATTCTGAATTATAATTCTATAATCCATTAGTTTACTTTCCTTAAGTAATTGCAATTAATATTTAAACATTTGGAGATGCTGGGTAAGAAAAACTTAACAGGGAAAGTCTTAATAGCATGCTATGATTATAATATCATGACAAAGTCATTGAAAGCATTCTATTAAGATTATTTCACCATTAATCTTTTTTTACCTGCACTTCCAAGCAGTTGAAATGTCAATCCTGAATTATAAAATAATGGAGTTGATATCACATCCATTTTTCTTTCAATTTTTAAATTGTATACTATAAAAAAAAAGTTACTGTGTTTCGGTCTTCAGTTTTAAGAAATTCATTAATTATATCTTTATTAGTAATGCTAAATATAAGACAACAAATAAGTAAGGATTTTTTTCCCCTGAAAGGATCTCTTGCTTCTTTGGAGCAACTGTTTATATTTCTGATATCATTACATTAATTACAACCGTACAAGAATATGCCTTTATTATTCCTACATTTGCTGCATTAACTATCCCAACATTTGATATTAATTTGTAGCATATAATTGTTACATGTGGGGTTCAGATTGACCTTAGGTCAACATGGGTGTGACAAGAATCTCAGCCTCAGGGTGACCTTTGAGCATTCCATCATCAGATTTTCAATTGGATGGATGGTTGAAGAGTTGGAGTGTGGAGTAGATTGAAGCCTGTCCATTAAAGTATGAAGATTGTCTATCTTAATATATATCTGAGCACTTATAGTATATATGTGTGGAGATGATTACCAACTGATGATTGCTGGTTTAGCATGAAATACCTATATTGGTGATTGTTTATCTTTTCAGCATATTAGATAGAGTGGAGAGTGGTGGGTTGTGTGAAAGTCTGTGCTCATATACCCTATATATTAATTGTTTAACATTAATATCACTGGAAATCTCAGAATACCACTTTGAGATTAAAATATTACTTCTATTGATATTTGGTTCTTGTGTTTTCTTATTTCATAAAAATCATCCTACAATTAATACTTTTTATTAATGATGTGTGGTGACTTGAACAGATATCAATTGCAACCAGACCAAATTTATAAGCCATGTTTTATTTTGTTTCATTTCCTAGATTCAGATGTTTAGTAACATCATTTAATAGCAATTGCATATTCTATTTCTTTTTCAATTTTGTTACCAAGTGTAATTTCTAAAATAAAACCACACTGGTCAATATTGAATCCCCGTTGCAGATAAAATGTCACTAGATTCAGAAAAGCGTAGTAAGCCATAGTCCAGCAGATGTTATAGTATTCATTGCTGTTATTACCTAAAACTGTATCTACTTACTCTCCATCTGGCATTTTACTTCTCTCTCTTTCGTTTAGTTGCATAAGAACAAAGTATTTTTAAAAAATACCATTTTTTTTTGTCTCACTAGAAGTAATTTTTGAAAAGTATTTTTTTTAATGCTTTCATTACACACTAATGGAAATTAAACTGTTTATTGTATTATAATCTCACTTCACTTTTCCTGTATAAGTAGATAAGCTATTTATTATTCATTGCTACAACTAAATAAAAAAAAATCAAACAGATTTATTGCTCAAGAAGCTACGATTATGGTAAACTTCACCAAAACAGCATTTAGCATTAGATTATAAAAAAAGAAACCACTTTGTTACCAGATGAATAAATGTTTGCAAATTTGAATTAAGTTTAAATGTAAAAGATGGTATCAATCAGAGAATATTATACTCCATAGTCTGATATTCCACCATTGCCCATAAATGATTATTATGAGAATTTGACTTTTATATAATAAGTTATAGTTTAGTTTAATAATGAACTAGTAGAGAGCGCTTAATTTTTTCATTCATAAAATTGTAAGATGTAGCTCAGTAATATATTAATTATATAACTTCTTATTACACTTAAGTCACAGTATACACTCTATACATATATACAACTTCCATGATATGCTATCTGAAAATATGTAACAAAAAATAAAAACATTTAAAACTCATAAATTTAATATGTTTTATGAGTCCATACTGCTTATGATGTGGCATAATCTTTTTCATCTTGGGGCATCCTCTCTAAGTCTGGCTTTTCAAATGTTACAATTTAAACTTAAGGGATCTCTTCTATTCATTATGTTTCTTCAGTTACTGTTGAAAGCTTATGCATTTTTCTTTGTAATGTCTGATGAAGCTAGAATCTCTACAAAATTTAAGAGAATTTGTAGTTTCCTTAAGTGATGCAACAAAAGTAACAGGAAAAAAACAGTAAATCATATCAATAAATGTTCTGTATTATGCTAGAAAGTTCAAAGTTCATAATGAAGGGTTTAACTGAGAATCTGAAATAGATAACTGCAAACGAAGTAAGAGCACCAATTTTGAAAATAATACAGACTTAAAAATGTCAATACAACTAGAAAAGCTTATCTTCTGATAATGAGGCTGCTACTTTATTTCCATTAAAAAAGAAAAGTTATTAAAGAAAGTAATATTATTTACAGTATATGCTCAATTAGGATGAAACTGGGTTGTTCTGATACATCAAAAACTTTAAAAGGTTAAAGTCCATTTCTTCACTATACATTCAAATCTTAAAAAAATGATTATACAGTACAAGATTTTTTTTTATTAAAACAGGCAAAACTCTCCATACAGTAATGCCACTGATTGCAAGCCAGAGTAATCAATGGATGCTAGAAGGCTTGATGCATAAAATCTCTATCTAATGCCTACTCATCCAATAGCCCCAGACTAGTTTCTAGCTTGTGGCTTTCATCAGTGAGGAGCCTTGAATCTGAGAACACTGAACCTAGATCTTAGGATCTAATGCAACCCTCCAGCATCCACCTTTTATCTCTACTTAACTATAAAATGAGAATAAAATTGAAAACAATAATATTTTCAATCCAAGCTCATTAGCTTACATAGTAGGTCTGAACTCAGTTCAGTAACCATACATTTTGGTGTCTTTGGTTCTTTAATAACCATAGCCATCATTATCCTATTAGACAGGATTGGTATTAAGCCACTAAACATCACATGATCACCATTTCTTATGCTTGCTCATAAATGTTATTAAAACAGGCAAAACTCTTCGTACAGTAGTGCCACTCAGTGCAAGCCAGAGTTATCAATGGATGCCAGAAGGCTTGTACATAAAATTGCTATCTAGTACCTACTCATCCAATTGATTACTCTGACTTGCACTGAGTGACACTACTGTATGGAGAGTGTTTCCTGTTTAATAACAGTCAAGAGCAAGCATAAGAAATGGTGATACTATTATTTTATATGAATGGGAATGAGTAGACACACATACAATGAATATATATGTAAATATGCTCTCTCAATTTATTATCAATTACTGCATTATTATTATTTTTTACATTTTGTTTATACTATGTTTTAAAAAAGCATCTTTTATCATATATGTGTGTTTAGAAGTGCTGTACTTTTATAGGAAAGTACAAATAAACAATTCATACTGTATTGTAAACAAAGCTTGTAAACAAAGTGTCAACTACATGTACTATTCGCAATGTAAGCTAGATGGCGCTTGGAATAAAATGTAATGAACATTCTCAACCATACTATAATTTAATTTGAAGGTATTCATACTTAGGGGAGTAAATTAAATGAATACATTTCAGATAGTTAAAATAATTTACAATTCCATTGCAATTACTTTTCCAATGTTGAGTCCATTCATGATATCCATAGATTATATTCCAGAAAACCAATGAAGACATATGTTACATAAAATATTGGACATATCTTAAAATACATCTTGATACCACTGTACCTCATGGCAGACAAATTTCAGAACAGTCAAATCACAAACTGTAGTCAATTCACAATTTTTTTCCTTCTTTCGATCATTTTTTTCCAAATCAACTTTGTAGGTTAAACATTGAATACATCCCATAGTCAGGCTTTAATTACTGAGGCTACCCTCAATTTCCTAACTCTCATAAATTATTGTAAGATTGATTAAAAAAATTTAAATGCCACAAGTAAATTGTTAGAAGTTACAAAAAGAAAAAATATGTATTCATAGCAATCCCAAACTTTAGAAAACTAAAAAATTATAATTAAGCCATGGAGCTCTTCACTAAATTTTTTTTTAACCACTATCACTATTTTCTAGGCTTATACAAACTGTTAAATCAATAGCAAACTCTCCATACAGTAGTGCCACCTAGTGCATTTCATAGTAATCAATGCATACTAGAAGGTTTGTGCAAAAAATGTATAGATACTGAACTAGGCTCTGATCTATAGGTCCATATAAGCAAATTAACTTGGATTGACAACATTACTGTGATTTCATCATGGGCTCATAATGCTACAGTTAACTGAATAGATAAAGGGTGATTGCTGAAGGGTTGTATTGGATGCTAAAATCTTCCAACCTCTCAGATCCAAGGCTTTTTATTCATGAAAGCCACAAGTTAGAAAACAATCTGGGAATATTAAATGAGTAGGCAACTAAATAAGGATTTTACGCACAACCTACTAACCTCCATTAATTATTATGGCTTCCACTGGGTGGCACTTCTCTATGGAAAGTTTGTTACAACTTTAATTTCTTTTCACAGATTCTATTCACACAATTAATAAGAATAATAATAATAATAATAATAATAATAATAATAATAATAATAATAATAATAATAATAATAATAATAATAATAATAATAATAATAATAATAATAATAAAATATTTGATGAATAGCATATAAGCTTTTTTTTATTCGCTGAAACAACTCCAATCGATCAAGCATATCATTTAATTAATCAAAACATTATTTACACAATTTTTAGACGTTATAATTACGCACACAATTCTATCTATGTGTGAATAGGTATGAGAATGCGCCAGAAATAGCGGTCTCCAGTTACAATCAAGACGTGCTGTGATAGAAGGCGCAAAATTACCAAGACAATATATTCTGATACATAATTTTCATTTACTTAAATTAAAATTTATACACCCAAAGGGTGCGTAGCAAAGTTTGAACACGGTATTAAATAAGACTAAGTCACCACTGATGTGTATAATGGCGAAAATATGATTGAATCAATTTACGTAAAAGTATATAAAGAGTTAATTAGATTTTAGTTGCAACTGCAATCATGCATTAAAATTTAGATGAAAAACTAGATATCAGCATTATTCAAATATCTAATCCAATATGTGTATTCATATCTAATTGATAAATAAAGCATTGTATTTTTTTTCTTCTTTTTTTTTTTTTTTAAGTACACAGATATAAGATTGGATATACAGAGAGGCAGTCACTTCTTTAAATGTATATATTAATTTGTAAGCCTCATTTCGAGAATACAAGCTTCTCTCTGTACTATATTCAGTTTGTTAAATTATCACCTTTCTTCTCAGCTGGATTAAAAAGAAGAAGGATAAAATCCAATAAACATAATTATTGACGATAATATAAAGCAAGATCTCAACACGCTGAGATATGCTTAAAATACAGCAGGTACCAAGAGGTTGCTGATTTGAAAGATTGAAAATCTGTTAATTTGAGAGCTGCAAATTAATACAATCTTGTCAGATTTTTATTACTTTGTTCGCTTCTGGGTTACTTATTTGGCATTGCAAAAGTTTAATTGCTTTAATTTTAACGCTTCATTGGCCGGCGCATAATTTACATTAGAGGGATAGTAATGTCATAGAAGGCCATGAAAGGAACTACTCTAAAGAAATCTACTCAGCAGGAAAAAAAATTAGCATTGCTCTAATTTATATTGGACTCGGGCTCCATCTGTTGATAATGCATCTTAGTGCAAAACCATCAAGATCATTTGCATAATGTTAGTTCTTGGGAGGTAGGAATTATTCACAAGAAGGCCATACAATGATGAAGAATTGTAACCTTTAGAGAGTTTTATTTTTGCATGCCTTTTTTTAAATACATTTAAACATATAAAAATGGAGATTGTCCATCTCCATAAATATTCCATTATAGCTATCAATCCTCTACACCTCCTCCACAATCTACTCTCAATTCCCATAATAATTAATTGATTAAATATATATTATTCATGAGGTTTTTTTTCCCCTCTTCCTTACTTTTTCTTTAATATAGCAATTTGCATACACCTAATTGCCAATGTTGTTACTTTAAAAGCAATTCACTTGATCAGCAAATGTAAAATATTCATGTTAAAAAAAAAAAAAGATTCTAAATATTAAAAAAAAAAAAAACACACACGAAGTTAAGGTATATCTACACATGGCAGTATTGTTTAATGGTAAGAAGAAAAAGAATTTTAAATGTAAATATGAAAGGTAAAAAAAAATACTAAAGAAAAATAATAAATTAGAAAGTTTTAAAATTTATGAAAAAAAAATAGAATATGAAACTAAATTAAAACTTGAAAAAATAAAATACTGACGTATTATCTTACTTAATAGAAGCTAGCAAATTAAAATAAAATACTGCGAGTTAAGTCAGAAAATCCAAAAATCTCAGCAGGATTCCATTCTCCTAGGGTTGATTTGATTTTCTAAAGGCACTGAAATTTCAAATGCATTTTTTTCCAAACTGGCAAATTTAAAGTAAATTTGTAAATAACATGATGCTGTAAGCTAACTTATGTATATATAATGAAGACGTTAATTGACTTTTAAAAATATTTTTTTTAAGTAATACCCATTTAATTAATGAACAAATTTATTTTCAATGTTATTTTCTATATCTAATTATATTTTATTAACAACATTTTCAAAATGAACTTTTAATATTGTGTTTAATAAACACAATAGAAAATAAATCGCTTTTTAAAACTCGACTTTGTCTTTAAGTTGATAAAGACAATTTTAACAAAAGTAAGGGAAGATGATTGATTTCGCAAGTGGTTTTAGCTGTTTAATAAGGTCACTAGGTAGCGCTGGTAAATACTAAATCAGAATGAATACTTATAACTTCTTAAGAATATGATTTTAAATAACTTGGGAATTGCATAAAACAATTACGTTCGAAAATATATTTATTTAAAATAAAGAATATGTTATGTTAACATTTTATATTTATATATAAAAAAAAATAAACACCCCCCCCCCCTTGTGTAAGAAGCATGGGTGGAAACAAGATAAATTCATCAATAGTTTCTCTCCCTCTTTCCTTCTTTATTTTTGCTTTTCTAATATATAACAAATAATAACCACATACCACTCTTTTAACACTTTAAAGCAAAACTGTAATGTTAATAAATAATTTTGCTTTAAAGTGTTAAAAGAGTGGTATGTGGTTATTATATGTTATAAGATAATTTCATGAATTAGATTGCTACCAATTTATACTTGTATTTTTTTCCATATATTTGGAAAGTTTTGATTCTAAGATTAAGTTAAAATTAACTTCCTTAAAAAAATGGCAAATATCCATGTTATCTTCTTTTGAGATAAAATGTGATAAAAATAAGTGAAATTGCAATTGCCTTTCCTGAATTTGATCCCGCTGTCAATGTGAAAAATGCTTAAGAATAAGCACCAAAATGTACTAAAGCATTTTAATGAAACTAATCTGTCAAATTAACAATGGCAAACATTTTTATCATAAAATAGACAGTAGCCTTTAGATAACCCATTCACCTCTGTAGAAGTCACTCATAAAGGTACAGAGATTCACCAGAGTTGATGACCAATAAAGATGTGTTTTTCCCATTCTTCTTTGACATTATATAAAAAATAATTAGATACTCACTTATCATTCAATAGTGGATAATGAATTGGATTAGTTATGGTCCAGATATCTGGGAGGGAAAAAAATAAGCTTATTGAAAAGACTTTTTGAAATTTATTCAACCCAGATGTGAAATTGATTCATGGTATGGCTAAAAAAAAATGCACTAATGTATATCAGGAGACACCATTATATGATGAATCTCCTGATATGATAAAATCACCTGAAATTTTCTCATATTTTTTTATCTTTTATTGTTTTCATTTTTAAATCTATTATCACACTTTCATCACTTTTGATATTGAATTATTTGTTATTTAGGCACCCACATGCACCTTATTAATGAAAACACCTCAATAAAGTTGACATGGGAGCTCAAAAAAGAGGCCTAGCTACTACCATCAACAATTTCAAATTTCTTTATTATTGCCATCCTCAGTCAAAATACTGATGAGCAGCATTAATTAATTATCCTGATGAATAAAATAAAGTAACGTTTAATCCCAACAGCTTTATACAACAAAAACCATCTTACATTTTAATAATATAAAAGATTCTACAATTGAGCTCTAATGACTAAATTTACTAACATCTATAGTGCAGCTCTATACTTGAAATCCCAAAATAAAACATAAAAGAATGTAAAAAGCAATAGAAAACATTTCTACTAAAGATCAAGTGTTATTTCTTATTGTAGTCCACAACTGCTTACTTATTATTCATCCTTCAGTAAAAAAAAAAAAAATACATAACTTCACACTTTATTTTGTTTTTCTATTTTCATGACAAATGAGGCATCCCTAAATAACCCTGAACAGGCATATGTTTCAAATCCAACTCCAAAATGATTCATTCGTGATTATATTGCTTCGTACAAGATCGTGAATAAAGACCCGTAATCTTCAAGATTTTTCACATTAGACGTACTGGAAAATCACCACTTAGAAATCTGTATCTTCTAAACCTGTCACTATTTTCTATCGCCAAAAGCCTTGAATGCTTTTATATATATTTTTATAGATTTTAGGCTGAAATCTAATTTGCTGTATACTTAATTAAATAACGACAGTGTGGCAACATTTTCATATACAATCTTAATGCAGAAAAATTACAAATAAAATGAAATACAATATAAGTCTTATTAAAATGACTAAGAAAATAAAAAATGATGAAAATGATGAGAGAACACAGCGAACACAAGAGACATTAAAAGAGTACCTAGCATTTAACCTACAAGGCAACATAAACTTTATTTGCATTAAAAATTGAAACATTTGGCCTTTCAATAAGTCAAATTCATATTCTACAGACAAAATAAGATACTTCTGATTGGATACTCCTCGCATGTTGCAGCCAATTCATTATCTTCTAACTATTGTTATCTTTGATGACTTCAATGTTTAAACTAACAATGCAAAAGGAAATAACATGATGTAGTAATAAGATTAATATTTGTTTGAGCCACATTATATTTCAATGTTTACACCTGTAAGTCCAATGGAAATCTTTAATATAAATAACTTTGTGCTTCTTCCTTACTAATGAAAATTCACAATTGCCAGCTAGAAACAGTTTCATTTTTAACTTAAGATGTATCAATTACTATTGTTATAATATAAGGTTTCAGCTTGCATCACTAGTGTTAAGTGTATATTGCCTTGTTATATTGTAGCTGAAATTCTGTCTAGACTATTACATGAAAAAATCCTCATAACATCTTTTCATTTATATATATGAATATAAATGTGAACTTAGCGTAGCTTAAAAGTAATCAAAAAAGCAAGCCACTGCCTTTCAGGCTATAAATAAATACTACTACTTTAACAAAAGATCGGGAATAGAATGAATCCACCCGTCCTTTAAGCTTTTGATGTTTATAAGTTTACCCTCGCCAATAATAGTGGAAAATCATAGTGATTGTAATACACCAACAAGATGAAATGTGGCATTAATAATTATTATATAAGAATTGATTATCTAAGGATAAAGATAAAATCCCATTTTTAATAACTTTGATTATTAAAAATGAAAGTCTGTTTCCTCCTTTGGATAATTGATCATTAGTTTAATAATTATTAGAGCATGTTTACGTCGAGCTGTATATTAAATTTACTCTGGTTTTCCCACAGAGTTCTCAAACATAAGCTTATAATGTTTTTCTGAAGGTTTGTGATGATGGGGTTCTAGCTGTATTTTTATATTGGACTATTTCCATCATCTAATATGTGTGTTGAATGTCTTTAGAAAAGTTTAATTTTTTAGTTAAATATTCCAAATGCATTCAACTGTTAGTAATATCACAGCAAACAAATGTTAGTAATATCACAGCAAACAGGTTAGTATATGCAGAAGTTTCGAGATGTATTTTTCTCCCCTCTTCTTCAGGTGTTGCTGGCCTGACCAGTGACAGTACTAGCATGGGATTCGAACCTGGGTCCTTAGATTCTTGATTATTGAAATTTAAGGTGATGCTCTAACCAACTGAGCCATCCTGCCACCAGAAGCTTAAAGAATAGGTGGACTCATTGTATTGATCTTTTTTTAACATTCTATGTGGCCAAGTTGCAATCTTTACTGTCTACATAAACATATTCGGTCACATATGCCCTGCTTGGGTTGGTGCAGTTGGAAGAACATCAGACTTGGGAGAAATCCTAGGATAGATTCTAGTGCTCACAGCTCTGGAACTTGAATTTCTGATAAAGCCATTAGCCTCTTCCTAGGTCATATATAAAGATGGATTTTCACCTTTATTATTTAAAGGAGATTGCCTTAACAACACATTGAGATTGTTGATTGTTATTGATATTGGTATTGTTTAAACATTAACTGCTTTCCTGTATTTATATGTATAAGGAGAGAATATTACATCAAATCATTTTACACAATATTTTCATTCGAATACTAAATCAAAAATATAATGTTATAAGAGTAACTACATACATGTAAAACGATATTTAGCTGCCAACACAGGATGGCTTATTGATAGTTTAGACCAGTGGTCTTCAACCCTTGGTCTGCAGACCAGGGTCTGCAGAAGTTTTCTGCTAGTCCACGCTAGACTGGCAGGAAAGTTTGTAATAACAAAATATTAAGATTTAAAATTTTTAATTAATATAAACAATTTTTATTTATTTTTTCATCGCAACTGCTTAAATAAAATTAATTATAAATCAAAATTTTATTTTAATTATTAGATAATACTATAATTACTAAATAATCGAAGTAATTTATCTGAAAATTCAATCTTTAAAAGACAAAGTATCAATCTCATGATAAATGCACCACTCCTTACAAGTCAATTTCTATATCTAGTAAGCATTTCTGTATTGCGCCAGCTCATTTATTGGTCACATAATACAATTTTTTATTACATTTTTGTATCATATTTTTATTTTGTTGTGTGACATTTCATTTTGAAATTGTAAACTTCGCAAAATGGAGACAAAAAAAGTCAAACAGCAAAACCTTTTGGCCTTCTTAAGAAGAGACAAGGATAATATGCCAGTAAAAAGTGATGCTGATACTGAAAATATGCCAAGTACTGGTGTTTCAACTCTTCAAGAAATGAGGAAAAAGAGATATGTTGATACTTCAAAATGTGCAGGAAAAAACAAAAAAGTCATTTTATTAGAAATTACAGTAAGGAGTATTTAAAACTTGTTTTCATAGTTGCTCCTGACAGTGAACTATCACCAAGACCTTTGTGTATAGTATGTTCCGAAATTTTGTCAAATGAAGCTATGTGACATTTTACCAAAACACTTTTCAGCTCAATTTTCCCAGTGGCTTTATAGGTGGTTCTCATGTGACTTCAAGAGTAAACAACTAATGCAATCTGGTGTTATTTTACTCTCATTTTTACCCAATTAAAAAAAAAAGAAACAGAACGAAAACAAAATCTAATCAATCATACATAAATTAATTTGTTTTTCAAATTATCACAAATGTTTGTGGGGGGAGAGAGAGTAGAATTAAATTTTTTATTATTTTTCTAAAAAAATTCAAAATAAAAAAAAAGTGTTTTATTATACAAACTCCATATATATATAAATTCATCTTGTATATTTAACATTAAATACAGATCTTTATATTTATCATAATCATTGTCATGTAATTACACTAGCTGTGATATTTCCCAACATTCAGGTGAATAACATTTTATTCTTGCATGTTTTAACAATGAAATAATAAATGTAGCAACGCAGGCACATTGATGAGAATGATTGTTATTGTATTGTTTTCTGCAGCAGTATGACTGCGCAACTCCAGAAAGAGTGTTTAGCATGTGAAAGTAAGCAACACCATTACAATACACAGCAACTTGTTTTTGGTCAGTTATAACAATTATGCTCATCTAAGGCTAAGCAGTTTAAATCTTTAAGAAAATTTATCTGTAGACTTCAGCCGGTCTGCAGAATCTTATCTTTATTTTTGCCCAGGTGTGAAAAGGTTGAAAACCACTGGTATAGACTAATATGTTTCATCAATAAATAATAAAATAATAATGACATTTTGTGTTCATAAATAAATTGAGTTAAAAAACTAGTATGTCTAGCAGTTACTGTAATATTTGTTATTATATATTATGAAGAGTTGTCACATAGTGTATACTCTATTGCTAGTCAATGAACCAGCTTTTGGAATATAAAAAATATGTACGTGTGTTCACTTTATATATATAGATAACCTTGATTTTGACGCACACGCGTTGAAAGCATACTCGATCTATTTAATTTCTTTTAAGATATTCAACCTCTATTGTATTATTTTCCTATTATATATAAACACATACATACGTTCTAAATGAAAACCTGTAAATATAAACACACATTTTATAGTTCAAACAAGAGATGGGGGCATAAAAAATTGGAAGTTACACAGTACTTAATTTTTGTTTTTTATTTAATAATTTTTGTAATATTTATAAGCATTTTTCTTCAATGATTCAATAGGCGCGTATAATTCTTATATAATGAATAACAGATTTAAATTCTCAAAGACTCTTCCATGGGTGGACTTCTGTCAAGAAACACTTTCAACTACTTTCACTTATAGTAATCTGCTTTTTAATAAAACTGCATCTCCTGTTTGGAAATGACACAAAGTTGATAAGATGGACTTATGAGAAAGAAATGTTTGATAATCCTAGAAAATAACAGACAGAAAAGCAAGTATTTCCAAAACCAGAAAGACAATAAGTAGGATAATTGAAAAGATAGCGTAAATATATACTAAAAAGTAAACTAAGAAGTGATCATCTTGAAATTTATATATCTAAAAAAAAAAAAAATCTAAAAATTGCATGATTTTGGGAAAGAACAAATTCGATATGCTTTAATAATTTAGAAAAATAATCGGATATATATATATAATTCAAAAATTAATTTCTTAAAGGTAATATTAATGTAGGCACAAGCAATAAAAGCAGAATTATTTGGGGGAAGTACTAACTTAAAATAGAGAGGATTCAAAACTTGAAAGTCTGATCAATATTTTGATCATTAATGTCAGACTGCTGTAAACCTGTTCACTCAAAGATGATATCTTCAGCATTCCATTCTTTACATAGGCAGGTATAGGTCTCAATAAAATTGTAATAATATTTTAAGCAATACATAGTGATATCTGCAAGTTTTTTCAGATAATCAAGAGTAACGGAGATGTAGTTTAAGGCTTAAAAAATCTTATTGTTTTCAAATAAAAATGTGTAAAGTTATTTTTAGGATAATTAAATCAATTTCTTTTTACAATGTTTTTTTTATATATATCTCAAATGCGTTCGGGAAGCGAACCCGGACCTGCTGCTTGGAAGGCAGCTATGCTAACCACTAGGCCACCAACGCTAGACTAAATTTCTTTTACAATGTTTTATAACGTAAAGAAATAAATTAATCATTAATACTAGTATCCCATGTTGAATGATAATTGATTTTCATCCAGAAGACCCAAGTTTAGTTTCTAACATGGTGATAATTTTTATGGTGTACTGAAATTATGTTGCAAATGGAGTCCTTATGTGACAAATAATAGAAAGACCTCCAAAATGTGATGGTTAATTAATGAATAATCCATAAGCAGCATCTAAGCATGTGTTCCTTTTACTGCTTTATTAAGGCAAAATAATGGTTCGTTGAAGACAAATACTGTACTTTAATGTTATTAGATTCATTCATTTAGGTTAATATAGCGACCTGGTCATCTCCTTGCACTGTTGTAATTGTTGGTGTGTGTGTGTGTTTTTGTGTGCCTACATTTCAATCTTTTAATTACATTCACAGCAATTCTGATTCCATTCTCTTCTCATTCCTTTTATACCAGACTAAAAATAAGAATTTGATGTGTTTTCTTATTTGATTTAGAATGGTCTTATTAATTTACAAATAGTCATTGATAAACATAATGTAAATGAACTTATTCTATAAATATAAACTTAATTACAAAATCGCATGCTATAATATATAGTAATATTTATTTTATTTAGCTAATACATGGTGTATATTACATTTTTATTAATCTGATGAAAAACTGTATAATAATGCAAAACGAAAATGCAATTTACTATCAGTCAATATTATTATAAAAAAAAAACCAAATAGAGAAATAATGTCAGAACAAGACAACTATAATAATACAGACATGTGCAAAGAATGTCTCAGAAAAGATTACCAAAATAAATATATGCACTGGATACCATCAAGAAAGAGAAAAAGAGTGTATTCAAAATAAATATGAAGAAGGAATAGATAAAAAAAAAAAAATAGAGACTGAAATTTGTAAAAAGATTTATGGATGGATAGAGAAACATAGCAATTGGGAATCAGAAGATATAATAAAGTCTTGTTATAGATAGATAAGAAGATGAGAAGTAATGCTGTCAAGAGTAAATTATTATTGAAAATTTATTTTAAAAAAGCAAAATAATTACAAGAACATGAAAACTAAAATATATATAAAAAATGTAATGGATTAGCAATATAAAAAAAGTAATGCTATCTACAGCAAGGGTATGCAAACTTTTTAACATGAAAAGCCATTTTATTTACCCCCCCCCCCACTAAAGAGCTGTAAGAAAAGAGGTGAAAAATATGTTCAATTTCTGAATCATTAAGAATATATTTATTTAAGTAAGAAAACATAATAGAGTCTGTGTACATCCTAACGAAAATAAAAATTCTTTTTAAAAATAAATAAATAAAAACAATACATTACTTTGACAGTTTGATTTATTCATAAATTTCTAATATTTAAATATTCATCATATACAATAATTACACTTCAGTAATAATGCCGAATTCAAAAAAACAACATTTCAATGCATATTTTTCCTCTTCAAAAGTCATCAAAATATTTATTTGCAATTTACAAAAAGGTAATCAAAAATGTGTTTATGTTTATCATGATAAAAAGAGCCATAAGATTGGACCAAAGAGCTACATTTGACTTGAGAGCTGCAATTTGCAAACCTCAGGTTTAGAGGATTCATTTCCTAAATATCAATAAGTATAAACACTAATCTCCCTATTTGGTATGATGCTCAACACTTCCAAATATACTTCAGAATCACACAGCTAGGAAAAATTTCAACCAAAATTTTCAATTGTGTGATCATCATCAAATAATAAAATCAGAAAAACCTAACTATCTTATATGTAATTGATGCCATCTGTAAAAAAAATTGATATTACCAAAACACAAATCATCAAAATAATGTTTAAAGGCTAGAATTTTCCAAAACTTGCATACAAACCCATTAGTTTTTTTGAGAAGTCCTTCATATTGTATTAAATCAATAACAAGATCATTCAATGAAAATCCATTATGATAAATGAAACATACTGGCAAAATGACTACTGGACTTTTAATTTTAATAAAAAGAAAAGCTTTACTGAATTGGCTTATTTCTTACCCACAAATCTTTATGTAAAAGAGAAAAAATGCTCTTTATAAATACAACAATAATCAATAAAAATAGTAATCCACTCTTTATACATTAATTTTCATGCTTTTTTAAAGAAAAAAATAATGTTTATAGTTTTGAGAATATAATAGCCTTCTTCAGACTTATAAAATTTGTAAAATATACAAATGTAATACATTGTCAAATTATATATGTATAACATAATTGATTTATTTATTTCAATATGGATTATTATATTATTCATAATTACATACTTATTTATAAATATCTTCTTTATGTGTATTTAATTCAAATATAATTTGTTTTTACATTTCTTCATATGTAGGCATTCATTTTCAAATTATGGTTAAGTTCAATTTAATTTAAATCTAATCTAAAGACAATATAATATTAATAATATAATCATTTTTAAAGCCTTATGAACATTGTAATCTTACATATTTTTAATTATTATATTTTTTTAAATCATTAAATTTTACATTACTGTCATTATATTTTAATTAAATTAAAATAAACATAAAGCTAATAATGCTCAAAGATTGATAGCTTTATAAATGTAAATTCATTGAAAGCAGTCAACACTTAGACAATATCAATAATAATCAACAATCTCAATCTGTTGTCAAGGCAACCTCCTTTCAATAAGAAAGGTGGAAATCCACCTTTATTTATTGTCTAATAGGTTTATTGTAGGAGTGCAGTTTGAAAATCATAATTGCAATTTGAATATTATAATTGACAATTTGTATTTACCTGTTTAATGAGGTTTATTTAAAGTTCTTTGTATCAATAATTTTCACTCTCTGTGGTCAAGTTGCAATCTTTAAGGTCTATATAAAGCTATTAGACCTTAAATAAAGGTGGATTTTTGTTATTATTGTTAAAAGGAGATTGCCTTGACAACAGATCATGATTATTAATTGATATTGATACTGGTATTGTCTAAGTATTGACAGCTTTCAATAAATTTGCATATATGTATATAAAGTTTATAATTTATATTAATTAAATTTTTTGAAAGTTTTATTTTATTCCTTCCCTTTTTTATATTTTTATTTATTTTATACTGAAGCCATGCTATGTACTGCTTCAATATACACTATTTCAATTATATATTATTTAATATATATATATAATTAAACAAAAATAAAAACATTAAAAGTTATAAATATGATAATTTTTACAATACAGCCACAGCCATTTGTTCATTTTAGAACACTCTTTTATTATTAATGTTTACTTGTATTATGTCAAAAACACCCCCACCCCCAATTTAATATGTTACAGTATTCAATATACAAAAATGTTTGTTAAATATAATGCTAAAACCTTTATGAATTTTTTTAAAAAAATTATATTTCTTAAGTGTTATCAAAAATTAACAATTTAGTAATGACAGAAAAAAAAAGACCGGCAAAGCATTTTTGCACTGCATTGGAAAATTTAGTTTGTTTACATGTAGAGTATGCACAAGAATTGCAAGTAGAATGGCTATAAAGATTTTAAAGTTGGTATAGACTTTAAAACATCAAAACAAGTGGAAAGATTATGTCTTCTAATAACAAAACTGCTATTATACAAAAAAAATTATTGAAGAAAAAGAATATCACTCAGATCACGCTTAATTGTGATGAAAGTGGTTGTTTTATGCATCAACATCTTGATAAAGTCAAAGCCTAATGTTTTTCTCTTCATTTTACTTTAAAATATATATAAAGATATGGTACTATAAATTATCTATTTGTAGAGTTAATGTGAATGAGCGAATACATACAGTAAATATATCTGTTCTCTCAATGAATTATCAATAACTACATTATTATATTAAATTTTTTTATATTGTAATCTTAATTTGTATATGCATATTATGCATATAAATAATTTCTTTATTATATATAAATATTGATATGAAGCTTTTCACAGTTTATAACAATAAATAATATACTTTGCAGGTGTATGATTTTGATTATGAATATACTGATGTTTCAGTTTATCATACAAACCATCAACTAGGTAATGAATAGAATGTTATAAAGATGGTGGAAGAAGTGAACTAACACAATGTTAAAGTTCCACCAATAGGAAAATAGGTATATAAAATTGGAAAAATAAATATCAGAAAATCTTCTGAGTAATACGTTTTAAAAAAAAAATCCAAATAGGAGAAAGTTTGCATGTGTCATCATGTTTATTGGTACAATTTGGTCTTTTTAGTATCTCAATGGTTTCCCTACCAATGTAAAATCAGAGAAGATAAGAGGTACTAAAAAGACCAAATTGTATCCATAAATAGTGAAATAATAAAAATCAGAAAGTCTTCAGATTAATAAGTTTTAAAAAATATTCTTCCATGTTTGCATGTGTCATCATGTTTATTGATACAATTTGGTCTTTTTAGTATCTCAATTGCTTCTTTATCAGTGTAAGATTAGAAAAGACATTGAGGCACTAAAAAGATCATTTGCAAACTTCCTCCTAATTGAAAGAATTTTTAAAAAATATATTACTTTAAAGATTTTCTGACTTTTATATTTTTCAATTTTACATAACTATTTTTCTACAGGTGAAACTTTAACATTATCATAAACTAGTGTTTACAGCACCTCTACAACCAATTTCATAATATTCTATTCCTCACAGAATTGATGGCTTATGTGATTAAGTTGAAACACCAGTATATTTATAATCAAAATCATACATGGATGAATCCACAAATTTATATCATTTATATGTGTATATATGGATGTTGAAAGCTGCTTTATACTTACAATACAATAACCAACACATATTCTGAATCAAAGTTTACACTAAAATGTGAATTATTATTTGTGATATGTAATAGATATGAGGTTTGGAAAAATGTACAGTAGATATCATAATATCTTTATAATCTTCTTACTATTTCTCTTTGATATGGTGTTAAATATTAATTTAACTCAAAATAATAATAATAATTCATTTGCTTTCTCTTGGTTCTTTCTATTTTATTAAATATTTTTCTTTTTATTTATATATCTTATATATATATATATTGGTTATTCCACTTCTTCAACAAAAACTTGTAATTATTTTGCATGAATCATATATTTTTTACAAAAGTTACACCCTATATTTGTACCATATTTGATGATCATTATTAAAAATTTACCTGAATTACCTGGAAAAATAAAAATTAAATACAAAAGTAAATATCATGAAAGAGAAATATGTGAAACTGACAAAATCCAATATTAATATAATAATATATTATAAACATAAAAATAATTTACATAATGCTTTTTTTTCTTTTGATACATTAATAAGAATGAATATATATATATATATTCTTTTCAACTTTAAACCTTTAATTTTTTATTATTTGGTCTAATTATTTGCAGATAAGATTTTTTGTTGTTTTTTTAATTAAAAATAATTATTTATTTTCTCTAACTGCAATCAACTTTATCTTTGTTTATTTTCTGTGAAATTGATTTATTTATCTGATTGTTTAAGTAAAAATCACATCTACCTAACATTTGCTAAGTGAAATATTCTTTATTCTTTTTAATCTTCTAAGCATTGATTTTATTACTATATATAATTAATGATTTGTTTCATTTACACTTTATTCAATGCAACATATTTCTATATTTAATTTTCTTTTATTTTCTTACAGCTTAAACTATCTAGCAATCTTTGTCATAGCTATAAAATATTTAAATACGTATAATTATGTAGAAAAATATATAATTATACCTAAATATATATTCTTATTTTAATTACAAATATACAAACATTTTAATATACTTCTATAATTATATTTGATCTTAAATTTATGTTCTGTTGTTTTATTTAATATTATTTATAATATTGCACATTTATGTGACATGTCAGTTTTCAGTCTCCTTCCTCATTAAATAAATTGTTAAACAACTTGAAAGATGAAATAACTAGAGAGGCTGCACACTAAGTAGTGTACAAAATTGTGTGTAGAAATTTGAATTGCTTAAAGGCTTACTATGCTGAAACGAGAGCTAAACTATTCACTTAGACAGGCCTAGCATAATTATCTATACAATCAGGCTAAGAAAGACAGTGAACACTCATTTATTTTTCAGTTCATGAGTTACAGTCAAACCACAATGTTGATCTCTCTAGGGCTGGCATCATTTGCTCTGAGAAAAATGACAGCAAGAGAAAGGAGGGAGAGATATGGCCTATAGCCAAAGATATGCATATCATAAATAAAAAAGAAACTAGCACCCCTCTTTCTAAAAAATGATATCTGTAACTTTCTTTACAGTTATTAGAATGTAAATTAACTTTTTTTCCATGTGTCAAAGCATCAGCCAGGAAGCGAACCCTGTAAACCCAGGACAACTGCTTATAAGATGACTGTGCTGACCACTCAACCACCAACACTTGAAAATTCAATTTACCGCTAATTCAATTTATAATCTACAAAATAACTTTGAAATGAGAGTTTAATGACTTTAATTATATAATAATCTGGCAATGATACATTTTAGTATTGAAAGCACTTAGCTGAATAAAATAAATATTTTCAACATTTGATAAAAACTGATATGCTGTTAAATGTATAAACATTTTTAAAATCATTACAGCTAATGCAGAAAATAGGTAAAATATTACTATATTAATAATAAATGAGAAAGAAAAAATAAATAAGCAATATTAGCTAACAAAATTAATCCAAGTTTAAATAAAGATTTTGGTATTAAAACTACATTAATTTAATTCATTTACTTGCAATATTTTATTTTTATAATTAATCATTATTCTATATCATATTTTAATAATCTTTACATTATTTGTTATAAAGGTAAGCATATATAAGTGAAAAATATTATAAATGACAATACTTGAACTTTGCAAAATAGAAAAAAATATACAAATGTAAAGTTCCCATTCTTAACATTAAATAAATGTAAACTGGTAATGTAACATTATATATTATATAAATAAAAAATGAAAAATTCACAATTGAAAAATGTTTGGAACAACCGCTCTGTTTGGTACACTTCAGAAATGTACCCATCAAAATATTAATACATTTACATTTATTAACCATATATTATCATGCAATGAGCAGTCTTGTTCATGGCTTCAAATCACTCTAAAACTATCAATTTTTACATTATCATAGTGAATTTATACCCATTTTAAAGCTAAAAACATACTGTAAGATGCTGCTCTTTAGAATTATTTTACAAGTAAAAAATCAATAATATTAAAATTTAAAGCTATAACAATGAGAGAAGGTGGACTTTCCAAGGTGCTGATTGATTGTTTCCCATTTTTAACAAATGGGAACACTTGTCAATAATTTTGATAGGTCTAAGTTTTTTGTTTTGATTTTCAAAATGAAAATGTATATTTTAGAGAATTTTTTTGTATTTTTTTTACATATTATAAATTATTTTAATATGCTGAAAATATAATTATTTTAGAAGAATTAAGATTTTAGTAAAAATTATTTACTTTTACACGAATGTAAATTTAAAAAAATATCAATGACATACACTGCATTTTCTAATAAGTTACAAACATTCATTTTAGGTTGACTGCTATAGATTATTTTTATAATTATAGAAATTTATTTTTGAAAATTTTTTTGTTCACTTTCACAATCTGACAAATTATTAATTAGCTTTTTACAAATGAAACTAAAATAAATATAATATTTAAAAATGAATACATTTTTACTGCTGATTCTGTAATTAACCAATCAAAAGTTTAGAACCTTAATTCACTAAGCCAATAGAAATTCATACTAACTTAATGATTAAAATTAAAATTTGTAAATATACCTGTTATATTTGATATGTGAATTCAATGCATTATGAACAGCTGCTTTGTAAAAAAAAAACCATTACATTGATTAATGGCAAAATTACTTCCTTAACATAAAATATGCTTCATAATAAAAATTACAGATTATTAAATATAATGGGTGGAATTATTTTCTTTGCATAAAATACTTGTAATATAAATTATGCTTTAGTTAGGTATAGTTATTTATAAAAAACAAATTTGAAGTTTTTTTTAATTATATTTCAATTGTGAATTTGACAGCATTATGGACAAACATTCATATGGCTTTTATAACTAAATATTGTATTATATTTTGAAATAATGTTTTATCTATATCATGGCCAATCATGTGGTCTTACACATGGAGAGAGCTGATTAACAGTAATTGTAGGCTAGATAATAAAAACTAGCATTACAGTTCTTTATTAAAGGGGTAATTAAAAAAAGTAATATTTTGTACTAAAATTTATACAAATAATGTACTAGGTTTTATTAACAAAACATGAAGAATTTAAATTTTGACAAAAACATTAAATATTTTATAATATAGAATAAAATAATGTAGCTAATTTTTAGTATCAGACAATAATAGATTTAAAATTAGTAAAAAAGTGTACTTAAAGTAATGTATGATGGAATTTATGTCAGTGGAAGTGTTTACTTCAAAAGCAACATAATTAAAGGGAATATAAAAAATTACATCTTAAAAAAAAACATTAAAAAGATTAAGATTTTATTTTAATTTTAAGATTGCAATTTTGTTTTAGAACACAATAGAATAAGGAAGGAAGTTGTAATTAGATAGATATAATGTAACTTATTTCAAGTTAAGAATTTGATCAATTAGATAATTAAACAGTTTTCTTGAAATCAAATGCAATTAAGGTATCTAAGGTTATTAAAAACAAAAAGTTGATTAAGATTAAGAAAAACAGGGGTCAATCACAGATAGGAGTTTCTTTAGAATTTTTCTCTTAGTTCTTAACTTTTTACTTCATGACTACTCTTTGAATCCGGATTGTTTAGTGGCAAGGAGGAAAAACTATTATCTGTCTGAAATCTATCTTGGATCTAATATTTGTTAAATGGACATGCTATTTTAAGGAAGTTCCAACTCATAAGGCAGCTGAAAAAATGATGGTGAATCATCAGATGTTTATGCAACAAGTTGTATTAAACAAAACTGTAAACCCAAGGGGAAAAATCCATCTGGTCAAGAAAGCCTATATGTGACATTTTATCTTTGCCTTTAAAAAAATATGATGATGATGATGATGCTAATAATAATGATGATGATAATGATAATTATGAATTAAAAACATATGCATGTCTTTGAGGGAAACATCAGCTCAAATTACAAAACCTCATAACAAAATGTGGAAAGAACTTTTTAAAAAAGTTTTATTATGATTATATATGTGTGTGCAAATGCTAAAAATTAATTTTAAAATGTTTATAATTTAGATTTATACTAAGAAGCTATTTTTAGACGACCTTTGAACGTATATATATATATTAGTTAAGATTTGAAATACCAGGCACTCTTATACCTGAAGCCTAATTGTAAATATAAAGATTTGAACTCAGACTTTGAAGCTCCTCCACTATCAACACTATCTCATACCACTGATACTCATAACCACACACATGCAGAAAAGATAAATAATCTGCATGTGTGTGTCATGTGTATCAGTAGTATGAAATAGTGTGGATAGTGAAGGAGATTGAAAGTCTGAGTTCAAATCCCCTATATTTATATTAACTATTTATTATATTTAAAACTACATTCGCATAATAAAATGATTGAAACGTATTATAAATGAAAGATTTCTTGTTTTTGTTTTTTTTCTTTTAAACGGTTTTAAGATAAGCAATTTAAACTGTGGTTTAATTTAGCTGAATATTTAATTTTAAATTTGTTCTTTTAAAGAGTAGAAAACAAAGATTGAATTCTTATAGAATTAGTGTAAATGTTAGTTTGGATTGAAAATGTTTATGTAAAAGAAAAAGTATTTCCTTTGAAATATATATCAATGGAAAAAAAAATCGAAAAGTCTTATGTAAACAAAAAGATTTTCTAATCATATTTTAGATTGTTACAGAGTATGAAAAATTACCATTCATTTAGTGTGTGCGTGCATGGCAAAATATGTTCCAAGATTCATGAAATATCCAAGAAATAGAATGTGTCATAAAAAAAATCAGCATTAAACCCACTGTAATTTTAAATTTAACACAGAAATTGAATATTATTTTTCAATATGACCAAGATTATCTTATATGTGATTTGGATTCGTTGCATTAATTACATTGAAAACATACTGTTATAATATAATTATTCAGTTCATTAGTTTATGTCGTTATTTATGCACTACGTCTATAATATTGTAAACAGAGAAGTATTAATTTTGTACATCCAAGGTCATATTCAAATTATAAAGAATTCAATTTATATTATTGTTAAAAAGAGAGTTGGATTCCCAAAGACTATTTCTCTGAATTAGTATTAGTATAAGAAATATTTAAGTGTAGTTAAACATATATTTACCAGTATTCACACTAGAAGTGTACTTGATAGACTAATTATATATACAATACTTAAATACATGTATATCATCTATATTAAACTTAATGTAATTATTAAGGGACGAACTCTGACTTTCAAGGTCCCTACATCCATCCATTACATCTTATACAAATGATACACATGACCAAAGATAAATGACCTCCAATATACATATTTTGTGCTGAATCAAAACTCATCAGTTGGTTCAATTCACCATCTCCCACCCATATATATATATATAATCAGTGCTCAGTTTATATTAAGATAACAAGTCTTCAAACTTTAATGGACAAAATTCAATCTTCTCCACCATCCAATTCTTCAGCCAGCTGACTTAAAGTTTAACATGGGCATGACAATAATATTGGCATCAATAAGGCATCATTCCACCATCAGATTTTCAATGGTATGGATAGTTGAAGAGTTGGAGGGTAGAGTAGATTGAAGCCTGTTCATTAAAGTTTGAGGATTTGCTATCTTAATATAAACTGAGCAGAGATAACATACATGTATGGAAGATGATGATCTGGACCAACTTATGAGTGCTGCTTCAGCATGAAATAAATATATTGGAAATTATATATCTTTTTCACAAGTGTGGTTACATGTATTGATTGTATAAAGAAGAGTACCTAGCTGCAGGAAGCTTGAAAGTCTGAGTTCCAGTCCCTAATGGTTATATATATATATATATATATATATATATAAATATATATATATATACTTTATATAAAGGTTACTATATATATATATATATATAAAGTAACCTTTAGCTTTGTCAGTAAAGTTAAATTTCCAGCTATCTAATTGTTAGTATTTAATTTTTCTTTCTTTTATAAGTTAACTTTTATAGTAAACCAACTTGTCATGGCTTGATACTTAAATGTTAATTCCCTCTCTAAGACATTTTTAAGAACTTTTATAAATGTTTGTTTTAAAAGTCATTTAAATATTTTTTACTGTAGTGCTTTAAAACCCATTTTTAAATGTAAATTACTTAGTTTAGGAATATTCTTACCTAAATATTAAAGAGCTAATGTTAGAAGAATATTAGAAGTCAAAACTATTTTAATAAAAGCACAAGTGCATAAAAACAATATTAAAGTTAAATTATAAGGCTAAGTTTGAATCTTTAATGCTCAATATTAGTACTTAAATTACTTACTTTTACACAGGCATTTCATTTAAATTATTTCTAGTTAAAAGTACACTTTTTTTAATGTCATTTGTAATAAAGATTAAGTCAATTAAATTAGTTTTATATTAAAATTTATTCTTAAATATTTATTTTAAAAAGACTTATTTAACATCTATTCTGGAACTTCACCTTTATTAAATATTATATAAGTCTTTAAAAAGAATAATGTATATTAATGTTTTATTAAAATAATGTAATATATTATACAATATTTTATTTTATTTTCATTGTGATAATTTTTCATTTTATAAATAATTGTTTTAAAATTTAGCATTCCAATTAAAGTCTAAACAAAATGAATTTATTTTAGCTATGTACCCCTGAATTTGAATTAATTTTTAAACCATAATGAATTAAAGTCAAGAAAGAGGTAAATCTAAATGTCAATTTCATCCATAAAAATCAGTTACATGATCAAAAATATAAATACGGGAATACTAGCACACATGTTCTTACTTACCTGTTACTTCTTACTCAATATTTTCTATTCAACTTGGGTAATTTTTTATGGAAAAATTTACTTGATTAATAATTAATTTTTATTTAGTTTAATTGCTTATAATAAATTTGTATTTTTTCTTAATGTTAAACATGTATGGCTAACTAATTTTCTCCAGGCACTAAAGTTCTAAGCTGAAATTACTAAAAGATTAAAATCTACATAGTCAAGAAACAAAATGGAAATTTTATCTAAATATTTAACAATAATGGTCAAGTTTATTTATACATAAAATATACTATTTGAGAAAATTCTCCATGACTTGTCATTATTACATAAGAACATTTATTGATTCTCATTTTCTCATTAAAATAAGATACTATTATCCATTTAGTATTTTATATACTGGAATATTAAGACTGCTAAAGACTTTATGCTATGATTGGTATATTAAAGCAATCCTTAATAGTATAAAAATGTTTTTGCTAATAACCATATGATACTAAGAATAAGAAGTTTGTTAAAAAATATTTCAAACATTTTAATTATTCTTCAACAATGTATATTATAAAGCAGGGGTCCCGAACCTTTTTGCACTTAAGAGCACATTCTATAATACCAGCCAGGTGGTGGGTACCATTTATTTTTTTGATGTAAATTTATAGTTGGATATTGTACAAAAATATTTATTTCAAAAATAAAGTATAGTATGCTCTATAATTTGATTACAATATAATACAATAATTTATAAGAAAGTTTAAAAATTAAATTTATTTGTATCAGAGAAATAATTTTTTATCTATTTGGATAGTGGCAGGCACACATAGAATGGTCTGTGGGCGCTATGGTACCCATGGGCATAGGTTTGGGGACCCCTGTTATAAAGTATCTTTATTTTAATATTGTCATATCTCTAAAATAATGGTTTTCTTCAGAATAGTTCATCTTTTAATGAATAGACTATTTAAATTCCAGATAGAAGAATCTGATTAATGATAATAGAATTTAATAAATTGCTTATTTAAATTTTGAAATGATATTTATTTATTCGTTCTTATCTTAGTAGCAGGATGGAAAGCATTAATGAACAGAATTTTGTCTTATATCAATTTCAGACTAAAGATAGAAAAAAATTTCTTACGTCTGTAAAATTAAATTATTGACTTTCTCTTTTGTCTGAAAATTATTACCTGTATAATTACTTTAAAAATAATATTCTACAATAGTAATGGAATATTTATTCAAAAGTTACTATTAATATCCCCAAACTATGGTTTATTCTAAATAACTGAATCAGTCATATATTCCATGAATGAAATATAAATGCCCATTACATTAATCATTATTTAAGTTTATCATACACTTATCTTGTTTTATTAATAATCTGCTCCACTATATCTTTCATAATTATCATAATTATTAGTTTTAAAAATCTGCTCTACAATAAGATCTCTATTCTGTCCAAAGATTATGTTCCTGTACATTGTCATTAATGTATATTTTCCAAAGAATTAATGAAAAATATATTATACAAAAGACCGTCAGTACTTTATTTAAATATTTTTCATCAAAATTTAATGGCCATTAATGTATTACATGATTATGTTATTAGGAAATCTATTGCTTACAGAAAATATATCAAATACTGTACATCTAATTTACATTTGTTGTGGTTTCAACAAAAATAAGAATGGTAATTGCAGACTATCCTGTTGAAGGGTAGACGCTCCAAGATGGACTTTTAATTGTGTATTATGTTAAACTGTGTATAATTTTAAATTTCAATATTGTTATTATACTTTATATTTTATTTTTAGTCTATGCATTTTGTTTGATATAATTTTATGATTTGTATGCTGTAATATCCAGATATCCACAGAATATTTACTTTTTTATAATGCTATATATTTAAAGTGTTATTTGACCCCTATTCATGAGAATTTATTTATTTGAATGTTTATGTTTATACTGAATAAGTAAAGATGGGATATCTTCTTCTTGCTTATTTCAGGTCGTTTTTATTAGACCACATTTGAAAAATAATTGTCAGATTTACACTTCAGTTAATTATTATATTTATTTAGGAGATTGTTGTCTTAGTCTGTCTTGTTTTATTGTACATGTTTATCTTGCCATTATATTTTCAAGAAATGGAGGCTTTGTCTCTCTCTTGTATTTGTTTTGTTACTATATATGTGCAATGAGATTGTTGCTGTGTCTCTCTTTTAATACTATAATATATTCCATGAGTTATATCATTTGTGTCTCATATTTAAGCATAAATGCTTTATTTAATGCAGATATTGTTCCAAACATATTTTGATGGCTCACTCTCATTTGCTTTATATTCAGAGGAAAGTCCTAGCATAATTTTTGCCTTAAAATATAGACACTCCCTTTTGAGTTCATACCATCATTTATCTTCATTACCTTATTTATCTTTACCTTGAAGTTGTAAATTTTGTATAAAGCCATGGGTGGTGTACCACCATGCCTTTATTTTTGGTAATTAATATTGTTGTTTGTTCTGAGGAATGACATCTTTTCCTCTGTTGCACTCTTGAATTCTCCGAGTGTAGCTTATGGATGGTTTTGAAGTGTAAGTCTGTTTTTGCTGTGCTTTGCCAATATTGAAGGCATAAAACTGCTAAATAATTATTTAGACATTAAAAATTGCATTTATGGGCCTCAATAAGTGATATGCATCATTTTTAGCATTTATTTCATTGCTGGATTGGTAAGATATGTTTAATGTTTAAATATACTTATTTTGGGGACAACATCATTGTATGATTGTAGTGTAAAAATGCAGAACTTCTTATGATAAAATCAATATTAAGGAAAGCTTTCATTAGTGAGACAAAGCTAATACTGGTCAAATATTATTATTTAATCTGTAAATTTTATTTTATTCTTATCTGTAAACTTTAAAAACTATTTCTCCTCTTCAGTGAATTGTATAGCATAGTGTATAAATAATTTATTTTGAAATATTGCTGATTCCCAAGATTATTTATTTGTCTTTGTTGTCAAAATAAATGTTTTTATTGCTAAGTATGTCTTATAATATTTATATCATCTTCTTCACATATTATCCAGAAATCTTAATATTACTTAATCTATTACAGTTACCTTATGTGTTGGTCATTAATAGTACATGACCATAAAATTAAATGTCATAAATACTTTATTTAAATTGGAATGTAGATGTTAAGAAAGCATCTAATAGATAGACCATTTCCTTAAATTTAAATGATTACTTTAACCAATTGCATTTATTAAAAGAAGACTGCTTTAGTGATAAAATAAGATTCTTAAATGAAAAGTAAATTTTTAATGTTATAAAATTTCAATTAAAGAAATTTATTTTAAGAAGTAATATGGCATAAATATTAGAAAACATATTATTTATCAAAAGAGATAAATGTGGATCTGATATGCAATGAGATGCTGATGATTGTTATTAGAAGTCATGTAGTGGGAAGTGGTGTTAGAATGAGAATTTAATATAATCTAACCATTCTAATAAATGCTTGCAATATTAAGAACTTCCCTGTAATATGTGAAAGTCAGTTGAGAGATCTCTTAAATTTTGCTAAATGTGGCATATTATATATATATATAATGTTCACTAATTGCTATTATCACCCCTGTGACTTCTTTTTATTGTACCATATATCATTTGGCAATTTCTAAAATAGCCCATAGCCCCCATAGCCTTTACTTTGGCATAATTTTTAGGTTATAATTTTGGCTTTGCACAATGTATTGGCTTTCAATCAGTTATAAGGTACCAAGTGATCATCTTGACTAGCTATAGTTTGGTGATATTATGTAATTTTTTGAAATTATTATATATATGTGCACCAGCTACAAGGCTAAAGCTAGTTAAATGAATTATATTTGTAAGGGTCAATAACATATGGGATTATATTCTTGATGTGTTAAAGGCATGTGGGATTTATTTAACATCAAACAGTGTTTAATCATATAATTATATTTTATATTTTAATCTATGATTATGGACTTAACATTTTAAAGTTAATCAGAATAAACCTTGAACACTTTAGAGGAAGTACAATCGGTATTATTTATTCCTTATTTATTTTTCCACATGTACTTGTCAAACATAAATTAAATGATAATTTACAAATTTGACTATCAAAGAAATGTCACTACTAGTTACTTAAATTTCATTAGACTGAGCTGTAATTGTAGATAATTTTGAATTTCATCTTATATATAAGATCCATGTGAATGTATGTTTGTCTGTAATGCTTTACTGGAGTACTCTCTAAATTTTTTTTATTCAGAGGGTGCTCCAGTAAATAATCTTATTATTATATATAGTTGTCCATAATACTAACAAATTCACATATCAAATGTAACAGATATATTTAAAAAAATTTAATTTAAATTTAGCTTTATTAATAAAGGCTGAGTACACAAAACAATTATTAAAGCTCAACAATTACAGCAACATGCCAAAGTGCTACATAGTATTTTATAATATGATTTACAAGAGACAAAGTATGGAAATTTATAAATATTTTTGATCATTCTATAATGCTTTACTGGATGACCCTCTGAATATTTTTTATTCAGAGAGTGCTCTGGTAAATAATCTTCTTATTATATATAGTTGTTTGTAATGCTGTCAAGTTCACATCTCAAATATAATAAGTATATTTAAAAATTTTAATTTTAGTAAAGTTAAATTTGTTAATACCTTGTCAGATATATTTCTGAAGTATACTAAATGGGTCAGGTTGTTCTGACCAATTAAAATAACTATTACAAAAATGACCAGATACATTTCTCACATTTATTTACATAATACTAAAATATTTTGTTTAATTCACATAAAATCTTAAAAAAAAAAAATTGTTAAACAACCAATTAAAGATAACGACTCGGCCATAGGCTGAGTACATCTGGCTGAAATTATAAAGTACAATTTAAAGCATTAATAATAATTTTAATAGATTACCTGGTTGGTAAATAATTGCTAATGAAACTATATTAGCTTTAGAAAAGAAATACTGTATTGCACTGACAATTTTGTTATTACAAATTTGTAAAAAAAAATTGTTTCTTCTTTATTTATTTAAATAGCATGTTGTTGGAATTATTTTATATAAAACTGATTATTTGTAGATTGATTTTATCTAGAGTAACTCATGTGCTACATAATTTAATCAGGTATTATAGACAAGGGGTAATGTATTGGTAATTTAATCATCGTATATTATGAAGAAAAATTTTCTAATCATGTTAATACAAAAACAGGGTTTACCTCTGAAATATTTCCTGATGGCAAATACCAGATGGTGCCTGTATAATCTTAGCTGACCATTACTATTTATAAATATATATTGTGCAAATGTGAACAAGATCATGATATAAATATAAATTTAAAAATAAAATAGAACAAAAGTATGCAGAGATTTTAAGTTAAAAAAAATAACTTCACAATAAAGCTTTGACTGTTATGATAGTATAGGTTAAGTAATGGATTGATAAATAAAATATTCAATATATAAATAAAATATTCACTTATTAAATGGAAAACTATGATATCAAATATATAAATCTAGGGATAAATTTATAGCATTGAATAAATTATATTACTCATTTATTTAATCATTTAGAACATTTTCACTCTGTAAGAAAAACTTAAAACAAGATCACAAAAAAGAATTTACAAATTATTGAAGACTGGGAACTATAATAATTTTCATACATAACATAAATTATATAAATTTTGTAATGTATGCTTGCCAAAATTACTTGGCTAAAAGTCCATTTTTTTATTACAGTGAATAATAGTATTGGTTTTCATGAATATACACTGCCTTATCTTGTAGTAGTATTATTAATATGATAAAAAATATGGTTACCAAAGATATATGTTTAAAGATCTTTAACTGACAGTGAAAATAATAATCTATGGCCCGAAATTATTGTATAAAATTTGGTTTCTCAAATTATAATATAAAAGAAACAAATATCTCCCAAATTATAATTTGTTAAATTATTTAAAGGAAAAATATTAAAAACTACAATTTGAAAAGCAACATGTTGCCAATGGAATCTATGAGTAGTTAAAGATTTGGAAAACAAAATAAAAGATTAAAGATTTTCTGTAAAAACATCCTGCATCGAAAGGTAGATTAGATTCTGAACTATAGAAGACATATTTTTGACAAGTAGGTGGCTAATGACTGAAAAAGATTATAAAAGGCATTTGAAAGAAAATATTTTGTGAGATTAGGGATCAAATATTTCCAAGTGGGAAAGTTCAGATTTTGACAGGAAATTAATCAACCCAAGATTATGAATCAGTCATCTATTATTTGCTTAAGATAACAAAGTTTAGTGAATAAACACTAGCTAGTGAATAAACACTAGCTACATCAATAGAAAAAATATATATTATTCAATCTGCAGAAATAAGACAGCATATCACTAGTGCAGAAAATTACTTTTCATTATATTCCTATTTCTTTGATAATAAACCATGTTTATGCTTACCGATTTTTCAAGATCATTCAATTAATGAACATCAGATCTGCATCAGCTCATTGACTATCTAAAAGAACTGGTTACTTTGCTAAGCCTAATGTGGAACTTGAAATTTCAGCCTATTGTCTGCTATATTAAAAAATGTGATAAGCTGAAAATTAGTGATTGGTGTAGATCTATTAATCAAAGTTGAAGAATTCTAAGAATTTAATGAAACATGATTGTAATGATATAGATGAACAATTCACACAGTTTAAAAAAAATTGCACTAGGAAAGGAAATCATCATAAATTAAAATTATTTTCTGGCTCAACATCCAGCTTATATTCAAGACAATTAATAATAATCCTATATATACAGATAATTTCTTAAATAACACATTGCAACAATCTTCATCATGCAAAGGCATCTTAAGAAAAAGTTTGAAGCATGATGAATATGAATATAACCCAAATAATTAATCATCACCATTTGACAAGTCAGTTAATACAGAATACATGACTGTAGACTTTAAAAGTGATTCACTAACTTAGCACCATCTACTTAACCAGACAGATGTCCATGTAATATTGATATCATATTTATATTTTAGCCTGGTATTGTTTTCTTGATTTCATGTGGATGATTTGCTCTACATCTCAGTCTTGCTTCTATTTGACAACAAGTTAAATAAGGCAATACAATTTATTAATATGTTAGTATTAAATAGCTACATATAATTCTAATTATACATTTACAATATATTTTCAGTTGATTGCTTAATATAACTCCACCTTTGAGGTCAATAATCTTACTGTCTTTTCATTATCTTTACTAAATTACCTTTTATTCTAATTCATATCATGAAAGTGTGCACATGATGACAGAACATGATATACATTAACATTCATCTATCTAACCATCCTGTGCCAAACTATACTGATATGGCCTCATTAAGTATTTTATGCGTTCCCCTTTCTTTTCAAGCAAGTATGAAAACTTATCATCTTTGTGGTATTATTGTACTTAGATAGCAAATAATGTACATCGAAAATCATAGTTCACCTATAAGTATAAGTATAGAGGATTTGAACTCAGATTTTCAAGCACCCTTCAACTATCCACACTATCGCATACAACTGATACAATTAATTAACTGATGCTTACAATTAAGCTCCCAGGTTTGTGAAGAGTGCCTGGTTTCAAATAGTTCACCTATAATTAAACCTGAGTGATAAAAGTAAAATTTCAATTATTTATTATTAACTATGGGAATACTTCCTATCAAAATCGCTTATGTTCAAATTAACATTCACCTCAAACAGAAAATCGATTCAGAAATGCCTAACATTAAATGTCTCCTGTGTGTTTATTATTATTTCATTAATTTTGAGCATTATTTATTGTACTTTATTTAACAAAACTTCTAACATACTACTTTATAATAAAATCCTTCATTGATTCAACATAATTATGATCCTTTATTAAATACCTCAAAAACTTCTTTCCTAATTGAAAAATATAAATGGTACACAAATAAATATTTTCCTAATCATTTAGTATCAAATCTCAATTCCTTAACAATCTCTTTTTTTGTGTGTGTCAAAGCGTCTGCCGGGAAGCGAACCCTGGGACAACTGCTTATAAGGCAACTGTGCTAACCACTCGACCACCAAAGCTTGACAATCTCATTTTTATGTGTACACATCTCATAGTATCGTATATTTATCATCAATTTCTGTCATAAAAGTAACATATACTTGAACCCACATGTATAGATATTGTTGTTGCCTACACTTCCGAATAGAATATTAAACATCTTGTCCTATGTTCTTAGTGTAGACATTTTGATTTGCCTATAATGTATGAATGGTTAAGCTTATTTACATTTAATATTTAAAAAATCTTTCATTTTTTAATATCTATCTGCAGAAGATCATTGCAAGGAAATAAAGTCATACATCACGCGACTTAATTTAATAAGCTTCTGCTACAAATGTTATATAATGAGCATAAATGTTATATAATGCAGGATATTCAGAAAAAAGATTGTAAAAGACCCAGAAAGAGACCACATGTGAGATGGATGGATGAAATAAGAAAGTGTGCAGGGGTGATGTGGAGAAGAGAAGCTGAAGATCGGAGAAGATGGATTAAACTTGGAGAGACCTTCATCCTGCAGTGGATTGATAATGGTTGATAATGATGATGATGATGATTCAGAAAAGCTTGTTAAGAGCTATTTGCTGCTCATTTTATAGCAGAGGATCATATACACACATATCTATTCAATTGTTTGCATAATCTTTAAGTTTGTATATCATAATTTTCCTTTCTTTTCAAAAACATAAATCTCTTCTTTGTAACTTTTCATGACATCAAATATCAAGCGTTTTAAAAAATAAATTTAAATGATATAGTTATTGCTCCTTTTTCTATTTAGATTAGAGAGTTTAAGCAAGTTTAACTTTTTTCCCTTTACTTCTTGCTTAATGTATTACATAATTTTTAAATAATCTAACAATAAATAAAAAAAACTTTCTTATTCATCTTTATAGTTAAGTGTGCACAAATTCTTTTTTAATTATTTAATATATAGGGTATATGAGCACAGACTTTCACATGACCCACCACTCTCCACTCTATCTCATAACACTGATACACTTGAACATATATATATATCGAAAAGCTAAATAATCACCAATACTCGTATTTCATGCTAAACCAGCAATCATCGGTTGATCCAGATTATCATCTCTACACATATATGCAATAAGTGCTGAGATATATATTAAGATAGCCAATCTTCATACTTTAATGGACAGGCTTCAATCTACTCCAATTCTTCAGCCCTAGTCTCATGTCATTTTCAATCCATATGTCTTCTGAAATCATAATATACTAATTATCAGGCAGAGTCCCACGTCATTTTCAACCAAAAGTGTCTTCTTCTATTAGAAGCCACTGAATAAGGCAATCACTCATTGATGGTTTTCATTCCACCTTCACAATACATGAATTGAAAGCAATTAACAATAGCCCAGAGATTACAAAATAGGAGATGAAATTTAAGCCTACTAGATGAATAGTTCAATTGTACATTGTAGTGATTCAATTATAAACTAACTGCAATACAATTGTTTTTTTGGTCATATTTGATGCAAAAATATTGTGAATCAAACTTACTAGTGTTGCCAAGATTGTAAAATGGGGTAGAAAATGATTTCCAAAGCTCAATATTTAATTCCTATCAATGTCTGAGCATTTAACTTAAATATAAGAGAAAGGTATAGAAGAGAATGTTCGATCATTATCATAATGCATTGTCAATGGTGTTGACATTTAATGTTCTCAAACTGGTAACACTGCCCTCAATTAGTGAAAAGATAATTTCTTTAAATGTTAAAAGTTTCACTGGATAAACCACTTGTATGGTGCTGATATCAAATTACCAATACTTTAATCAAAGATTATAGCCACCTCATCTGATTTAAACCTATACTGAAAAACAATATTTAGAGTTTAGTTGATTAACATATAAAAAAAAAAAAAAAAGACAGAAAAATATATATAGATGCTTCAATTAACAAATATTAAGTTCAACTACACAATATAACGATGTTTTTCTTGAAATTCATTGTTGATAGTAATTTAAACTTTTGCTCCAAGATTATGATATGGCTATATTATATTTATAGTGTTATGAACAGTAAAGCTCAAAACAAGTTTCATCAATTAAATATTATGGCCACATATTTCAATAATATATTGGATAAAGAGATATTAATTGGATCCCTAAATTTATTAATGAAGCATTGGAGAACATGATTGTTAAAAAAATCAACTGATATTTACAGAAAAGCTATTAAAATGTAAAAACAAATAATCGAAATAAAACAAATAAACATATATGTAAATTAAATGAAGGTTTGTATGGTTTTGAATAATTAGGATATTAGTGAAATCTTAAATTATATAAAATCCTGAACGATATTATATCACAACTGCATCATTGATCCTTGTGCTTATTATTTAAAACAAAATACCTTAATAGATAGAAACATAATAGATGAAAGTAATCATAGAATTAAACTTGGTTGGACTGCTTTTGGTAGAAATAACTTAATATAAAAAGTAAATATGTCTAAGTGTTTGAAAAGGAAGGTTTTTAGTAAATTTGTTTGACCAGTTCTTAGTTATAGATCTGAGATTTAGACACTTAAAAGATGAGCAACAGAGACTTCTGATCACTCAATCAAATATGGAGCGATGCATGTTAGAATAACAAGAAATCAAAAATGGAACATATGGGTGAGGAAGCAAACAGGTGCTACTGACTCCCAGAAAGAGATCATATGTAATATGAATGCATAGAATAAGGAAGAGTGCTGGAGTGATGTAGAGAAGGGAGGCTAGAGGATTGAACTTGGGGAGATCTTCATCCTGTGGTGGATTGATAATATTTGAAAATGATCATAATAATGTTAATAGAATAATTATGATGTTGACTGTGTTGATATTTTAATTAAGTTGTGTACTATACTATCCTAGAGCTGGATAAGTGAGAGAGATTATTGTTCATAAAACAATTTTTGAAGGGTCCCATAAAATATTAAAAATATTTTACTAAGAATGTTCATATAAACAAACTGAAAAACATGAAACAGCTATTCAAGTTGCAATTAAATGAATGCATCAAAAACAAGTTATATATTAAAATGTATATACAGTTTTTTATTTAATATACTAATATATTTAACATAGATTAGTAAAGTAAAAGTCCTTTTTAGCAAATAATACAACATATTTTGTCATTTGTCTACAAACATGAAAGCATGCATACTGCCACACATTCTTAAGTTAAACTACACACAAATTTATAAAAATTGTAAATACATTTTTGCTTTTACTACCAACATTGTATGATATTACAGTTTCAGGGGCATACAATAAATATTTATAATAACAGGGCATTGTATTTCTTATTCTTATAAGAATTCAAATTATTCAGTAAATATATAGTGCTTGTGAATTGTCCTGTCTACCAAGCTCATAGCCTTTTTTTTTAAATATACAGTTTCAGGGGCATATAATAAATATTTACAATAAAATGGCTGGTAAAAAGTGATTGTATTTAATATTTACATTTTTTATTATTATTCTTATTTTAAAAAAGCAAAATGTCTACAAAAACTAATTATAATATTTCTATTTAATTTTTTTTTTTTTTTATGAAAGTCAACTTAAAAATAAAAAAAAAGTATAAAAAACATAATATTCTGCACACTAATGCAGACTTCAATTGATTAATATATATATAAAATCATAAAGTGTCATATTGTGCCTATTAACACAGACTTTTCAGAAGGGCAGGATTCTGTACCTTTGAAAATACTCCACTGCTGTTCTGAAAAAGAAAGATCCCAAAGTTTCGTCAATTTTCCAAAATGATAGTGACAAAAATAAAGATGCTGAATGTAACCAAACTATAACAATGTTCAGAGCATGTCATTGTTTACACGTTATAATATAAATAAATAAAAAAATTGAAGTAAAGCTTCTGAATGGAATTTATAATCAACTTATTAATTTTTTTAAAACTTAACAACAAATAAATTGCAAAAAAAAAATACTTATGGGTTCCTAAAACATATGTATTTTTTTAAAAGGCTGCTGAGCTTGGTAGACAAAATAGTGCACAAGTATCTATATAAATATATTTATTCACTTTGTCATGTGATAATGATTCTTTACATAGCATTTAAATGGGTAAACATTTTTTATATGTAACTCTTAATTAGCATTTAAATAAATTACATGAAAAATAAAAACAAAAAATATGATTTAAAAAACAGTGAAAAGTTTTACTATAAAAAAATATGGTACTTTTATAGAAGCTGTATGATGGAAGTTCCCAGCCATGTTTATCTTAGTTATCCAATTTCAAGGGCCTCAACTATTTTATATTTTCAGAAATATTTTACCAAACATATATTACTTATTAAAATTAAACAATATTAAAAAATGAATTATAAATCATTGCTGGCTTTTAAAAATATTACTAAATGGCTTATAAATTCCATTTCACAACATATAATTAATAATTTTTTTACATATATGATGGTGTATGAACGTAAATATATTGTAAACATTGTTGATATTATTTGGTGGCATTTTATTACTTTTAGTATGTGTATAATTTTGAGATTTTACTTCACTGTTTTTTTTAAATAATTAAAATTTGGGATCTGCTATGGACAGAAGAATATGCAATGTAGTATTTACTGCCTGCCTCAAAATTGTGTGTTAATGGACATGGTATGAAAATTTATGCGAGAAGCAAGACTGAATAATGGTGTATAATGTGAAATCATGTAACGTGCGAAAAGAAACATGGCTGGATTACTCCAAACTCCCATTTGTTATTGCACTCAGGCTGATTTATAGCTGATGTAGGGAATTAAATACCATCCTATGAAAAAAATACCAGATGGATTTTGGAGAAAACTATTGTTGATTGGAATAATTTCTTGCCCAAAATTTGTGCCTCAAGCCTCTTATACAGACCATGGTGCACAATCAGAGAACCTCAGAAAATAGTTGATATCAATGAAAAGTCTTTTTACTAGAAACAAAAACCATCTGCCACAGCAGTGCTTTTTCAATGACTTGTGAAGAGAGTCCAGGGAGTGTGCCTCTTCTTATGGAAGCAATTAAGAAAAATGTCACTGATAGATCTATTATTTACTTTGATTGCTAAAAGGGGTACAAAAGTGAGAAGTTACACTAGGCTGGATTTCAATATTTTATTGTGAACCATAATTGCAATTTTATCAATCCTTATATAGGAGTACATACGCAAAACATAGAGGTTATGGTATGTGGCAAAATGGTGTAAAAAAGTGGAGAGAAACTGTGACACAATACATTGACTCATATTTAATAGAATTTGTGTGGTACCATCTGCATAAAGACCAAAATGTATTTGTGGCCATGATGCACAAGATTAAGAATTTCTACCTGCTGACAAGAAAAACATGTTTATAACAAACTTTTGCTATACTTTATTCTACCAGCAGTTTCATTTGTTATTTATATTAAATTTCCTTTAATTACAATCCTTTATAGTATTGTCCATTTGCTGTTGTTTTTGGAATCATAGTAAAAAAATAATATTAAATATGATAGCTTGTAGTTAACCATATTGTTTGAAATATTTTTTTGATGTCTCTGTAAATGGGTAATTAAAAACAAACATGGCTGAATAACATCTGTCATACACATTCTACAAAAGTATCGAAATTGTTAAGCAAGACTTATGTTCCTATTGCTCAATATACCTGTAACATCATATAGTCTTGATAGTTAAACCAAAAGCCTATTAACATTTTTTATTAATTTATATGCATTTTAATATAAGAGAGTGTTGCAGTTTTTGTCATTCTTTTATGTGGTGTATTATTTGCTATAAGAGACTTTTACTTCATTAACACATGGCAATTGGCATCACCAAGTGGACAGCAGTGCTGGCAGCTAACCAGTGTAAGATTCCTGTGTTTATGCATGGTAAACAGCACCACATAGTGGATTGACCAATAATCACTACTTTTGGCCCCCTACCCTGAATACTTGTGTGCATTGACACAGAAACAGCACCTCATGTGGCCACTCTAAGCATAACTTACAACTATCATAACTGAAATAAAACCCTATTTATAAATTTTAATAACTAACTTGTCTTTAATATTATTATAATTTCAATTTTCAGATAAACAAAAACATGAAACATCACTTTATTGTGCAAAGCATGCAATTTCTACAACTGAAAGAAAGGTTGAATCAACAGCAGACATCTGGAATATTGGAAGATGAAAATAAATAAATATGACTATAAACCTTTGATGTGATGTTTAAAATGCTATGTTTATGCTGTTCAACACTAGGCTAAGCACAATTATGCATTTTGTGATAATTACAATACAATATTTACTAAAATAATAAAAACATTCTAGGATGAATAGAAATGATTTCAAAACTTCATTTTAGAATGGAAAAATCATGTAAAAATAATAAAAAATTTAAAAAGCAGATATTACACAATTCAACTTGATTGTATTACAGACAATAGTCCTAAAGAACAAGTAATAATTTATAATATATGTCAGAGAACTAGAGAGAGAAGGTATTTACATATTATCCTTCCTTCCAAGTTTGGCAGTCATTTTTGTTTACTTATACACTTTCATGGGCTTACAAGTATTTGTTTATTTCCTTTCCCAATTTTATTTTAATAGATACATATTAGTTGTTAAGTTTTAAAAGTTAATAATCAACTATAAACTCCATTCCTAAGATTTATTGGTTTATTTCAATTTTTTTATTTATATTAAATCACTGGTATAACTTTATGATCCAGCTACCAGTGTGCATACATAAAATGTCAAAATACTCTGGGATCTGGCCAAATAATCAAACACAAAACACCAGGATGGTCTGTGACAACACTTGGATTCCTATTTTAGTGAATTTATGCACCATTGACTGCACAAAAAAAAATATTCCCTTGTGGCAATTTTTCAGGCCATTAGAGATTTCAGACATGAATAACCCTCACTAACCCTTCTTTAAAAATAATACATATAAAGACATTTTTTTAAATTATTTTTTTATATTAATAAGTTGACTTAATACAAAAAGAAAATAAAGTGGAAATATTATAATTAATTTTTGCAGAAACTTTTCCTTTTTTAAAATAATAATAATAATAAAAACTGTAAATATTAAATATGACTGCTTCTTGTCAGCCATTTTGTTTTAAATATTTATTGTAAGCCCATGAAACTGTATAAGTAAACAAAAATGGCTGCCAAGCTTGGTAGGAATGATAATTCCTAAGTACCGAAAAAAATAAAATAGTTGAAACAAAAATATTTTATTGATTTTAAACTTGGGACTCTTTGTGAGTTTAGCATAGTGGTAAAGTGATGAATTGGAGAACTAAAAGGACTTATAACAAAACTCAAGCACTAACCTAATATAATAACCTGATCATCTCATTCAATTATCTACTGCTATATATAATAATACCTCTTGATTTTAAATGAATGATATCCTATGATAATATGTATAATATGATTTACACAAAAAGAGTTTTTGCTTAAAAACACAAAAACTTTTCTAGTATCATGAATAGCATATAATTTACAATCATTGCTGACAGATGGCTCAATGGCAATGAATATATTTTCTGAATCCATTCAAAAACAAATAAGTTAACATTTTAACTATCAGAAGCATGCTAGAAATGTCAAAAAATGTCAATAAAGCATTTACATTTAATATTGATAAAATTAGAAGTGTGTAAAAAGAATTCAATAAAAAAAAAAACATAAATATAAAGCAAATCATGGGATTTAGATGAAGATAAGATATATTTTAATATGTACTTTTCAACAGTTACTGGGCACAAATTGTCGCTTGCATTAAGCAAAAATTTATAAAATCTCATAGCAAAACTTAATCTATTTTTCTTTTTAAAACAATAAGAAATGCCCCTCCCCCCCAATTTTAGACAATATGATTCTTAAAAAATCCCAAAGACCTATTTATAAAATGCAAAATAAAAGTGAAAATTCAATCTAATATAAAAAATTAGAACAAAAAAAAAATGAAATTTTTTCACATTATTAAGCTATAGGGTCATGTGATCTATGACTCTTAATTTGACTACTTATTTCAAGTGATTCTAAATGTAATTTCTATAGAGGATACATTTTTTGCTATAATATTTGAAAAAGAAGTCAAGCGTTGTTAGCCGAGAGTTCAGTGCAGCAGCCTTGCAAGCAAGCAGTTGGTTGCAGATGGTTGTTGCGAGTTCGCCTCCCGGCCGATGCTATGACATATGGGAAAAAACATTTTTCACTTGAGAACCATTGTGATGGGTCCGATTTTCTGTAGAAAATTACAGTTAAAACTATGAGAGTACTTCTATAGTTCTAAATGGATATTTATATTTTCTTAACCATCGGAGATTGAAGATAATTTGACAGATAAAAGCAAACTTTATACTAATTAAGTGTTGTTATATATATATTGTTTGCATTCAAGTTCATGGTTATCTGTGCATAAACATGTGACTAACATTATCCATAATGTTTAAATCATCAGTTTGGTTATAAAATGTGTTTTGTAAGGATGTGTGATATCCAATTGCATTCGATAGATACGACAATATTTTAAATCACTGTTGGTATAACAACTGTGAACATAATTTCTAAATTGTAACTGAAAATAAATAAATAATTATGCATTTTATTATAAAATATAATAATGATAAATTTGCAGTGTTTTTGTTTTTATTTTTTTCCGATTTTGGCATATATAATTAATGAATATATCTCTAGGATACATGCAACTTCCGCAGTTCTTTTTTTTTTTTTTTTTTTAACCGTAACCTTGGTGTTTTTATACTTCCTTATTTAATAATTTATAGATCGAAATTGAAAATAAATTAAAAAAATCATATACTTTATTGTATAAATATAGTAAAGGCAAATTTTCATAGTGTTTATTTCATTTTTTCCCCATTTCTGCACATACTATGAAATCTACAAAATATTTGAAATGCCCCATAGCTATATTATTTCAGCTAACTCCCTCTTTAAATAAAGAAAAGCCTGAATTTTTGCACCCCATTGATAAGAACAGCAAAAATTCAGGCTTTTGGGAGGGGGGGGGAGTGTAGCTGAAATAATATAGCTATGTGGCATTTTAAATATTTTATGTAATAAATGTTTCACTCATGTGCATGTGACCTCCATAGCAATTGTTTTGACTGCAACATCCGCAGGGTTATAATAAAGATTGTGACACAATATATATATGTATTATGATAATTTCTCCTGTTACTTCTTTCACTGCTTAATTATTATATATAAAGTTTATGATTCTTTTCCAAATTTCCATAACTTAGATACTTTTATTAATATTTCTTGTTCCTCCTGATTCAAAAGTAAGAAGTTTTTCTACATTAAAATCAATTAAAAATTTGTTAAGAGATATAAAATATCTTTGATGAAGTTGTCTAACAGAACTTTATTACCAATTGAGCACATGTGAAAATGCAAAATTTAAGTTTTGTGCATTACACCACCAATCATCATCAGAACAAGTTATATCATCATAAAAACAATCATATTAATCTAACAGAGCAGGTATATTAAACTATCAAATATAATATTCAATATTTTATTGAATTGGAATTCTGAAAACATGATATGTACATGTGTTTGTCTGAATGTTCATGATAATAGTATTTTAGTTATACACAGAAAGACCTAGTAAATACAGGGCATAATCCTAAAAAAATTAATTCAATAATAGTTCATTTCCATAGCAAAATTGTGCACCCTGTAAATATCCAATCTGAAAACAAAAAATGGATTAGTCTCCCTTATGTGTCTAAAATCATGCAAAAATTAAGAAAAATATGTACTGATAAATACATCAGTTTTTGACTACATTCTTCATTAAATAAATTGCTAAACAATTCCAAAGATAAAATAACTAGAGAGGCTGCATATCAAATATGATACAAAATTGCATATAAAAGTTTGAATTGCTTAAAGGCTTACTATGGAGATATGAGATCTCACCTATCCACAAGACTGGCCCAGCACAATTACCTATGCAACTGAGTTAAGAAAGGCGGTGAACACTCATCAATATTTTGGGGTCATGAACTACAGTAGGCCACAATTTCAATCTCTCTAGGGCTGAGATCATTTGCTCTGAGAGAGATGATGGAGAAAGTGAAGGAGGGGTGGTATATAGCCAAAGATATGCAGGCCATAAATAAAAAAGAAACTAGCAACCCTCTTTCCAAAAAGATGGCATCTATAACTTTCCTTACAGTTATTACAACGTAAATTAACCTCTGAAATTCTATTTTATGCTAATTCAATTAATAATATACAAAACAACTTTAATTAAAATAAGAGTTTAACAAAATTTAATTGTATAAAGCTATGACTATGATACATTTAGTATTGAAAGCACTTAGCTGAAGAAAATAAATATATTTAACATCCATAAATCTGTTCTCTTGTTAAATGTATAAACATTTATTAAATCATTACAGTTAGTACAGAAAATAGGTAAAAAAAAAGGTTTTATAGAATTAGTATTTTAGTGGTAACTGTATGTTGGGTTATTTCCATCACCAAATATTAATTATTAAGTATTTTTAGAAAAATTCAAACTTTCTTTCAACTATTTGTCTGAAGGTTTGTAATGATGGTATATTATAAGATGTGATATGTTGGACTATTTCCATCATTTATGAATGAATGTTGAATGTATAAAAAAATTTAAACTTTATTTAAAATTTCCAAATACAAACACTCGTTAGTAATATCACACAAATAGACAACACAGGTTAGTAATTACACAACGTTTCAAGTAGTATTATTCTCCACTCTTCTTCAGGTGTTGCTGGCCTATATGCACAGTGACAATATTTGCTTAGAGGTTGAAGTCGCACCTTTAGATTCTTGAATATCAACTCCAAGGCAAATGCTCTACCAACTGAGCTATTCGGTCAAACTCAGTTGGTAGAGTGTTTGCCTTAAATTCAAATTCAAGAATCTAAAGGTGCAAGTTCAGCTTCTAAGTGAACATTGTCACTGTGCATATAGGCCAGCAATACCTGAAGAAGAGTGGAGAATAATACTACTCAAAATGTGTAATTACTAACCTGTATTGTCTATTTGTGTGTTATTACTAACAAGTTGTTTGTATTTGGAAAGTTTAAATAAAGTTTAAAATTTTCTAAACATTCAACATTCACTCATAAATGATGGAAATAGTCCAACATATCACATTTCTTTAAACTTTTCAAATATATTTTCTTTTCATATTTACATATTGCTAGTCGGACTAGTAACAGTATTAAAATCAACTGAGAAGAAAATATGCAAAAAAAATTAAAAGAACTGCTCATATGATGATGATGACCCGTAACTTCATATATCATTCTAAAGTGGTAATTCATGTTCGGAAACCACTCATTAACTTTGCATTTAAGAAAAAAGTGGAGTGATCAGGAGGTCTCACAGATAAATATATGAAATTTTTACTCATTATATTTTATCACAATAGACTAATTTTTTAGAGCTTCATCTTAAATTAAATATTCATAAGTACAACAGTCCCTGGTTTGATTCCCATGCTAGTACTATCGCTGGAGAAGCCAGTGGCTCTTGAAAAAGGGAAGGGGCAATAATGCCACTTAAAACATGTTATATACTAATTATGTGCTCATTAACATTGCGCTTGAAAAAAGTGCAGAAATCAGGACCCTTATAGAGAAATATGTGAAAGGTTTATTGACTGTTGCCTTTGACAGAAGAATCTAGTCCAGGTAGAGCGTCATCTAAATTCAATATTCATGAATCCAAAAGTCAAGGTTTGATTTTCATGTGAATACTACTGCTGGTGAGGCCAAGAACATCTGAAGAAGAGAGGTGAGTAATACTACACAAAACTTTGTATTATATAATAACCTAGTTTAACGTACTTGAAAAGTTTAAATGAAGTTTGAATTTTCCTAAAAAACATTAACAATTATTATCAGATGGAGGAGATAATCCAACGTGTGATTACAATATAAATATAATTTTTTTAGAATAAAGTTTTATATTGTTGTATTTTGTCCATATTTTTTATATTTTTATATACCAGAATAAATACAACCCATTGGAGACCCCTATTGACTCTGGACCCTGTATATGCTGTGATTAGCACTGATTACAACAATGGGTAATGGTTCCCAAAATTATGTAAGATTTTTTAAAATAATTATTACATTTAAAACCCTAGTATTGCATGTCAGCACTTTAAAAAAATAAACGTTTCCAAAATAAAGAAAGAATTTCATCGAGAAAGTTGGCAAAGATGCCCAAATAAAAGAGATCTGAATGAAAGAGATCAGAAGTGAAGATCCATAATGTAAACATATCAAAAACATTTCCTTTAAAATGGTGTAATGTTTCAAGTAATTGTTATAGTATTTGTTAGGTCTTTGAATGTTTCCATCAATTCACAAACATGAAGTTGGATACAAATGGCTATATCCCATTTAACAGTAATATGTTATGATAACAATAAATGGACATCTGCAAAGTATATATTACACAAAGTTAAAGGAGACAATGATCTCATGTATAAACTTTTAGATAAGACAGTTCATGAGTTATCTAATGCCTAAAGAATTAATGATTTTGATAATAGAACACTTTCATGGCAGACTAAGAAATAAAGAACTGTGGTATTCTTAGCTATGGAGACCAATTATACAGCTCTCTAATAAAAAGCATAAAGACAGCATTATATGTAAGCAAACTGTTAGTAACCAAAACTTCAGTGACTAATCTACAACAGTATTTTTTGCTGATAATAAGATGAAAAATGTGAAACTGAGAATCCCACATCTCATGGAATAAGTAAGTATGTGATAAAGAAATATAATTATAGAGTCAAGTTACAATAAAAATTCATACTGGTCACTTGAACAAATCCATTATGATTGACTTCCATTGAGAACATCAAACAATATATGATCTCTTGAGCAGCTATTTGTACAATTATTTTCTTAGAGCATAATTGGGAATGTAGAGTGATCATTAATAAAAAGCATGTTACAAAATATGCCTCTGCTATATGTATAGCTGTTAACATTCCTATAAATCTACCCAAAGTTTCATTGTCTGAATTTACTTGGTATAAAAAATGTACCTTTGATTATTAAATAATAAAATAGTCTACTAAAATATAGTAGTGATAGTATACATATTTATTCAATATTATTGCATGTAATATTATAATAAATTAACATGTATAGAGGGTTTGAACTCAGACTTTCACATGACACTCAATTATCCACACTATCTCATATTGCTGACACACTTGATCACGCACATATCTTTTCGACATGTGTGTGACCAAGTATGTCAGCAGTATAAGATAGTGTGGATAGTTGAGGGTCATGTGAACGTCTGAGTTCAAACATCCTATATATTACATATTGGAGTGCAGGTATGAAAAAGCCTGTACTGTAGAAAAAAATTCATATATTATAAATTAACATATTGTTAAATATTCATCCACTGTAAGCCTATGTTATATAAAAAAAAAGAATGTAAATAGGATATCTATTTTGATGATGGACACCATGTTTGCATTGCTTAAATGCAGAGCGCTATAGAACCAATAATCATATACATTGTGAATTGCTAGAAAAGTAATGCAATGCTTAGTGTTTCCTGAAGCTTTGTGATGATGGTGTTCTAGTTGTATTTTTATTTGGACTACTTCCATCATCTAAAATGAGTATTGATTGTTTAGAAAAATTTAACTTTATTTAAATATTCCAAATACTGTACATTCAACTGTTAGTAATCGCACATTCAATACTCGTATTAGATGGTGGAAATAGTCCAATATAAAAATACAACTAAAGCAATACTTGTTTTTTATAAAAATATAGAAATTATTTTGCATTAATTATCGGATATTTTTACGATTAGAATAGTATACAGATGCATGTTACTGATAATAATCATTTGTGAATTGATTATAAATAAATATAATTGAATTAATGAATTGATTCCATTATAAATAAAACCGAATAAATACTCTGCGTCTAAAATAAAAATTAAGCGGAACAGATTATAAAGCTTTAAATAAATGGTTAATAAAATACAATGAAGATAATAGGAAAGAAAATAAAAGGATTACATGCACAATAATAAACGTGCCACAGAAAAACCTAAAGATCGAAAGAAATGGTGGTGCGCCAGGAACCAATATTTGTTTGCCGTATCGAATCTAATATAAACATATGCGTATATCTAAAAATACAATGCCATCTATAGAATAAAATGGAAAAAATAAAAATAAATTATTATTACCTTTATTTTAAAAGGTTTAAAAAAAAAAACATTAATAACTTTTTTAATAAAAAAAAAAAATTGACAAGTACGGTATATAAAAAATAAGAAAACCTCTCCTACATACGCCACTGAACCAAATTAATGATTTTTACATATGCTTCCTTTCTCCAACTTCATATATTTGGAAAAATTAATCTATTTTTCTTCCTATTTTATTTAAGGCTGATGACTCATTATTATTTTTCGTGTGCATCAGACGGATCAATTAGAGGTGTGATTTTAGCTGGAACTAAAATCAATAAATAAATTCACAAGTAATACATATATTCGTTTCTTTTATTGCTGGAACAAAAAGATTATTACTAACGCCTATAGAAACACATTAAATTACCGTATTCTATATTACAAGAAAAAAAAACATTTGTTTTACACTTTAATAATGATTATGGAAAATTAGTGGACCATTCATTAAGGTAGAAACAAAAGAAACTTAGGTAGGTATTATCTCACTAAGATAATGGTTAGGTTGTAAATAAAATTGGAATTAAAATATATATATTGGCAAAACTTTATATCAATACAGCAATTAAACGTGTATTTATTAAATCGGTACATATTTAGATAACCGAAATATATATATATACAACGTAGCTTTAAAACTGAGAGATGATGCTAGAATAAATTAACTAAAAGACTGACAAGATATCACAAAACACTGAAAATGATCCAATGATATATCTTAATTATATTTCCAATGTTTGGATAATCAATTTAATATACCTTCATTATGTGTACCTATTTATATGTTTTACAATGATTACACATTTTGAATCATTAGTTAAAACGTTTTCTGTACTTAAACACGGATAATTATAATAATTTAGTTGTTTTTAACCAGACGGTAATAAACCGTCTACACATGCGCTGTTTAATCATAATACTAGCTCTACGATGTTATATGGAGTATACAGGAACTCTCAAACAAATAAAACCGCGCTAGTAAATAACATCAAATAACATCGTCAATTACATTTTTTCTAATAATTTAGTTAGCAAATGGGTTATAAATGTATTCGTTTCAATTTTTATAAATAAAAAAACAAAAACAAATAAACAACAACAATAAAAAAAAAAAAACATTATTATGCTGCAATAGCAATTTTCTTATTGATGAAAGCCATAATATACTAAAAACCAGTTTGGGGATATTGAATGAGTAGGCACTAGACCCTTGATGCACAAACCTTCTAGCAGCCATTACTTACTATGGATTGGACTAGCTGACACTACTGTATGGACAAAGTTGCTACTGATTTAATAGATTGGGTTAGCATATAAAATGATGGTAATGTGATGCAAATCCTAGTTGTTTGCAGTAAGTCATATCTGTCATTAGTTAAAATAAAAGTAACTTATAAATAGCTCCTTTATTTTTCAATAATCTTATTGAAAGTGTCAAATATAGGTGTGGTCAAGAGGTCCGCACAGCTGCCTTACAAGCAGTTGTCCCGGGATAGTGGGTTCGCTTCCTGGCCAATGCTATGACACATGAAAAAAAAAAACTGTATTTAGGCAAACTTAAAAAAAAAAAAAAGACACAGATTTTCATCTATATCACCCTGCATATTAAAAATGCATTAGAACAGAAATCCATTCCATTATTCTACAGCCTTCTATTGTAAACCTGAATGGTCAATAAACACTAGGATAGTATTGACAACCAAATCCCCAGAAATGACTTTGCTTTTGGCTTTGTAGTTAAGAAACATTGTATACATGCCTCTAGTAACCACTTTTATTGTCCATAAGGGGTTAATGCCTTATGAAAGTCATCGCAACATATATTGTGATTGTTCTGGTGTCAGATTATACAGCCATGGAAAAATGTTGGTTTGGGTCATTAGTATGAATAGTATAAAAAGTGATGGTGTCTGAAACATATGTACATGTATGTGTAAATCCAACATTCCTCAAATAACAAAGGTCAATCAATAGTTAAAAAGTAGTGTAGAAATTTGACACAACTATAACCTAATATCCAGCGATTACACTCCTATTCCTAATGCAGATATTGAAGGTAAACAAGGTTATATGAGATGTTTTGTTTAGTATATTGTAAATAAAGTTAAAATTATATGAATACTTTAAGTGCAAATCATTGGACAAATCCTGAATTACTATATTACCTTAGTATCATAAATGCATCAAGCATTGGTCTTATTCCAAAAATTGATGTTCATTTCTTAAAAGTAATTACTACTCATGTAAAACTTCAATAACTACTAAACAGTTTGAATTTTCAAATTTGTTACATTAATAACACTTAAGAATTGCATTATGGATATAAGAAGTTTATTTTTTGGCTCACTAAAAATAACACTGTTTCTATAATAATGATTACACTATTTACATTATTAAAAAAAAATGCTCTGTAATTCTCATTATGCCATGCCTTGATTGTTTAATGCTGTGATAGAGGAATGGCCTCTGGATTTCGAAATCCATAGATCATAAACCATTTTATAAATATTTTATGGAAAATGCAGAGCTGCATAAGCATTATAAAAATTTGAAGAAAGCTATACAGTAACTAAGAGAAAGATTTAAAGTTACTGATATGTTTAAACTATAAAAAGTATATAATTAACTGCTAATCATGGTCACTTGGGATATTATTTGATGCATGAAAGCAATTTATGAATTTGGAAAAATGATATAACATTATTAAATCAGTGAATAGTAAGTACTCTTATATATGATGATGATGATGATGATATTTGAATAGTTGAAGAGAGTATTACCTTTTTGATTAATATGGCAAGAATTTCAATGACTTGTTACAATCATGTTTAGATTAGACTAAAGATATATACTTTGATGAAGTTAGAACAACTCTTTCTACCTAGAAACTTCAAAATAAAAAAACTGAAAGTCCTGATACCTTTAAAACTATTGGAAGTTATTGAAAGTTTTTAGAAATATATAAACTCATAAGGGGCAATTATATAGTGAATTATATCATCTAGTAGTGATAACACCCAAGTTACTATATCATCTAGTGGTAATAACACCCAAATTACTATACACCCGAGTCTCGTTTTACGCGGATTTATTTAACACAATTTTGAAGTTATGCGATTCATGATTCTTCTTAATATTTTTGTATGCGGTTTTCTTTTATGCATTAACACTGTATTAGATCAGAAGTCGAACTCTGATAATGTGCTATTACTTTAATTAATAAATTTTGCGCACTTACATTATATTTAAAGTGATAGCACATTATTGGAATTCGACTTTCATCTTAATAATTTCAATATTTTCAGTGCTTTATAATAGTAAGATTTTATGCAATAATAAAATTAAAATCATGATTTCCACATTTTATGTACACACATTAAATTTTACAAGATTATAGTGTAAATTTGTTCAAACATTGCGCATGTTAATTTTGCATTTTAAATCACATTCTGTTTTTGCTTTTTAAAAAAGAACGTAATCAATTATTAATCATTTAGTGTCTGCAAATTTATTTTTAAAAGGTGAGTAATAGCAGTGGGCACAATTAAATTTGACAATTAAAAATTAAAATCTTATTTTTAATTGTAATTAACAATTTAAAAATTACGTAAGGCGACCTGAAATTAATGTGATGTGAAATGAAATTTGATTTTTAAACGGAATTGAAAATTAAAAAATTAAAGACAAAAATAAGAATTTAATTTTTAGTTGTTAGATTAATTACTAATTATGTTGTCATCAGAAAACCATTAACACAACATGAGAGTGAAGTTCACACTAGTTGTATTTCCTCTTGTGAAGAATCTGATTTTTTACCAGTTTGCAAACAAACCTGTTTATTGGCAAATAGTGATAATAATTAAAATGTGTATAAAAAATGTAAATTACTGTAAATTATGCATAAAAATATATTGTTTTGAATAAAATTAAATATTATAGTTTAAAAAAGTTTGTCTTGTATCAATTTTTTTCAAATTTGAAATTTTTTATTAGTCATATTTTATTTCCTTATTTTTTTTTTTGCGCGAATTTTAAAGTAATTTTACATTGGTGCTTTGCTTTTATGTGATTTTTGAAAAATCACAGTCTGTATCCCCCATTTTCAAGGTAAGTTACGTCTATTTTTTGTGCGATTTCTTTTGTGTGTGTTTTCTGAGAAACCTATCTACCGCATAAAATGAGACCCAGGTATATAACACATTTTAAGGAATATTATTTTCTGGTCTGTATTGAGTATTGCTAACCTGATCAATACCAGTACTAATATAGGAATCAAATCTAGAACTTCTGGATTTGTGGACACTAAATTTAAGGCCACACTCTTCAAATGGAAGAGTCAATAGAAATTTTATATACTTATCAATGACAATCTTCCTAATATCTTTAATTTCTTTTCTTCAGAACAAAGTTTAGAAATGTTTTCCAAATATTATGAATTAATGAAAAGTATGGATATCATTCATTAACTTTGCTCTTGAGAAAAAATATAAAAAGGAGTATAATTCTCATGGATAAGTATAAAAAATGTCAATAGACTGTTGTTTTTGACAAAATAGCTTAATTGGTTAGAACCTCACCCAAAATTTAGTATTTAAGGAAACTAAAAGTCACCAATTTGTTTCCTATGATAGTACTAACATTATCATGGAACAGAGAAGAAGAATACTGTTTGAACTATCATATTATATACTAAGCTGTGTTTGAATCACTAAAATAAAGTTTGAATTATTTTTAAAAGTATTTAATAATTAAATTACATCAGTGATAATATATATAAAAAGTATTTTATGATAAATGCTTTTATTTACTGTTCACTATATATATATATATATATATATATATATATATAACCACAATTCAGATTTTTATATTTAATTCAGAATAAAAGCATGAAAATTATTTAATTCAATCATTTATTTAAAAATTAGTGATTGAATTAATTAATTTCTGGATACCCTATACTTTTCTTTCAAGTTAAATGTAAAAATCCCAATTGTGGTTGAAGAAAAATTATTTTTAGCACAGTAAATAAAAACTGCTTGTTATAAAATATTTTTCATATATATTATTTTTAACTTTTTAGTATTCACATTAAATAAAAGCATTTGTATCAAAATATTATATATCCCTGGGACTCATTTTATGCAATAAATAGGTTCCTCAAAAAACATGCACAAAAAAAATTGCACAAAAATAGGCTTAACTTATCTTGAAAAAATGGGGGATACGTACTGAAATTTTCAAAAATCGCATAAAAGCAAAGCAACAATGTAAAATTACTTTAAAATTTGCATTAAAAAAAATAAGGAAATAAAATATGACTAATAAAAAATTTCAAATTTAAAAAAAATTGATACAAGACAAACTTTTTTTTATTAACTACAGTATTTAATTTTATTCAAAACAATATATTTTAATGCGTAATTTACATTTTTTCATACATGTACAGTATTTTAATCATTATCGAGTAAGACATCTGATTCATCACAAGAGAAAATACAACTAATGCCAACTTTATTTTTTTTAATTGCAATTATAGTGGACTCACTCAAACTAAAATGATTTCCAATTGCTGTTGATCCTTCCCATTTTGCTAAGCGATCTAAAATTGAAATTTTTGTTTCCAAAGATATTCATTTTCTTGGGTGTTTTTTCTTCTCCATTAGGGTAAACTAAAAGTTTAAAATAAAAATCGGAACTTAGTCTTATGATAATAAAAAAACACCTATTCATCACTGTTGGGCAAAATTTAATTAAAACTAACAATTAAAAATTAAATTTTTATTTTTGTCTTTAATTTTTTAATTTTCAATTCCGTTTAAAAATCAAATTTCATTGTTTCACATCACATTAATTTCAGATCACATTACGTAATTTTTAAATTGTTAATTACAATTAAAAATCAGATTTTAATTTTTAATTGTCAAATTTAATTGGCCCACCGCTGTTACTCACCTTTTAAAAATAAACTTGCAGACAATAAATGATTAATTAATTATGTATTTTTTTAAAAAGAAAAAATAGAATGTAATTTAAAATGCAAAACCAACAACATTTATAGTATAGGCATCTATAACGTTTGAACAGATTTACATTATAATCTTATAAAATTTAGTGTGTGCATATAAAATGGGGAAATTCTGATTTTAAGTGAATTATGAACTTCTTTATTGCATAAAATCTATTACAGTACTATTATAAAGTGCTGAAAATATTGAAATTATTAGATGGAGGTTGAACTCTGATAATGTGCTATTACTTTAAATATGACATGTGAGTGTGTGAAATTTATAATATTTAAAGTAATAATGCATTATTAGAGCTCAACTTGTGATCTAATAATTTTTATCACATAAAAGAAAACCGCATACAAAGATATTAAGAAGAAACATGAATCACATAACTTCAAAATCGCATTAAATAAATCAGCATAAAACAAGACCCGGGTGTATATATTGTAATGGTTCAAGATTTCCAAGTGTTGGTAAAGTTGAGAAAGTATAATTATTAACCTTTCACTCAATAGATACTTTTGAGATTGATGATGATGATCAAGCCTGTATTTGATGCTCCTATTGAAACACAAGCTATATTTCCTGAACATCACTACTTTTGTGACAATCAGTTTTAAGAATGTTGTAAACCGGTAGTTTTATTTTGAGACTCATCACAATGATCACAGTTTCAGAGGGCCATCTTCCATTACAGAAGAGCTACCAACACTCACAAACAAATAAGCACTGACTTCAACTTTATAATACTTTTTATTTCACTGCCAACACTACAAGAAGTAAATCAGTTTAGAGAATGGACTCATACACAGTTCAAATGATAGGATGGTGAGAAGAATAAAAAATAATTTATGGGTTGATAATAGTGCAGTCAGACAATTAACAGGAATAACGAGCTATTATATATTTTTATTATCTTAAGAATAATCTTACACAATAATAAATTAATCACTAAATGAGTAATATTACTTTTCCAAAAAATAAATAAATGTAACATAATAAATAAATATAATTGTACACCTAATAAACCACTCAACTATGCCTGTATATAGTACTTAACTATATAAATTATTATTATGAATACTCATGCAATTTAAACAACTAAACACTATAAATTATGTGCTAAAAATGTAAGCTTATGTGAACCTGTAGAACCCAATAATGTGCTTGATTTTAAAAGTTTTGTTTAACGCATCACTTTTTTACTTTAATTATGCAATATAATCTCTCTTTGTATGGATTATATGTGGTGTTATATCCGCCAGTCTGACTGTGCAAATGTTATATCCGCAAGTAAGACTGTGCGGTCAGCAAATAACTATGTTCAATTCCCACGATGTTCTCTTGCAACTAATGCTCTGCTGCGTATGCTCTCCAACGAATGGTCTGCAACGAATGCTCTGGATATACCCTGTATTCTCTGCAATGGATGCTCTCCAAACAAATGGTCTGCCACAAATGCTCTGCCAGGGATGCTCTCCAATGAATGGTCTGCACTGACTGCTCTCCAATGAATGATCTGCAAGAGGATGCTCTCCAAATGAATGGTCTGCAACGAGTCTATTTCTACCGTTCGCTAAAGTTCAATTCCCATGATGTTCTTTCAGGCTGGCTGCTACAAAAATGGTTCACAATGGACATACCTTAGCCCCAGTCCAGTTTAGCTGTACACAAACTCTTTATAGTAAGCACTGTGACTGCCATCAGATATCTCCTACTGGAATTGAACAGTAACCCTACTGTAGATGCACTCCATACTGTCTGCTACTTGCTACTGCATGACTGCTCTCTACTACTCTCTATATTACACTGCATAGTTGTTACCCAGTCTTCTTATCACTTCCTGATAACGGCAACAATTAATACACCATCCAATAAGGTATCGTCTCTTATCCAGAAATATTTGCAATCAGCAAATATCTCTTGGAATAGTTGATCGCCATTATGTCAATGCATTAATTAAATTCCACAGTTATCAGTGCGCGATCTAAAACAACCTCTCGAATACATTCTAGTTTTTTCTGGAGTGCACAAACATGTCCGTCATTTTTACAAAACACTACATGTGGTATAGCCCTTTATTGATAAAGCTTTAATTGCTTTCTACAAGAAAGTAGTCTTCAAATCGATACTTTTACTAATAACTGATATAAATTGCCATAGAATAAAATAATCAAAAACTGAATAGTAAAAATAATTTAGAACACCTGTCAAAATACCATTCCTTAAGATATTTGTCATATATACCCTTAGGCAAAAAAATATATAATAAAAAACGTGAATTTCTTAGCAATAGTATAGAATTGAATAGAAAATAGAATGCACTTCAAATTGACACCAAGACTTTTAATTATATTTACTTTTTCCAGAGACGTATTGAGACGAATGCTTGGACAATTATTTAAAATGTATTCCATGTTATAAGATAAACTCAACAGCAAAACAGATTTTATATTTAACATGTTGATTAATTATAGAATTATATATTCCCAAAAAAGATAGTTTTTTAATATTCAGCTTTGTTACTGTCTACCATGCTTTCAATATATCATCATACTGTAAGCATACTAGGCAGTAAGACAACTGAATATTAAAAAACTACCTTTTCTGTGAGTATATTCATTAATTACCAAATATCACATTTGTTCAGAAAAGAAGAAAGTAATAGTTGAATTACATATTCCATAATTTAAAAAAGTTTTTTTTTCTTTTTTAGTTCTTGCAGTCAGTGTTTATTTATTTATTTATTTATTTTGTATCACATTCTATCTATCCATGCAACACAAATTTAAACAAAATGCTCTTCATAACAATAATTATCAGTTGATAGTACAAATTCTATACAACTTCGTTTAATTAACATTAAGATTTATTATAATTTTACAAATTACAATAACTACATTACTAATGTACTACATTTTTTTATAATTAATGAAAGATTTTAATAAATGTGTTTTACTACCTCCTTCTTATGGATCTGATACTTGAACGAGAGCAATTCAGTGACTTTGGACCACTCAAGTCTCATGAGTTGTTAATTATGAATAACAAGAAGAGATCAAAAATGAAATATGTGGATGAGAAAATAAACAGGTATGACTAATATCATATGGACTGAACATATTGCTAGAAGATATGATAATAGATGCACAATTGATATTTGCCATTATACATAATACATATATTATCATGTAAATATTTCTTGTAATAAAAAAAAAGTAATGTTCCCCTGATGGATCAGTGTATTGGCCCTGTGGGTGAAGTATTTCATTTTATGCTTGTGGTTTATCTGGAATTTCCATTTTAGTCCATTTTCCTTGGCTAGCTCTCAATGTCCTATGCAGCATCGTCATTTCCAGTGGCAGTTCCAGGTGGTAATGGAAAGAGAGGTTGCCAAAGGAAAAAGTTCTGTAACCTTTAGCCACTCAACATTTTATCTCTCTTTATTTAATTTGCGGATTTTTTTTTTTTTTGAAAGAGTCCGAACTGATTTAAAACCAATATATCAGATACTGACTTTGGAAAAATTCCAATTAATCATAAAACAAAGGCAAATCCATAATTTATAGTTTTTTTCCAAAGTCTGAGTTCACACCTTTCATGTCCTTCCTTTTTTCATATTTTGTTTGTAATCCCGTAGAAACATTCCAATTGATCAGCATGATAGATAACATAAAAATACCTCCACTTTTTAAAGTTTCAACAATAGAGCTAATTGCAGAAAAATTCTACACTTTCTTTCCCCTCCTATCTTAAAGAATTCCTAATAATTAAAAACAAAATTTAAAAAACAAGCTTTTATTTAAAAAAAACTTGCAAGATCTTTTTTTTTCTTATCTTGATTTAATTTATCTCAAAACTCTCAAAAACTCCATTTTAAAATAAGTGTTATTATTTCTTTTTTTAGTATAAAAATAAGTATTATTATAAAATAATATACTCCCGGGTCTCATTTTATGCGGATTTATTTAATGCAATTTTGAAGTTATGCGATTCATGTTTCTTCTTAATATCTTTGTATGTGGTTTTCTTTTATGCGATAAAAATTATTAGATCAGAAGTCGAGCTCCAATAATGCACTATTACTTTAAATATTATAAATTTCGCGCACTCATAACATATTTAAAGTAATAGTATATTATTGGAGTTTGACTTCCATCTAATAATTTCAATATTTTCAGCACTTTATAATAGTACTGTAATAATTTTATGCAATAAAGAAGTTCATAATTCACTTAAAATCAGGATTTCCCCATTTTATATACACACATTAAATTTTACAAGATTATAATGTAAATCTGTTCAAATGTTATAGATGCCTATATTACGCAAGTTGTTGTTTTTGCATTTTAAATCATGTTCTATTTTTGCTTTTAAAAAAAAGAGTATGTAATCAATTAATCATTTAATGTCCGCAAGTAATAAATTCTACAAGATTATAATGTAAATCTGTTTAAATGTTATGTATGTTGTTTTTGCATTTTAAATCACATTCTATTTTTGCTTTTTAAAAAAAGAGTACATAATCAATTAATCATTTAGTATCCGCAAGTTTATTTTTAAAGATGAGTAACAGCGGTGGGCACAATTAAATTTGATAATTAAAATCTGTTTTTTAATTGTAATTAACAATTTAAAAATTATGTAACATGATCTGAAATTAATATCATGTGAAATGATGAAATTTGATTTTTAAATGAAATTGAAAATTAAAAAATTAAAGACAAAAATAAGAATTTAATTTTTAATGGTTAGTTTTAATTAAATTTTGTCCAACAGTAGTGAGTCGGTGTCTTTTTATTATCGTAAGTCTAAGTTCTTATTTTTATTTTAAACTTTTAGTTTACCCTAATGGAGAAAAAAAACCCAAGAAAATGAATTTCTTTGTAAACAAAAATTTCAATTTTAGATCGCTTAGCAAAATGGGAAGAATCAACAGCGATTTGAAAACATTTTAGTTTAGGTGAATCCACCATAAGACCAATTTAAAAAAATTAAGTTGGTGCTAGTTGTATTTCCTCTTGTGATGAATCTGATGTCTCAAATAGTGATAATGATTAAAATACCGTACATGTATGAAAAAAATGTAAATTACGCATAAAAATATGTTTTGAATAAAATTAAATACTGTAGTTAATAAAAAAAGTAAAAAAAGTTTGTCTTTTATCAATTTTTTTCAAATTTGAAATTTTTTATAAGTCATATTTTATTTTCCTATTTTTTTTTATGCGAATTTTAAAGTAATTTTATGTTGTTGCTTTGCTTTTATGCGATTTTTGGAAAATTTCAGTACGTATCCCCCATTTTTCAAGGTAAGTTAAGTCTATTTTTGTGTGATTTCTTTTGTGCGTGTTTTCTGAGGAACCTATCTATCACATAAAATGAGACCCAGGTGTATATATTTTAATAAAATATATATGTTATATATATATATATGAATATGAGCTGGCAGAAAAATATCAGCTCAATATATATATATATATACATTTAAGGTTATTAATGTATGTCTTACATCATTTTTAAGAATAACATTTTGTTTGCTAAATTACATTTTAGAAAGATTTTTTTATTTCCATTGCTTACTTCTATTTAAAACACAATTAAAAGACTTCTATGATTTACATAATATTTCTCTCTAATTATACCTTCTTTCTTAAAAGTGTCCTTGGTGGTTTGAGTGATAGAATGACAGACCCTGCAACTCAACATATATGGATCATGTCTTGGGTCTGTCACACCTTGTGCATGAACTTATTATGAACTCCTGAACAATAAGAAATTTAATTATTTTCCTTATTCTTGAATATAATTTTTTGTTTTTCTTACAAATCTCAATGAAAACTTTATATTATTCTTAATGTAAATTTAATAATTAAAGTGGCAGAGTATAACCAATTAGGCCACAGACAACATATTTATTTCAATTTTAGAACATTATAAGATTAAATGAGCTCTTAACAATGATTCAACTATTATTTTTAATATTTATATTAAAAAGATATGAGTTAACTTTGAAAGAGTATTTGTGTTTTATTTATTATACTTTATGAGAGTACCCAACAAAATGCTAATAAAATGAATGATGAATCCTTTCTATAATTAACTTCATATTCAAAATTATTTTACTTTTTTTAATTTACTGTACATTATATACATATTTAGAAATAGTATGCATAGGTACAATGGAGTGGTGAAGAAGAACTTCAGCATGCCCCACAAATTACAACATCCAAATTATAATAATTCAAATTGAAACATATAAAACTGGAACAAGAGAGAGTAAATAAGTTAGTTCTCTAAATCCTAATCTCCGGATCATCATAATAAAAAATGACCTTTTACTTACATAATAAATAAATAAAGAACAGGAACCTTTTTCAATTACATGTCCAATTTTACTATTAGATAGTATAGTAATGGGCTAGTTTTTGAAACAACACCTTATAATTGCATAAACCAAACTCATAACATAAACAAAAGAACATATTCAACTTTACCTCTCTTAACACTTAAATTTTATTGAAACTAATTCATATTTGCAAATGATCAACTATAAATAATTTATTAATATTTTTAAAATTCTTAATGTTAAACAATGTAGCAACTTAACCATTCCAAATTTCAGCATCATGCCTCTTACATTTCAGCATTTCTGACATTTTTCTTTGTCTCACACATCAACGTAAAATATATGATAAAATGATTATTTCTTTTCAGAAAATAATAACTTTGACTTCATTTGATAGATATTTTTGTCTACTACTGAAATAAATTTTAAATGTTCACATTTGTTTCGGTAAATATCAAAAAAATGAAGATGTAATCAAAACAAAGACTTTATATGTCATTGTTTATAGAAAAATTATTTTCAGTTTATGTCAACATAAAATATATGATAAAATGATTATTACTTATCAGAAAATAACAAATTTGACTTCATTAGATAGATATTCTTGTTTACTACTGAAATAAATTTTAAATGTTCACATTTTGTCTCTGTAAATATTTAAAAAATGAGCCATAATCAAAACAAAGATGTTATATGTCATTGTTTCTAGAAAGACTATGTTCAGTTTATAAAATCAATGAAATCTTTGTTTCTGAATATTTTTAAAAACTTGAATGAATAATTATTTATTTCTCTAATATCTAATGAATGGTGTTTTAAAAGTTTAAATTTTTTAAATATTTATTGCAAAATTGCGATATTTTCTTACTTGTAAATTTAAGTAGATTATTTACATCAAAGATACCTTTCTAATTTGCTTCAGGCCATATTTACATTAGCTGCTAATATAATGTTATATTTTTGAAAGTAAAGTATTTCAAGTCAAAATAAGTTATTAATAATTTTTATTTCTTGATATCTAATAAATATAGTGCAAATTATTTTTTAAAAAATACCTAAAAGCTTAATAAATTTGCAAATAAACACGTTTTTATGTCATTCAAAACTACAATGTCATAAAACACCAAATGTTTTACAGCCGTGGCAACAGACAATGACTGAACATGTCAGGGTGGGACTTATGTTTATTGTAAGAGCGGGAATTTTGAATTTCCCACCTTTTAGCGCAGAATTTTTTGAAAAAAAATTATTATACTAAAATATACCATTTTCCACACATTGTAATATATAATACTTATGAAAAAATTCACTAGAGGATGAATTGGCCAAAAGACTAAATAATTCAGTTCAAGTGGTCATAAAGTTAATAGTGTTTATGCATTGAAATGTTGTCAGGGTAAAAAAAAAAATTAAATTATCAATATCAAGTATTGCAATGACCCCATGTACTGATAAGCGATAAAAAAAAATTAAATAAATTGCAATGTCATTTTGAGAAAAACAAATGGTATATCTTTTATTACAATTTATATTTACTCTTCTTTTAAAATGGCAATTAAAATCATCAAACAACAATGCATAATATCTATTTCTTTTATAAGTTTTCAATAGACTTCAATATCATTAATATTCACAACATTTGATAACATTATCTATAGAGTTACGTTTGTATCTGAGTGAAGACCACTTACTCTGTAACATAAAGAAAGTGCAATAATAGGTAAATAATAATATCTTTATCAAAATAGTATTGTTCAAATTCAAAGATACTTTCTTCAATGTAGGATCACATTAACCTTTCAACCCAAAAATATCAACATACTCCTTATATTGTGCTAAATATGGATACACCTTTTTTAAAAAAACATACTTCTCTTTTAAAATTTAAATGCAAACTCCTTAGATAAATCCTTTACAAGAGGTCTTCAATTATGATCAAATGAATTAATATATTTAACTATGTCACAGTTAAATCTGAGAGTTTAATAAGAGTTTATCACTAAACTATGCAACTCCTAATACATATTTTTCCCAACCTGGGACAACCACTTGTAAATCAGCTGTCACTGACCTCTCGGCCACCAATGCTTGACTCCTAATACATATTTGTATGTATTAAAAAAGTAAAAAAATGGACTCCTAGTCTCATTTATAAAGAAATGCACACATATGAATAAAAAAGATCAATATAATGGTCTACCTTTCAAACACATCTTATGATGAAGCTATAAATTATTTACTGAAGGAAAAATAAATAAACCTTAACAATAATAACAATACATTATGCATATAAAAGATTCCTAAGAAAAACATGATAATAAACTTAATATAAAATATTCATTGTATATTATGTATATAGCATATATACATAATGTATACAAATTAAAACAACAACAAAAAATAATAATAAATTATACCTAATATATTATTATTTTCTCTTGAGAAATCAAAAATCAAAATCAAAGTGTACTCTTTAATTTTTAAAGAAACGATCACATTAATTATCATTTATTATCTCTTCTTTTTGTTTTTCATATTTTCTTTTGAAAATCAACAGTTATCTAATGTGACATTATTGATCCTTGAGTGGATTGAACCAATATCAGTCAACATCTAATGATAAATGTGTGAATGTAAAACCATTCAAAGTTAATTTCTTGAAAGGTCTTTTATCCTGATGAAGCCAAGATGAATCAGTGGAAGATGATACATTTATTTCAGAAGGTTTTGGATAATTCTTAAGTGGATTTTCTGGATAGGAATAGCTATTCATTTCCTAGTGATTTCTCTTCAAAGGCATGCATGTTGATGATTTCTCTTTCTTCCTACAGATGATAATTATCAGGCATGTCAGGTAAATGAAAATTGAAAGAATTGATGACAGCAAAATTTGTTTCTTTTCTTCTAACAATGATCATCAGTAATAGTCATTAGGTACTACGGCAGCTAGCCTACACTTTCACAATACTCTGATTAAAACTCTATTGTTAGTATAACTATCGATCTTCACAAAAAATCTTAATATTATACAATGGTTAATATATATATATGTTTCATGTAATCATAATTATTTATGATATATAAACTAAACAAATAAATTGATATTATAAATATATATATATATATTCTTAAATATCAATATATTAAATAATATTTTCAAACAAATATTTTTAAATATAAATTAAGATTTTTTACATTGATTCATGTAATTTCTTTATTTACTCTATATATTATCATCACCATTGCAAAATTTTAGAATCATAAATAAATATACATACCATAAAAGGTGAATAAACAAAAAATAAATAATAATAACAGCAAAAAAAAAATTGTACCAAAATTAAACAAATATTATAAACAAAGAAAAAAATTTGCAACATTTTCTTGCCACAAGCTTTAAAATTTTGTGATGTTTTATAAATTGTCAAATCTATAAATAAGATATATATATATATATGCCTCAAAATAATAAAACATCTGTTATCCTTCACTAATAAACAATTTACATTTTATCAACAGAAAGAAGGTATCTCTTTTTCTCTAGATATATATAATAAAGATATATATATATATCTTTTATAAAAAAACATATTATAATCGATATTAAAAATGGATCCTTTCAACCTTTACAATATATATAAGCACAATCATTTTCACCAATTATCCATTTATTACAAAATAAAAACATCTCAATGTTTAATCTAGTTTTCTAATCACTAGTTCCTCTTCTCCATGACATATCACAAACAACCTTACATCATTTGTCCATCTCCCATATGTTACTTCTGTATCTTTTTCAACCACTTAAAATACAATTTAAAACTTTAATTAGCCATTTATTTATGATTTTCTATCAATAAGTCCAGACCAGTTCTTTTTCTATAGAATATGTTAAATTAATATATATATATCTTAAGCATCAAATATAAATATAATTATCTTTAAAAAACAAATGCATATACATATATATATATATATTAAAAATCAGTCATATATCACATGACCTATATAGCTTGCATTACCAATATGTAATATCTAAAGAGCCTGCTACTAGCTCTAAACAAGCTTAATTATTTTATTTTTTATGATAAATGCTACAAGAGAAAATACATGAAGCTTTTATCTATGATGGTCCCCATCCCCAGACCAGTTTCGAGCTATGGCTCTCATCAGTGAGGAGCTAGGACATAAGATTCAAAATATTAACCAGTCTGGGGATGGGGATGGGGACCAACATAGATAAAAGCTTCATGTATTTTCTCTTGTAGCATTTATCATATAAAAAAAAAATTAAGCTTGTTTAGAGCTAGTAGCAGGCTCTTTAGATATTACATATTGGTAATGCAAGCTATATAGGTCATGTGATGTATGACTGATTTTTACTATTATAATTTTGCTATTAGGACTTTGGCTATATTAAATTGCTAGGCCTACTAATATATGGGATCTCTGAATTTAATTCAGGCTCATATAGTTTCTTTGGTTAAAGAGCTGAGTTTGAAGACATGTAGGTGTCTGAAGATTTGGATCTTTTTATTAATATTTAAGAATTAGATAAATGCTTGGCTTGAGTTAATATTTTGAATCTTATGTCCTAGCTCCTCACTGATGAGAGCCATAGCTCGAAACCAGTCTGGGGATGGGGACCATCATAGATAAAAGCTTCATGTATTTTCTCTTGTAGCATTTATCATATATATAAAAAAAATTAAGCTTGTTTAGAGCTAGTAGCAGGCTCTTTAGATATATATATATATTACTATGAATATTTTTATAAGTAAAAAATAGCAAATATTCTTTGGGATTACCTTTGTGATATGGTGAGACAAAATATGCAAAAAAAAAAAATTCGCTAAGAGTTCTGTTTATCTTTATGGTTCAAATATAAAATTGTTTACCAATATTTCATTAACACCTCATGTATATGGAATACCATTCACAGCCACAATAACAATCAGGATTGATCATCACCTGACTTTCTTTAACATAATTCATCTCTACAAAAACCCTTATTAATATATATATATATATGTCTCTATATATGATATGCCTACTCATTTATCAAGGTCAGGAATCTCTCAGCCACTATGCCCACAAAAACCTGCTAGTCACTTTATGTTTCATTTCCATTCTCTGCCTTAAGTTTTTCACATATTCTTCTCCATCGTGGTCCATTCCATTTCCACAACATGATCTTTATCCATCACCTTTATATCTAGATTCCCCTTATCTTTATCCAAACCCAGCATAAAGACCAAGAACCTATTTTCTGTATAATCACTTTGTTTATAATTATTGTTCCACAACTTCATTATTTATACCCTTTCTGCTTGCAAGCATTTACATTCAATTAGCAGATGCCTAATATTTTCCATGCCTTCCTTACATAACTTGAAGAATAAATAAGTCACACTTTTTCATTTATGTGTATATTCCCTTGCTAAGAATCCTGCTCAAGCCTTAAACAGTAGACTACTTTCCTTGCTATTATCATAAATTAGCTCACACCCAATATTCTGTTTACTTCTATATATATTTAGACTCTTTTTACTCTCCATGCTAGTTCTCCATCTCTCCAGTTCCCTATTTTTATTAATGCATCTATTCTTCTATCCCATTCTTTGCCTCTATAACCCTCAACAATCCTCTTAACACAATCATCTCATCTTTTGTATAAGTATACTGCCATAATGTCTTTATCCAAATTTTCTGCGCATGATGTTACCTTTATCACCCATCTTGTTGCTTGTCCTTTAGTCACAACCCAATCTCTTATTATCCATAAATTTCACTCTATTGAACATTTGCATTTTGCTTTTTGCATCCTTCACATAAAAACTTAACCATCTCATTTCCCCTTGCATTGACCCCTTTGCCATCCACACTTTGTATTTAATGTATGTTTTTCTACTTCTCTTTGTATTTTTTTTTAAGTAATCTAACACCCATTTACTAACACATAATGCATCATTACCATAAGTTAACCCTGCTACTGCCACTCCCTTCCATCCAGTTCTCGCTATATCATATTTATTATATGAAAACCCTATGAATTTGTTTATTAATCTCTTAAGCTATGGCAAGCAGCGCCACTCTAAGTAACGAATATTTTGGATAACATTTTTTTAACCGACCTTTAGCCAACTACATTTGACTATACAATAACATACACACAAATCTATTATGAGAGATATAAAAAATATAATTTAATTAATTCTAATTTTAAAAACTTTCTAATGGAAAAAGACAAAAAAAAAAAGATTTTTCACAATATTTCTTTCATTCTGAATAATATTAAACATTAGTCTTTTTTTTTATTATTATTATTTTTTAAAAAAAGCATTTTTTTTTTAAAAAAAAAAATCCAAGTCATTTATAATTTACTCAAATAAAAAAATACATACATAATGAGACGTCTGAATTTTTTTTTAAAAAAAAAAGGAAACCTATTGAAAATTAAAAATATATAAAATATAATTCAATAAGATTACAAATTACAATTGTCAAAACCAATAGAAAACAATATTCATACAAATTTATTATTTGCTTTATGAATATTAGTTTCTATTAAACTAGACACTTGTAATTTATAATAATTTTGAATTACACACAGCACAAGTTTGATATATAAAAAAAAACCTTTTAATCAATACACTTTCTACATTATAATGTAGTCATAAAACGTACTCAGTGATTTCAAAATTGAATAAGACTACGGATATAATTATGAATTCAAACAACATTATAATATATACCAAACACAAAATAATAAGAAATGCATAATATCATCATGAAAGAATTAAAGAATTGGATTGGATGACAGTAAATGATTGTGGCAAACTACAATATTCAAAAATATACATAATGATAATTAAGATTACAAAGTTGATTTAAAACTAAAACACTATTTTCATTTCAATCTCAATATTGAGCTACTGGTAAAGTTACCAAGCCTGATAGAAAAAGACAATATCATTGGAAACATCAAATTGGAAACAGAAAAACCTACTTCATGTATATTATATCTCTCTTACTTTCAGCTAATGGAATATTCTGGATTCCATCTCATCTTAGATGATTGAGCATTCTTTGCCGCAGACCAATAGATATATCCAATAGGAGAAACAGGTCACAGGGTGATGATATTCAGTGAATTTGAATGAATATTATGGAAATGGATTGGTCTATAAATAATCAGTCCAGTTGAGAGATAGAGGGAGACAACAACATTTTACTGTCAGTCCTGAATGACAGTACATATGTTGTCTGCTATAAGATTTAAAGCAGTGAGGCAAACTATGATTAGTACAATCGCTTGGAAGAGATATAATAAAATTATAATTTAATTCATTTCTATATGCTTGTTAGCAACAATGGCTTATGATAAGCTACTTAAGAAAATAAAAATTTATATCTTTATTTCAAAATTTATAGTGAAATACAACTATTTTATAAAATTCACATATCTTTTGTTTTGCAAAATCATTAATTATATTATCTTAATTTAAAGTTTTACACAGTTTATGTTCAGTAGACAGTAATATCAGATTAGGTAATCTTGAGAAGTACTTTGATAATTTTTTCTAACTTTGATTTAAGAAAACAAACAAAAATAATTTGTCGTATATGAATATTACTATCTATACCGATATGTATACAAATGTGAAAGTTTGTTTGTTATTTTATAACTCAACATGTATTACACAAATCTTAATGAATCTTGCATAATTTTCTCTTTTTTCTTGTAGAGAATTTTATAAGCTATAAATTTTTGCTTTATGATATTTCATTATTTTAAAAACTTTGATAATTTGTAAAATAAAAATGCATTGGAATAGCAACCATTTTTAATGACATCATAAAAATGCAGAAAAAAAACAGCATTGATTGATGTTATGGCTTGCAACCAAATATATAATCTCTCATATGCAAGTAGAGCATGAAAAAATATGACCATGTTAAAATATCATAATAAAAAGTTATATTTTTTGTGATACTGCTGCTAATAACCCATGTATTATTATTTGCAATATAAAAACTACAAATGTGAATATACAGCTAGAGAAATGGTGAGTAATATAATTTTTATGTAAAACAAAAGAAAATTTTAATTGGCATTCAATACATCAAAAATTAAAAATGGAATTTAGATAATACATTAATATATTTTTACGATCAAACATTCTACTATAATGAGAGTTGGAGAGAATTAATAAGGGAAACTTTTATTTGGTATTTAAAACATTAAAATATGAAAATGGAATACATAAAGATATTTTAATTATCAAACTTACTAATAATGCAAAGATACGGCTAGAGAAATAGAGAGAATTAGTGAAGGAAATTTTTATTTGGTATTACATACATCAAAAATAAAATACGTAAATATATTTTAATTATCAATCTTGAGAATTATAGTTTTTGTAAAGCGACAAAAATTGTAGTTGGTACTCAATACATCAAAAATGGAATTTAGATAATACATAAATATATTATAATTGTATAGCTAGAAAAATTGAGAGAATTAGTGAGTGATAATTTTATTTGGTATTCAATACAAAAAAAAATCAGAAATGGAGTACTTAAATATATTTTAATTATTAAAATGTCTATTAACGCAAGGAAACAGCTAGAGAAATGGAGATAATTAGTGAGGAAAATTATTATTTAGTATTCAATATATCAAGAATCAAAAAAGAAATTTAGATAACAAATCATTAAGAAATTTCTACTGCTTAGAATATATCTTCCATATATATTTAAATTTGAAATATATTTTAATTATATGTTCTTTTATACTTTTATTTTTATTATTATTCTGCTACTGGAAGCAAAGCCACAGGAACAGCTAGTACAGTTATAAAAATGCTGTCATTTGCAGAATCCTTATTTTTTTAAAAATGCATTTTTGTGGCATTTTGAAATTCTGTTAACCTTATTTATATCATAAATTTCCTCTAATATAATTTTTAAAATTTGAATAAAATGATACCTCAAAAAGAGGTATTATAATTAATTCATTTAATTTTTACAAAAAGTTTCTAAGATTGGATCTTTTAAAGCACAGTACTTGGGCAAGTAACCTGCTTATCTGGTGCTAAGGACTGCTTTATTAATAATAAACCATAAAAAAATATATGGAGGTGGTAAATAGAGCAAAATAAATGCAAAAAAAAAAATAATTCACTCTCCTATAACTGATTTATCCCATAGCTCATATCCACCTGTGCTGAACAAATTGGGGTAGGAATGCCATTTTATTTAAAAGCTATTTTGAAATATCTCACGACTGAAATTCTCAAATTATCTGGAAATGCATCCTGAAGTGATTATAACTACTAGAATTATTCCTAGACATCTACAGTTAGCTATAAGAAATGTTGAAGGATTAAATAAAGTATTGCATGTAATTGCAATTGTATAATTCTAAAATATAAACTGTTTTATTTACCCACTCCCCCTGCCTCCCACCTCAAAATAAATAAACAAATAAATCTCAAATCAGTATTATATACTTAGAATACATTTTTAAGAATACATATTACATATTTAGATGTCAAATAGTACTATATAGTACAGTAAAAAAAAACAAGTAATTGAAACTTAAAACACTATGGTTATGATTGCATTGTACTGTAAACATTCACAGCATATATTTATAAAAAATATTCATTAATAAGCGCAGTGTAATGTAAGATTACACAAAGCAATTCTTTCAAACTGCTGTAACTACTAAACAAAGCAATAAAACAATAATAAAAGTAATCCAATCATATTTTAATTTCTAACAGTGAATATATAGTAAAATAATATGAAGAATTAACCATTTATACTTCTCATATACGACATAACAAACGTAATATGTGCACTTATACGCATTAATAGAGAAGTTCATTAGTTCTATAAAATTATATAACTGAGCACTTTCAGGATCTTATAACATTCTCATATTGCAAGATAACAATGGGAAATAATGGAGAGAAGAGTGTATGTATATGCAGCTGATGGAATTCAAATTTATTTAAATTACAATGTTAATTATTTAGATTAGTGCATCCACTTCTTGGATAGGTGAAAGGATGAATCTTTGTGATTGACAGCATTAATGGTTGTTGCATATATAGCTTGATTCTCTGAATTTCCTCTTCCAGGCATTTCTCTCTATGTATTGAATAGCTGCAGAAGAAGGAATAAAATGATGTCCTGTTACCTTTTGGTGTTCCAGAAAGATAGAGCTGTGTTCTGTTTTCTGATGCAGTATAAGGCATGTAGATAAGAATGCTTGAGTTTCACCACAATAGAATAAATTGATTGCCATCCAGTATGTGGCATTTAATTTTATAAACGGTGCTAGGGGTGAGTTTAGGTTCAAGCCTATTTTTGGAGTTGTTGAGTAATCTATTGGTCGATTGGGAATAGGGAAAGCAAGGCAATATGTTGGAAAGAATGTTTTATTAAAAGTTTTTGTTAATGTAGGAATGTATGGCAATGTTATCCTGTTATGAATAAGAGAAGTTCGTGAAAGCACTCAGCCATATAATTTTACAGAACTAATAAACCTCTTTATTAATGCGTATAAATGCACATATTACATCTGTTACAATAAAATGTTTTTTTTTTTTAAAATTAAAATTATATCTGAGTGTGCAAGTTTTAGTCCTAACCCCTTTTTATATTTAATTCACCACTGATACAAAATAATAGTATTTGCAATATTATTATTTCCCATCTAATTTTACTTTAATATTAAAAAACTTCAACAAAAAATATATTAATGTTCTTTGATAATAGATCATTATATATATATATCTGTGTAACATATATATATAGTAATCTAATGTTTTAAAAAAATACTAGATAAACTGCCGTTTTTGTTAACTGAGTTTTTGTTAACTGAGATTTCACGGGTAAATGCCTAGTTAATAAACGCAATCTTGTTTGCCTTTATTAAGTTCATAGATTTATTTAAACGTACATTGATTACGTAAGTAATATTCATTAAGACTTGTGGTTTAAGACCTGTAGAGGTCCCTACTATCGCATACGCATGTGCTTGAAGCTACAGCCTTAATGAATATTACTTAAGTTCATAGAGTAAAAACCATACTCATACTCGAATAAATTGCGTGAAATCATTTTTGCATAGGATATCACTTTATCCAAATAATCTTTGGGTCTATTAATAGTTGAGAAAAGAATAAATTAAATAAATTATAAAAAAAATTCTATTTTCATTTCCTGTAGTTAAATTTCACTTTCATTCACTTATTTCTAAAACACACAATTTTTCAATTATTATAAAAAGAGCCCATGAATTATGTTTCATTTTAACTTCTATAATCTTATTGTTACTTTTTTTTACCTTCTCATTTGTCAGGAGTTCTTAATTTTTCTTCTTTGTCAAGCGTTGTTAGCCGAGAGGTCATCGCACTCGCCTTACAAGCAAGTAATTGGTTGCAGACGGGTGTCGGTTCGCGTCCCGGACGATGCTATGACATATGAAAAAATAATTATTATTCTTTTTTTTAATAAGAAATAAAATTAACAAAATTTGGTTACATTTTCTGGGGATATTTTTATTGTTTAATGTATTTTTATTTTTAGAATTATATCTGTTAAAATTTCGAGCAAATGTGTACTTAACCTATAAATGAATGAATCACGATATTTGATTTTTTTTTCTACATTTAAATTTTAGAATATCTACAATTTATAAGGGGCAAATATATGAATAATTAGATGATTCAATGGATGAGAGATTCTACCAGTATTTTGTTTTTGAGTGATGTGTACTCATATTTATTTACAGATTAATTATACTAATACTGAAAATAAACTAATGACAAAATAAAAATTCAACACCAAAAATAAGTCATGCATTTCTTGTTGCAAAAAAAAAAAAATACTAAAACAAGTTTTCAGAAAATATTAACCTTACTGGGATTATATATTTATAAACAAATGGACTGAATCACCCCCAGGCTATGGATTGAAAGCAGTCTAACTGCTGAACAAAGGATCAAGAATAAAATAAATCTACCTATTCTTGGGGCTCAGATATTAATAAGCACACCTTTTTTAATTGGTTATGAGTTTAATAACTCTTAAGTGCCATATTCTATCTGGCTGATGAATTAATTTTGCTATGAATTACCTACAATATTGACAAAGGTATGCTTATAAACATCAGAGCACCAAGAATAGGTGGATTCATTCTATTCTTGATTCTTTATACAGCATTTAGAGGCATTTAATTAATAGCCTGGGAGATGGTGATTCATTCCTTTTGTTTACATATACATTAAACTGTGTTCAATTTAAAGTATATATATATATGTGCGCGCGTATGTGTATATATATATATATGTCTTACCTGTTATTACTACAGTGTGCCCACCTCCACCACAAAGATATTTAATTTTTTGATTAAATGAAATTTGAACTGGAATTAAACTATCTTCTTGGTGCCCTGTGCATAATTGGCCATAGCTATTAGCGCCCTGAAACAAATAAATTTGAATTTTGTAATAATTATATCTAAATATAATAACCATGATTTTAATCTAGTTTAACATCACACATTAATTGCTACATTTTTAAAGTAAATGTAACAAAACTTTTGCACTACCATATTTGTTGTAATCCATTATAGATAAGCAATACTATTACTAAATTTTTATTAGTGGAGAGATTATATCCTTCAATCCAGGCATAAACTTTAAATTTAAATGAAAATTAAAGATATCTATTCTTAATAAATAACTACTACGTAATATTATTAATCCAATCCCCCTCCCCCATGTAATATTTTAGATATATTTAAATCTTTTATTTCATAACATGTGAAAAATATGTGATCCTCAGAGATATATTCCAGCACTCTTCACTTAGCCAGACATAACCTCTCATTTATTTTAATGATCTTGATTTGGTATTTATCAGTAACAAATTACTAAATTTGCTGTATTATAACATATTTATTTATTAAACTTGTGATGATCATGCCATTTTCAGCCTGGATATAGCTTTAAATTTAATTAATGATTAATACATTTAACCCTATTGAACATTATGTATCTTAGAATTCATTCAACTCCATCCCTCTTACATAGGCTTAAATCTTTTATTTTATGAAACACACTTTAAACACATGAATATTTCTATATTAAGGAAGATGTAATGTTTATTTATAAACAAAATTTATAACAAATAGGGTTTTTCCCCCCTCTGTTACAATAAATAAGTGCCATTTTATCATTATTAATAAAAAAAAATTATAACTTCACTTAAAGAACAATTTAATTACAAATATGTTTAGGTGCGCAAACATTTGAATATGCATCTGTGCATATATTTGTGTATATACACAGATCAATCGTTTAAATATTTTACATTTACACTGCTAAGTAGTATGTATTTAAGTTCAATTATAACAATTATATAGCAATTTTCATTTTTTGTACGAAGTTTTTAAAGCATGATATGTATTTATGCTTGCATATAATTCAATAAATTATGATATATGCCGTCCATACTGCAATTAATGTACATTAGTACATGAACTAATAATCGCCAAATAGAAACCAAACTTCATCTTAATGAACCCCTATTTAAAAACAGCAGACTATAAAATTACAAAACAAAATTATTCACATAAACTCTAGTGGTATTATGAGAGATAGCCATGCTGGGACTACAGAAATGAGACAGACTATCAAAATAAAAAAAATTACTGTAGTGCTGGGAATATTTTCTAAAAAGTAATATTCTCTTCATCTAGACAATACAATAAAATTATTCCAACTGAACACTGAAGGTAAATGAAAATCAAGAATGGCTCCTCTGCAAATCAATTGCTTAGCACCACATTAATGTGATTGTACTTCAAGAGATTCATCTTTCTTCTTTCTTCTTTGGGTATTTCTGACCTGACCTGTAATCATACTAGCATGAGAATTGAACTTAGGATCAATACTGAATTTCAAAGTGATACTCTATCAATAGTCAATAAAAAATATAATCAACTCTTAAGGTCCTCCTAATATCTCTATTGTCTCTTAAAGAGGAGAGTCTGCGAGTATGTAGATTATCACACATCTTAATCAAGTACCATATATTAAAAAATATAATTCAAACATTTATATTTTACTAGAGCGAACCAACGATTACAAAAACATAAGCAATGTAGCCTTAAATATTAAAAGCATCAAATGGTTTCTGAAAAATATATATAATCATTTAGGGCTATGTTTAAGTCAATCGGATCATTTGCACCCAATTGAACTCCATATTTGACAATCCCATAGTTTCTAAAGCACATTAGAGATGATTATAGGTAAATTGAATATCCAATACATTTTTGATGTGTAAGAAGTCAAGCCAAAAAACTATATATATATATATATTTATTGATAGAATATTGTTGTGTTATTTTTTTAAAAAGATAATGCTAAATTACTACTCAAAAGTTAACTACATAAGCTGTAAATCTTAACTCGATATCAAATCATCAATATACAAATAAACTGGATAATCAAATTACGCAATGGTGGTACACATTCAAAAATACTTAATAGATAAGATTACCCATTACTCAGGCAGTAACATCAAAGCTGTATAAAAATATGACATCAATAATTATAAAAATTGGTATTGTTGCTGTAGCTAGTTATTATTCTATATTCTCTGAACTCCTAATACTTTTTGTCAGTCATTGTAAGATTTGAAGCTTAGACCATCAGATAATCCTCAATGTCTTAATCATGTTGCTATCATTTGTCATTACTAATGTTTATAAAAAACTTTCTGATCTAGTTTGAACTTCTTTGTTACTTGTCAAAACTGTCTCACTTAAGTTCTTGTATAATGACTATTGGTTCAATTTCATACATGGATGAAACAATCTTATATAGACCTACAACTGCACTAATTTAAATATGTATAACTATTGACATATTAAACATACTGTTCCTGTTTTCATTGTGTTCTTCATTAAAAAAGAAACCTTTTAAGTGACTTCTTTATGACTGATAAAATTTCATACTGACCAACCCTAGCCATTGTTGCATTATCTGCAGGTTCGAAAAATTTTACTTCAAACATTGTACAATGTATGTCTGAAAAGAAAAATAAAGTCTCTGTTACTGACCAAGAATAGATGGCAATGACACCAACTTGTTACTCCTATTCCACCAATTGAAAAGCAAAAAAAGAAAACTCTTACCAAAATATTTATTTTCTCAAACTTTAAATGAGAAGAATAAATCAAATTTAACCATAATGATATTAATATACTGCCTATTCAAGTCCATATGTTAGAAAAATCATCATCAATACATGTATTCATGAATGAAATTAAATTTTAAACAGTGTTGCATATAAAAGTCTTAATTCACTTAGTAAATCAAGGTACCCTCTTTTTTTTTGATAAGAAAGAATTTCATTAGATTAAAGATTCATTTTTAGGCATAGAATTTAATCAATTTATTTCAAGTCAAATTCTGTGATAAAAAAAAAAAGAACTGAAGTAGCCAATAAGCTGAAATAAAAATTTAAACTCCACACTTTATGCAAAACATATAGTTCTAACTAATTGGCATAAGTTATTTTAAGTTTAACCCTGAAGTAATTACGGTTGATCTGAAAGATAGAAACAAATACTTTTAAATACTGCTGCATATATTGGGTGCATAGATTCAAAGTCATGTTTAGTTGCACATTTGTACATGACAAATGTTTAGCCATAATATTTAAGCCATAAGGACAGTTATAACATGTGCTTTTCAAGAGGGTTTAACATTTGATAATAAATTATACCTGAAAAATACTATGAACTCAAACTTAGTGTTGGTATAGTTGTGAAAGTGCCTCGACCATAAAAATATTTGTGTCATCTGTTTCAGAGGTAATACAAAGTTTTTTTTCCCCCATGTGTCATAGCATCAGCCGGGAAGTGAACCCACTAACCCAGGACAACTGCTTGTAAAACAGCTGTTGCTGACCTCTCGACCACCAATGCTTGACAAAGTAATACAAAGTTAGCTATTGAAAATTCCAATAAAACAATATTAAAGACGTTTTACTTATTTTTTAGCCTCCATTATTTGAAAAGAAATTTTTTTTATTCTTTATATTGCTATATTTCCATGTTTAATAATATCTAGATTATAACTGATAATAAGTCAAAAATTATGTATTTTATAATGTAAATATAATAAATGTAAATTTGCAAAGTGTTTATTTATTTATTGTATTTTAATTCATACTAATTATGAATGCATTTCTCAGATCTACACAATTTACGCTGCAATTTTTCTGAGCATCACCTCCACATGGTTAATACAAATCAATTTTTAGTTGTAGAATTAGAATTTTGTAACACTGTATTTTCCTAAAAACTATAAAATTATAATTTATTCTGATTGGCAACTTGAATCATATATTTAACAATATCCTCAGTATTAACTGCTACCTTTAATTGTATATAGTTTTTTTAACTGTCAAAACTACTGCTTCATTTCATGACTCTTAGAGATCATTGTTATATTTTCTTTCAATTAAATAATCCTCCTTCAGTCTCTTGTAAAAAAATTTGTTTATTATGTGAATCATTATTCATAATCTTTATCAAGCTTTATAAAATCAACAATATGAAAGAATTATATATGAAATTTTTTAAAAAATTAATACCATATTCCTGGGTATCTGTACTCTGTGTAAGAAATTCTTATGATTCAAAGAATATTGTTTAATTTTTAAAAAATACCAATCCACAGATACATAAATTCTCTCCACAGAAGCAGGCTGCTAATGTTTTGATGAAATTTTATTCATCCATATCAAAGCTATGGTATTTTAAAAAACCGTTTGCCTCAAGTAATGATAAGACAATATGTGAATTAAAGCCCTTTCTTTAGATATTTTATCAGGTAATTGTTGAATCATAGTTAGAAAATGGTTAACAAAAATTTCTGCATTTTCTTTTCTTCTATGGCTAACTTATTTTTAAAAGAAATATTGTTAGAAGGAGAACAAAGAGATAAACAATGGGCTTCCATTCTAAAACTGGTATGCACTGAATTTTCTTATAATTGTTTAAACTGTTAGGTCTTTTCAGAAATTCAATAGATCCTATTTTTTAACGTAGCCATAGATATTTTAGACTGATCAAAATCAGGAAAATGGTGGCAAATATAATGTAAAATCTTATATAATTGACTTTTAACTGAAAACATTTTAATACTTACCTCTTAGGTCTATGCCATTAACCCACATAACTTCTTGGTAATCAAAAACATAAAATTGCATACATAAATTGATGTTCTAAAAATACTTGGTCTTTTGTTTTATAAAAATATTACTCAATTTTTTTGCTGATGGAAAAGAATGTCCTAACCTAAAGACAAAATACTTTTAGATTATCAAAATGTTTATAAAATTTTCTAATTCCAATGCACAAGAAGCTATGTTGATCAATCAAAAAGATATATTAGAGTACAAATTTGGGAACTGATGTGTACATACACAGACAATATATATATATATATGGGAATAAATAAATGTATGTGTGCAAGCTAATAGTATTAATATGCTAAAAATAGTCCAGAAAAGAAACAACTAATTAATTATGCAGAAATACATAAAACTTACTAAAAATAGAAACAGGTTAATTTACATATTAAAGAAAGTTATTTTATGCAAATTGGCCAAACTGATAAAAGAATCTGCAGAAGAATTAAGCAGTGTACAAGAGTAGTTACCTGGGTGCAGAGTAGAAGTCTAATGGTTTACTGGTGCAAAGCCTGCAGAAGATGTAAGCACAGAGGCAAAACTCTACATATGATAGTGCCACTCAGTGCAAGCCAGAATAATCAATGGATGCAGGAAGGTTTATGCATAAAATTCCTATCTAGTGTCTACTCATCCATTATCCCCAGACTAGTTTCTTGCTTGTAGCTCTCATATTCATGGCTCCTCACTGATAAAAGCCACAAGCTAGAAATTAATCTGGGGATATTGGATGAGTAGGCATTAGATAGGGATTTTATGCACAAAATCTTCCAGCATCCATTGATTACTCTGGCTTGCACTGAGTGGCACTACTGTATGGAGAGATTTGCCTCTGTGTAAACTGCTTCTGAAAGCATAAAGAATGGTGATGATGTGATGTTTAATGGTTTAAGATGTGAGCAGTTGTAAGAAGTGTGACCAGTAAGGTGCTTATAGGAATAACGAGGAGCGCTAGTCAAAAATTGATATGGACTATATCTAATATAATGTGTGTGAGCAGTAAGGTGTTTGCAAAATTGGAGAGTATTTAAATACTAAGTTAAAGAGACTTTATATGTTAATCTCGAAGGAGCTAGTGAACTTTAAGGAGATCTAAGTGATCTTATACTCAACTAGCAAATTAGCAAGTTGAACTACTAATTATCTTACTAATACCAAATACTATTATTACAGGAATTGTATATAAACATTTATTGTTTTTCATTATTTATAATTATGTAATTATTCAGCTGCCAACTGACTGCTCTGCCTTGAATACATTAGGACCATAAAATTGCTTCCAAATATTTAGATATTGGCCACACCTTTAATTTTGATAACAGCAAAATACTGGTTAGATTGGAAAAATATAATGTATAAACTATGATAGAAATTTCTGAAAAGATCTAACAGCTTACATAAGCGTGAACAAACTCAGTGCTCTCGGGCCATCATTTTATTTGCTTCTTTATATTCTAGAAATATTTTTAAAAAGTCAATTAACTACTAAACAAAAGAGTGTATAGAAATTTTTATTAACCTTTTTTCAATTACGATTGGATAAATACCAGATAGAATATCTAATGGAAAGATTCATTGAAATACAGTCTCATTGCTACTCATGATACAAAAGTATTTCAGAATGACAATGAATGAGATTTCATCAAAATATTGATAATGTATTGATCATTCAAATTAAAACAGGAAAAACTCACTATACGTATTGCCACACACATCAAGCTAGAGTAATCAATGGATGCCAGAAGGCTTGTGCATAAAATCCCCATCTAATGCCTACTCATCCAATATCCCCAGACTAGTTTCTGGCTTATGACCTTCATCAGTGAGGTGCCTTGGATCTGAGAGCACTGCACCTAGATCTTAGAATCTAATGCAACCCTCCAGCAGCCACTTTTTATCTCCACTTTACTACAAAACTATGAGTGTTAAATTGAAAACACCTTAATATTTTCAATTCAAGCCCATCAGCTTATATAATTATATAGGTATGAACTCAGTTCAGTACCTATACATTTTGGGGTCTTTGGTTATTTAATAACCATAGCCACCACTATGTTATTAGGCAGGATTGGTTTTAAGCCAATAAACATCACATGATCACCATTTCTTATGCTTGCTTATAACTGTTGTTAAAACAGGCAAAACTCACTATACATATTGCCACACACAGTAAGCTAGAGTAATCAATGTATGCCAGAAGACTTGTGCATAAATTCCCCATCTAGTGCCTATTCATACAATATCCCCAGACTAGTTTCTGGCTTATGGCTTTCATCAGTGAGAAGCCTTGGATCTGAGAGCACTGCAGCTAGACCTTAGGATCTAATGCAACCCTCCAGCAGCCACCTTTTATCTCCACTTTACTACAAAACTATGAGCTTTAAAGTGAAAACACCTTAATATTGCTGGAGGGTTGCATTAGATCCTAAGATCTAGGTGCAGTGCTCTCAGATCTAAGGCTCCTCACTGACAAAGGCCATAAGCCAGAACTAGTCTGGAAATATTGGATGAGTAGGCACTAGATGGGGATTTTATGCACAAGCCTTCTGGCATCATTGATTACTCTAGCTTGTTGGGTGTGTCAATACGTATAGTGAGTTTTGCCTGTTTTATCAACAGTTATAAGCAAGCATAAAAAATGGCGATCGTGTGATGTTTATTGATCATACAAATTCCTCAACCTGGAAGAGTGATACATGTTATATGTATCAAAAATTTGTTTAATTTCATCTCTTAACTATGAAAATATGAGCATTTAACTGCTTTAAAAACTTCCAGAAATACTTTCCACATTATTTCTTACTTTTAAATATTATAAATATAAAATTAATGTACCTAGAATACATTCACAACCTTATTACATTTAAAGATGAACCTCAACAATATTTTTGAGATAATGAAAATAGTATTTAATGCTCAAAGTATATTATAACTTGTGATTAGTCTTTAATTAAAACAGCAATAACAAATAATTGCCCTGTAAAAATAAAAACAATATTTCATTGTATCAGTTGTACCAGATATAGTTATCAATAAAATATAATAGCTTCTTGTGAATATACAATGCTGTATCAATTGGTCACTTAATGCATTTGTCATTCACTTTAAATGTATCTTCAGAAGATTACTTTGAAAAAGAGGCCAGGATAATTTCTATATTCAAATCTTTTATTAGATATTTTATAATTAGTCTTAATTAGTGCCAGTATCCAAGTATAACTGAATTAATTATAGTCCGTAATCACATGATAACAGCCCAAGCTCATGCAAACTGTGAATTTTCAATCTGTTGTCATAGCAACCTGATGCAAAAGTCACAAGAAAATTTAAAAAATACATAACTTCTTTCAATTTAATTTTTATTTTTTATCTTTTTAGGGCTGGTAAACTACATCGGATAGATTAGATATGGAGAAATATACCCTTTTTGAGAGAATGAAATAATCTAATTTTGTTTTGAACATCATCATTGAATAATTCAGTCCCAATGAGCCTGCCATTGATACTTTCATGTGGGAATATGAGCTATGATGACTTAATGTCTGTGCAATGTTTCAAGAGTAGAGTACAGTGAAAGATCATTCTGGGATGTGGAAGACCACATTCTGCCCGAAATGAGTCAAATAGTGAGCATCAACTCCAAGATGTTCTTCTGAGTTAGGAATCTCTCAAATACCAATGCAAAGGATCTTAAAAGTTTTTAAAACTGTTTTTGTACAAAGTTCAATTGGTGCAATGTTTAATGCCAAGGAATAATTATCCAATATCTCATTTATGCTGTTTGCTTGCGACAATTGGCCAAAGAAGAATATGAATTTATTCATTGTATAACAACAAATTACAAAGTCCATTTCCAATTGAATGAATTCTTCAGTAGTCAAAACTTGCCAAATATAAGAGTACTGAGAATCCTATAGTATTCTATCAGAAAGAATTACATCCCCTTAGATATATGACGTAGTATGCAGTCACATCACAGATAATTATTGGGACTATAACAGTAATTCTGTAACCACATTATGCTTCAAAATCTTTTTAAGATCTGCTAATGAATTAAGAACAATTTGGAAATTTTGTTTCAACAAGATAGAGTCATTGTACACACTTCTCTAACCACCATAGTAGTTTTAAGCGAACATTTTTGATAAACATCAAATTTCAAGAAATTTGGCATTCAACTATCTCCCATGTTCACCTGATTTAAGTGCCCCAGATTATTGGGGAGAGGGGAGCCTTAAGGATAGCATTTACATTAATAAGCCAAGAACCTACTTCAATTAAATTCCCACAAAATAAGATATCTAATATACTGACAAAAGTGATATAAAATGCTTTGGAAAGAACTTAGATTTGTGAAAGAGAAAATGATGGACCTTTGAGTGATGAGTAAAATAGTGTTTTATAAATAGTGCTAAAAAAAATCCAAAAACTATATTTTATTATCATCAAAATTTATGAATTAAATATTAAAATGTTAGGAATTTATGTTTTCTGTGAATCTCCTTGTGACTTTTGCATCATCTCGTATTTGCATTGAACTTTTGAGTCATTGTTTTTATAAGAGACCACAGAAGATGAACAAGAGATACATAAAAATTATGGAATGAAAGAATATTCAAAATAATAAAAAAAAAAAACTTAATAAATCAATCACTGAAATACTGTACATGTAAAATACAATTCTATTCTTAACTCTATTTATTCAGGTTTAACAGCTGTTCTCGGTGAGCACGTGTATGGCCGTTCAAGTCATTGTTGGATAGAATGAGGATTCTGTATTTCAGCTTTGTGACAGTAGTTCTCTGTTACTACCTTCAAAAAGGTTGAATATTTATTGCCAGATTCCCAACCTTAATGGAAACATTTGGATTCAGTGAGCATCACCTGTTTGAACTCTCGAGTAATAAACTATTCAAATCTTTATATATATAATTTTTTGAGATTATTATTTTGAAAATATAAATATGCAAATAAAGAAAATATCCCAGTGTATAACAAATCATGCTGTTTGAAGTTCAGATTTTATATTTATATGATCACAGATTTTGTATAAAAATAGATATACTGTACTAGAATTTTTGTTACACTAAACTAGTGGTACATACCTTAAACCAGCAAACATAAAAACATATAAAATTTACTCTCTATGTTATAGAAATACCTACATATTATATTATAAATCATTAAAAAAAATACTTTGACATGATAAAAAGCATAATATAAGATCACATGATCACCATCACTGATGAAGGCCAAAAGCCAGAAACTAGTCTGGGGATATTGGATGAGTAGGCACTAGATAGGGATTTTATGCACAAGCCTTCTGGCATCCATTGATTACTCTGGTTGTCACAGGGTGGCACTACTGTATGGAGAGTTTTGCCTTGTTTAATAATATAAGATAATGAAATATATATATATATTTAAACACCCTAGTAGAATTCCTTCCATAGTGAGCAGTTTATCATGAGCATGGATATCTATATAATGGCACGTTCGTACTTATCACATATATTTTCTTCCATAAGAAAATGAGAGCAAATATGACTTTCTAAAATAAGCAATAAAATAACATCTACTATTAATTTTAGTTACAACTCCAATATCATAGTCAAGCGTTGTTAGCTGAGAGGTCATCATACCCGCCTTGCAAGCAAGTAGTTGGTTGCAGACAGGTGTGGGTTCACGTCCCGGCCGATGCTATGACATATGGAAAAAAAAAAAAAACCTCCGATATCATAATTCAAAGCATTAAATACTTACTATATGCAAATTGTGTGTATATAATAAAGTGCAGAATATATGTAAATTTAATATTATAGTAATTTCACATATTTAATAATTGAAATGAATTTATTTAATTTTTTTAAACTTCTTATACACTCATTACAATCAAGTTATTATAAAAAACATTAAAATAATTAACATTCAAAAGTTTTAACTCCCTGAGCCAGCTTTGAATCGCAAGCAAACAGATCCATGAGAATTGCCCAGCATACATACTTGTACATGAAGGCCAAACAGAATAATGAATATAAATCAATCTTTCTTGATCATGAGTTCACCAAGGACCATACTTTCACTCCCACCAATATGAGAACAATCTGTACCAAAAGAGATGACAGAAAAAAAAATTTAAGAGCTTTGAGCAATTGCAAAGGATCCACAATCTATCGACAGAAAAAATTCATGCATTGGTAATTACTTGAAATAGTGCATTTGAAAATGCAAATTACTCCACATCTGTTTAGAACAGGATAAATAGTAGAAATATATGCCAAATATTAAATAACAATTAAGGACAACTATATTTGTCTTACATAATCTATCACAATTTATAAAATGCTAACCTTGAGCATTATTATACTTATTATTTAAGTAATACTTTGGTGTATCTTGAAAAGGTACCCTTGAAAATTATAATTGCAGTTTAGAAATAATTGACTATTTATTAGTGTGCATTCAGAACAGATTATATTTACCTGTTTTAGGAAGTTTATTTAAACTTCTTTGTATCGATAATTTCAATCTCTGTGGTCAAGTTGCAGATCCCCAGTGTCTATACAAATATATTGGGCCATATTCCACTTTTATTGTTAAAAAGTTGCCTTGACAAAAGTTTGAGATTATTGATTGTTAATGATATTGGGGTTGTCTAAGTGGTGACTGAGTTTTAATGATTATATATATATATATTGTAACAGTCAGAATCATCTATCTCGCTAACACACTGCAGAATTCAAACCCCACACACGAAACTGAACATTCTAGGAGGAGTTGCCTTCTAGATATACTAAGTTTGAATCTAAAGTCCAAATTTTACAGCACCACCTACATGATAACACATTTGATGCTACTACTAGTATAACCTTTTACCGGTGCCTGGTGGTCAGGGAGAAACAAAAGACTCTATACTAAGATAAGTTTGGGGGGCTAATTAATGTCTATGGATGTACAAAAGAAATGTATAAAATAGATATATAGACCGAGACAGTGATAGGAATCAATAAAATAAAATACCAAATTTAGTTTTAAATGATTTCAAAGATTTATTTATATAGAAATATATATATAAAGCCACTGTCTGCTTAAATGAGACAGGGACGCATCTTAAATAATTGTTGGCATTACATTCCAATAAATGAAAAAAAGGGTTTTAAACAAAATTATATATTCTATCCCTCAGACTAATAGCATTACGATAATGTGCTTAAAGAGATGGGAACATGTGCGAGGTGCTTTGAGTAATTATAACAGTTTAATAAAATATTTGATATTACAGGTTATATAATGTTTATTGATATTGAGAATGGCACGGACAAAAGCTTACTAAGCAATAAAGTGGGGATGTGATCAAGGCATTTATTTGATAATAATAATTAAAGCAGATGGGAGGTCAGTATTGCTAATGGAGGGTGTGACACGTTTAAGTCACGGATGCTTTGTAAAAATAAATATATAAATAAAACAATAGTGAAATATTTGGAATGACTATGGAGGGCAGCTCGCCGCTAACCCATAGGAAAGTGTTGTCATGAACAGCTGAAACTTAGCAACTGGGTGATGACTGCATTTAATTCCCAGGTGTGACATTTGTGGACACACTCTGCCTGGGAACCACAGGAAGTGAAGAGAATGGACTTGGCCGTGTAAAAATCCTTGGAAAAGCAAAACAAAGCAGTCTCAACAACCAATTCATTTACCAGCAATACTAGACTAGTGTATATAAAACATACTAAATGGGTTGTACTTGGATTAAGAGAAATGCCCAATCAAATTCCCAAAAATTCATTTAAAAGGGTCTGCACATTCTCGATGTCAATGATGAACTTTGTAATTAAAGTAGAACACAGTATTTAAAATAGGAAAATGCATGCTTGCGGGTTTGAAAAGTAAGCATAGGTTTATTTACGTAATCATGCATTTGGGGACACATTTAATCGTTGACCTCGCACATACTCTCATATTAGGTTAAAATCAATAACATGTAGATTTTAAACTATGTGATTATTATATATATTAAAGAAGATTAGAATCGTCCTCGAACGAGTGATTTGCAAGATAATAAAATTGGGAATTATTATAAATTTAAAATATGCCTTAATAGCGGTGTCTTACTTTCAACAAAGGGAATAGTTCACTCGGTCAAAGATGATTCTGACACATTATCATAATAAAATAAAAGAAAGCTTTATAAATAGAAAATATTAACCCAAGGATAGAGAGCAAAACTGTTGATTATATTTGAACACATTAAAGAAGTACATAATAAAGTTATGTGAAATAAAAAAAAAACCAATTTAAAATAGCTATAGCACGTTAGTTAGAAATCACAAGAGCTCTTGGGTTAATTTGGGGTTACCTTTGGAGAAGCATTTGCAGGTAGATTGATGGTCGGCAGGTTTTATACAATTCAGCAGCAAAATCTGGAATTGTTCATATTTTTGGCAGCAGCAGCAGTTTCAGGGTTCCTCATGTGATAGTTTTCGATGGTTTAGACAGCAGCTGGCCATTCCTAAAGGGAAATAGCCTCCGCGCCAGCTCTACTCCGACATGTCAAGGTTAGCAATTTGTGTGGTAAACATGGTGAATTAATTTGGAGATGAAAACTCAGCTTCAAATATAAGTTCGCAGGCACGTAGCTAAAATCTCAGGAAGATATATTTTGAAGAATATTTTACTAGAACATTTCATCAGCAAAAATCCAGAATGGAGAACAAAAGAAAAACCTAATTTTTATAGTGGAATTGAAACAATGTAACTGCCCTGGAGCGTTACAAAAATATATCGGACTTATCAGCTGTAATTAAACTTATCCAAATGTCTAAAGAAATTCAACAAAATTTTAATTAATTTCTATTGTTAATTTCCTTGTGGACATTCGAATTACAAACTAGATTTAATTAAAATAACTTTTATTAATTAAAAGAAAACCTTAAGTGGACATCTGCTGTTTTCTTAGATAATAATTAAATAATTAAACTATTGTCCCTCATTTATTTTAACAGAAATATTTGGAATGACTTTTATTAAATTAAAGAAAATGATTTTACTTTTTCAATTGCAATATTTGAATCTATCTACTAAATGAATATGAACTTTATTTTAAATCAAAAATATATTACGACTGTAATATATTTTTGTAAATAGATTCAAACAAAATAACTTTAATTAACAATTTATAATTTTGATATGAGTTTTAAAATGCATATCATAGTGTGTGCGCAATTACAACTTATATAACCTACTTTTTAATTAAATCTAAATTATGTGAACAGATACATAATCCATAATATTTTATTTATTTGGGAATGAATTATACTTATATATAATACGAGCATTGTACTCATGGTTTAAAATTAGGCGGGATTTTCGGTATATAAGCGTATTGCAGACACACTACGATAGATTGGGGTTCAAACTAAGGTATGAGAGTAGGAAATAGGTGAGAAAAGGTGAAACGAAGATCTGCAAAGCAGACCTTACTGTTTCAATATATATGCATGCACTTTTCTAGCTGAAGACAAGTTGAATAATTGTGTGATCAAATAATGGCACTTAATTATCATCTCAAAGCTTGCTAGAGCTTGCCATCCACTTAATGTAACTTATTCTAGCATCTTAATTTTTGAATTACATCAGAAATTTTATTATAATTTATTTCATTATTAAGATGCATAAGTACTGAGCTATATGTCTTTCATTAGGATTAGATAATAAAAATGAATGACTATTTTAAAAAGAATGCCATTTTAAAAATTTAACCACAATACAGAAATCATATTTTTCCTATTAAATTTCTTTAAATATGTAAATACAAAACTTTGATGTTTTATAAAATCGAATTTAAAAACTACAAACTGCTCTAAGGATTTGATAATTTTTTAAATAAATTTAATTCTAATTTTTAAAAAAGAACTCTTTTTAAACTCAATAAAATATGCTACTATTAATGATTTAATACAGTGTTTTTCAAACTGTTTCTAATAATGATGTGGTAATTTTTTCTAGTAGTATAATTAATTTAAAATACATATTTATTAGTTTAATTTTTCTTTTTACAATTTTCTCAATAAATGATTGTAAAAACATAAATAATTTATATACTGTTTGTTAATTATCCATGTCCATTGAATTAAAAATTGATAAATAATTACAATAAAAATATATTTAATGCATTATAAAACCACTAAACATCACATGATCACCATTATTTATGCTTTTAAAAGCCGTTTATAGAGAGGCGATGTAATGTGATGCACTTTGGCTTCTTTTTCGGAGTCAGGAATCTCTCAGCCACTATGCCCAGAGAAACCTGTTAGCCCCTCTACTTTGCGTTTTCATTCACCACTCTAGGGTTTTACTATATTCTTCTCTATTCTGTGCCATCCCATTTCCAAAATATAATCTTTGTCAACACTATGGCCTTTATATATAAATCCCCCTTATCTTTTCCAAAACCCAGCAAAAAACCAAGAACCCACTTTTTGTAAAATCACATTGTGTATATTTATTCTTCCACAACTTTAGTATTTGAACCCATTCTCCTTGCAGACATTTACATTTAATTAACAGATGCCTAATATTTTCTTTGTCTTCCTTACACATCTTGCAGACTAAATCATCCACATTTTTCTATTTACGTGTATATTCCCTTGATGCTAAAAATCCCAATCGAGCCTTAAACAGTAAACTATTTTTCTTGCTATTATCATAAATTAACTCGCACCCAATATCTTGTTGACTTCTATATATATGTTTAAACTTTTTTATTCTCCAACTCCCTATTCTTTATTAATGCATCTATTCTTCTATCCCATTCCTTGCCACTATAACACTCAACAATTCTCCTAACACAATCATTCCACCTTTTGTATAAGTATACTGACATAAATTCTTTATCCAAATCTTCTGCATATCTTACTATCTTTCTTACCCATCTTGTGTCTGCCCTTTATTCATAACCCAATTGATACTATTTTAGCAATTTTTTTATTATCAATAGATTGCAATCTACCTAACATTTTCATTTTGCTTTTTGCAATCTATCATATCAAAATGTGACCAACCCATTTTGCCTTGAATTGCCTCCTTTGCCATCCATACATCTGCATCTAATGCATGTCTTCCTATTTCTCATTGTACTTTTTCTAAATAATCTAACATGCATTTACTAGCACATACTGCATTGTTACCACATATTAACCCTGCTATGGCTACTCCCTTTCATACAATTATAACTATATCATTTTTATTATTTAAAAAGACTATTCATTTCTTTATCAGTTCCTTTCTTATCTTTGCTTCATTTACCAATTTTTTCTCCCATTCATCCAAGCCATTTCTCTGATTACTTAAGACAATACCCAAATAGTTATACCTATTCACCACACTTAACATTATATCCCCCAATAAAAATTCTTTTTATTATCTTTTCCTAGTATTAATCATCATTACTTTTAATTTTTTTCTCACTAAATTTAATCCCCATCTCTTTATCCACCCTATAACTTCCAAATTTTCCCTACTTTCTGTGCACAAGAAGACATCATCTGCAAATAAAAGACCGAATAATGTATATATTGCCTTGTCACCTATTAATGGTGTCTCTATCCCTCTTCCTACTCTTTCTATTGCTCTGTCCATTTCTGTCAAATACAAAATAGGTGACATAGGCCATCCTTGCCTTAGTCCCACCCCATTTTAAACTTTAACTGATTCTATATTCCCTAACTGATACATATAATAATTATTTTCATACAATCTATTAATAAGATCCATTAAAACTCAATCCATTCCCAAATTTACTACACTTACCCATAATCTACTTCTATCTATCTACTCTATCATATGCCTTTTCTATATCTACAAAAATCACATATAACTATGTATCTGTATTTTTACTCATATCTATAAGATGAGTAACTACAAATAAACTATCTCCTATATGTCTATCCCATCGAAAACCTCCTTGTATTTCTCCCAGTATATTATTTTCTTCCATCCATTTTGTTATCCTTCCAGACACCATATATGTGAAAACTTTATATAACACGACGTTGCCACTATCGGTCTATAATTGTTTAACTTTCTATAATATTTACCCTTTCCTTTAAATAGTAGCTTTACTCTTGTATTAATCCAACTATCTGTAAATTCTCTTTTCTGTACCACTTTATTAAAACATAATAGGTTTCATTTTGCACTATTTCCTAAATTCATTACCATTTCTGCTGCGCGCATCCATCTAAACCTTTTGCCTTTCCACATTCAATTTCTTCCTGACTCATTCAATTCATTTTCAATAAATCTAGTATTTCCATTATTATATGCTTTTATGTTTGTTAGCACTATGTCCTTCACATCTAACATCTTTTCTATATCCATTACATACCTATTTAAGATTGTCTCTAATTCTTCTCTAGAGCTACATTCTATTCCTTCATCATCTAGTATTACAATTTCTTTCTCCCTTACATTCCTTGTTTTAATGTATTTCTAAAAAAAATTTCCCCCAACTGTTCCATTTTATTATTATCCTCCAACAATTTACTATTTAATTTCATTCTCTCTACATAATTATCTATTTTAGACAAAAAAAAAATTAAAAAATACTTTTTCCATTTAATATTAACAACTTTTTCACTTTCTTTGTTCTTAATAGCACGCTTATATTCTCTGCATGCTTTTTTCTTTTCTTTTACATTTTTACTCTCACTTTTTTCTATTACTTTTATTCTTCTGAATATTCTCACCTAAAATTCTATTTGCCACTTTTTCTACTTCACCAATCCAGTCTTATATTCATCCCCAACCAACTCTGACATGATTTCTTCAATTTTTAATTTATAATCTTCTAACTTATTCTTATCATTCATTCTCTGCCCACATCTTTCACTATCCTTTCTACTTTTATTACTATTCCCCATTTCATTATTAACCATTTCTATTATAAAGAAATTAGATTCATTATTACATACTCTGTCTTCATTATTCAAACACTTAAATTTTCCGTACTTTATTCATTCTCTCTTTCTGTATGAATACATAATCTATTGTGTGAAATATATGAATTTCTAGACCATGTGTATTGTCCCTCATAAATATTTGATAAATTTTCAATGCTTAAATTCACTCTCTGACAAACATTCTTCAAAAGCTGTCAATTCTTGTTATCTACTTCATCAATTTCTTCAATATGCCCATTCATATCCCATGTAACCATTATTTTTTCCTCTTTTTTGAAACTTTGTATATCCTCAATTAGACATTCATATATGCTACTGTTCCATTCCATTATAGTTTGACTATTTCCAGTGGCTATATACACTATAACCACCATCCATTCTTGTCTTCCTAACCTTATCTCAAACCTCAAATGTTCTTAACGCTTAACAATATTTAAATATTTTTTTGACAAAACTCCTATACCACTACCCCTTTTTTCTTTTTCTTTTCTATTAATACTGTGCCATACCAAGTCTTCCTATATAGTTCTATTACATGTGTTTCCACTACTGCTAGTACCTCAAGCTCTTCATTTTTAATAGCTCTGTTTAATTCCAGTCACTTTTTTAGTCTCCTATCACTTTGCATATTCAAATATCCAATTTTAACAATTTCTTCTTTCCTAACTATTCTTTTGTAAATTCTTTTAACTCTTTCTTCTCCATTACATTTATAAGTCATCATTAATTTTAGACCATTGCCTTTCCACATCTACATTTATATCTAAATCAGCTGCCCTTCATTTATTTCTTATATCCTGTCCATTCTTCATCTTTCTGATAATACTGCAATTTAAAACCCCATCCCCCCCCCCCTTTATAAGTTTCCCCGAACAATATATTTTTTTAATGAAATTTCCTAAAACATTGCTTTCTTGTTTTGCTAAGTACAATCCAACTTTACTATATAACTCTCTCTTACTAATAAAAAAATCCCACACATCCACAAACGTAACATCATTTCTCTCACACAATTTTTCCAAATTCTCATTCATAGAACATGCCCTATGTAACATATATCTATTGGCAAATCTTGGTAATAATCCAACTATTCCTACTCTTCCTTTAATCTTACTCAAATTCTTAATCAATTCTATATACTCATAAATTATTCTCTCTGCTGGCTCTGACAAATTGTGTTCCTACAATAACATATACATCTCTACTCCCTTGTTTCTTTACCTTATCTGTAACATCCCTAATTCTAACTCCAGGCAAACATATTCTTACATACCTGTTCCTATTTTCCCTTGCAATTACATATTCATATTCTCTAATTAGCAAATCTCCTATCAATACTCTCTCATAGTTTATTTTCTCTACTTCATCTGTAAAATTCTCTTTCATCTTCTGGACTTTCTTATCTACTTCTTCCTTATCATTCCCATTAAATAATTCCTTTATCTGGTCACACTTTGTCTTTAAAAATTTTAATTTTGTTTCTACAACCGTTACCTCTTTTTTTTCTATCTTACTTATTCTTTAGCTAACTATCTCATTGCACTACTTATTTTGTCATTCAAATCTTTTGTCACTTTACTAAAAACATACTCTATTCTATCTTCCTCAACTACATTTTGCTCCATTTCTCCTTTCTCTTTAAACTATCTATACTTACAAATCATTTTTTCACTTCTTTTATCGCATTTATTCACTGTCTCCATAAGTGTTATATCCTTCCTAGTCTTATTTAAGCATTTCAAATAATGAATCTCATCACATATGCTACACTCTATCACAACACACCTAATTTCTTTCTGACCATTTTATATACATTGTGGGATACAAATGCAATCCATATTTCTTATTTTTCCAAGTACCCTACTCTACATTTAACTTTATGCTTCCTCTCCTACTCTTCAACCCCCTTTATACAGGAGAAAAATTTTATTTTCTTTCAATGCCGACCGATAAACACATGTTTTCTAACCTTGTGCCTCTATACGTTACCTTCTTTCTCAAATTAAAAAAATTATTTAATAGCCAATCTATTAAAAAGATTAACTAATCTTATGTACAACTTAATTTTAAAGCCTCCTTACAGTAACACACACACACACACAAAATATATTTTTCCTTTTCGTAATGAAACACTTTCCAAACGTTATCAATATTATTCCTGATCTTTACAAATCTAATTAAATCTATCTCTCTTCACCCAATTTTCTTTTAACTTCCATCAGTAAGCAAACAATTTTAGTAGCTATAATCTTCCGGATGAAATTCAAAAATATAAAAATAAACTTTAACTTATCTTATGGAAAAAATCAATCACATAGCACTACTAAGTGCAAACAAGAGTAATCAATGGATGCAGGAAGGCTTGGGTAGGAATTAGATAGGAATTTAATGCACAAATGTTCCAGCATCCATTGATTACTCTGGCTTGCACTAACTGACGTTACTGTGTGGAGAGTTTTGCCTCTGTTTAATGCATTATGTGAACATGAAGTGATTGCCTTTATATAAAACAAATATTTTTTATTCCAAAAGAAACAATTCTAAGGTCTACATTGTTTACATATATTATGAATTAATTTTGAAGTATTAAAGTGTTTAAACAGAAATAAGTGGATTGAAATCTTCTGAGATAATTATGAATAAAAATTCAAAACTGTTTTATATTAAAATCATAATTTAATTAATTAAATGTTTAGTTGCTAAAAATATTATAAGACATTTATTAAAGTGCTTAAATAATTTTTGAATTTGAAAAAAAACTATAACATTAAATCCTTATCAATGGCAAATGCACAAATATCTAGGAAAAACAAATACAGAAAACCGTTGATGATTGCATTATTATGGATCTCACCGTTCTTGCATTTTGTAATTTGCTTCCAATATTTTGAATCTGTAAACATTTGTTGTCTGTGATTAAACTGTCTGCAAAGACATCAAAACCACATTTTTTTTGTTATGCTAGATTAATATGTATATATAATACTGGACAATGAAGAATCATAAACTTATAAGCATTCAAGAAAAAGTGCAGCTGCATTTTTGGTTGAGATCCAAATGAAATTTTATTATGCCTCAGCCAATATTCTCTCAGTGTGTAAACTATTTATATATCATTAAACATGGTATGTGAAGATGGGCCATTGAGATTCACAAGGCAATGGGATTCATCAAATGAGCTTAACAATATGCAATCAGACTTAAATTCCAATACTGATTTCCACCAATAAAAGAATCATGTGGTATAAAAGTAATTATTACAAAAAAAAAATGTAAAATAAAAAGCATGCGTCAATTGTTGGTTGAATAAAACTGCATACAAAAAAGATGCTAGAATAGCATTTACAAACGTTAAAATAATACTCAAACACAGTTGACACACACAACTAAAAATAAATAAAAATTTATTTAACATATCTACTATGTACAATTTTTAAAACTGAAATTGAACATTCGAAGTATTTAATAGCAATTTTTTTATAGTCTGTTCATTTCTAAAAGAGAGAGTTAATCCTTTTAAATTTTTTTACTTTGAAATGAACAGCGCTTTTTTCACATTAGAAAAAACGGTACTTGTGTATTATCTGGTATACCAAGCTCGGCATCCTTTTTTTTTTTCAAATATATACTTTCAGGGACCTAAGATTTGTTTTTCCAATTTTACTTTACCCAATATTATGTTAAGGTTAAGTGGTCATATTTAATATTTACATTTTTTTTTTAATCGTTCTTTTAAAAAAAGAAAAATTTCTATAAAAATTAATCATAATATTTATACTTCTTTTATTATTATTATTTTGTATTAAATAAAGTTATTAATGTAAAAATGAAATTATTCAAACAGAAGTCAACCTCCGATAATACACTATTTCTTAAATATTATAAATCTCCGCGCACTCGCCCTCCAAAATATGCTCTAAATTTAAGTGATTCACTTAAGTTTTTTAAACTCTTACTGGCAGGTGAGTGCATGGAAATTTATAATATTTAAGAAATAACACATTATCAGAAGTTGACTGAATAATTTCAAATTTTTCAGCGCTTTATAATAATAGATTTAATATAAAAATGGAAAAAATATCTGAAACAACTTTATATGCATTATTTTTCAAGAAAGCTATATGAAGATTATTCACGTCAGCAGCCCAAAATCCCTAATGTCATCCAAAATTATCCCCCCAAAATTCTTCTTTATGCAGATGATGCACATAAATTCAGTAAAATATGAATCCAGGTGTTGTCGGTTGGTTCCTCGGTGTTTTTTGTTTTTCCATTTGTCCATAATGAATATAAAGATGTTTTGGATATTTTTCCCATTTTTATATTAATAGCCTTACTTAATTCAAAAAATATTAATTTTTGCAGAAATTTTACTTTTTAAAAGAACAATAATTAAAAAAATGTAAATATTAAGTATGATCATTTAACAACTAACACATATTAGACACCTGAAAGTATATATTTTAAAAAAAGGTTGTTATGCTCGGTAGTCCAGATAATGCACAGTGCTAAAAAAAATTCTAGTTATAGTTGTTATAATTTTTAATAGAGGAATTAAAATTACTGAAAATTTTAATTTCCAGCTTTTATTATGCAAATCTACAAGCGACTATTCATTGAGATAATGATATTTGTAATATCTGTGAAAAATGGTGAGATATAATGTAAATTATCTGTCCTCTTATTTTTTCTACAACCTACTTTTAGAAAATTTAATTTTCTTTTAAATCTTCCAATTACATTCAACTAACAGTTAATTATATATTTTTATATATTTAGATTAAGAATGTGTGCTGATAAATAATACATATAAATAGAATTAACCAACAAAAAAATTAGACAAATTTAAAAATAATTTTTTTAAGTATTTCTCTCAAAATTTCACATAAATTTTATATAATATACTCCAAGTTTTTGAAAAATAATATAACTAAAGTATAAATACACCACTTATATTTAAAATAAATCATTTAAATGTATTTGTAAAACAAAAATTCTATCTAAATGAAATACTTTCGTCAAGAGTTGTTAGCCGAGAGTTGTTGCAAGCACGCTGTTGGTTGCAGACGGTTGTAGCGGGTTCGCCTCCCGGCTGATGCTATGACATAGGGGGAAAAAAATTAAATACTTTTCTTTTATAATGGTAAAAGATTGGAAAACAAACTCAAATAGACTTGATCATTTAATATATATACACACACACACATTTGTAAAGGTATATATAAATATTTTCTTTTTGGTTAAGTATAGTATTGAGCTTAGCATCATTTATAGAATACAAGTTATAGAATTTTAATAATACAGGCTATCAAATTAATTATATATTTATCATTATATTTTATATATATTGTAAATAAACTATTGTTTTATTGATAAAAATTTAGAATATTGTGATTATTTTGATTCATAAAGTATATTCATTTGTGGTATTAATTTAAAAGTCTTTACATAATTACTTTTTTTGCAATAAATACATTAGATTAACAGTTAAATGTAATTGGAAGATTTAAAATAAAGTTAATTTTTTCTTAAGACATTAAATACTTAATATTAGATGATGGAAATAGTCTAATATATAAATACAACTAAGTTAATATACCTATGTTTATACAGTATTCAAAACTATTAATGTTAATAAGCCAGCTGAAGGTGCATATGTAAAGAAATCACAAACAGAAACTAATGATTTTTCAAATTTTTCACATAGAATCAAAACTTTATAGATTATCAATATATAAATATTAAATTATTAAGCTGTTAGATACACAAACTAAAAATTAGCTGGATAAATGAAATGACAATTGAAAAAGTTTTGGAAAAAGTAAATGAAAAATTTAGGAATGACTGGGGGAAATAGAGATAAAAAGAGAACCTGCATGTTTTGGAGGGAATAGTAAGTGAAAATAAGCAGGTAGGATGGAAAAGACTGACCTTGCTTGATGATATAAGAGAAGGGAAGATATATGTGAAATTGAAAAGCTGGGAAATTTAAAAGAATGGAGTGTAGAAATAAATGAAATTTGTAATGTGACTACTTTCTGGAATTGTCCATAGAACAAAATACAATGAAACATGTGTCTGAAAAGTATATAAAAAAGGGAGCATCTCTAGATTTACTATTTTTAATAGTGAAAAAACTGTAAAAGTCTTAGAAAATTATAAGAAATGATTTTCTGTATGTGAACAGTTTATGCAGAATATATTTTGTTTGTGGCTGATAAAAGTTTAAATTGAAAAGATTTAAAGCATTGTAAAAATTAATTGGTCATGAAATAATCTCATTAGTTGCATTTAAAAACTTAGCTATCATATCTGACCCTGCCTTCAGAAGTGGACTATTCCAGATTCCTTACCTGATTGGCTAGCATCCAGTTGCTATTCAAAGGGATTAAATCCTTCACTGGGGTTCGTGCACCAAATCCGCATGTTTCCAGTAAAGTAGGGGATCTGCCATCAAATAGTCAGCCCTTTTGGAGGCAAGGCAAAGAACAATTACTTCTGTCAAACAGAACGACTGAACGTGCTCTGCATTAAACCCTCTGCTGTTAGCAAGGATAATCTCTCCATTATTGTGATGTCCACTCAGTGAAGCAAGTCCACCTACAAACTGGAAACTGCTATGTCTGAATTAGAGCTGACTCGAGGCAGGCTAAATATGTAGCTGGAAGAGTATTACCAGAGCTCACGAGGCAGGCTAATCATTTAGCTAGAAGAGAGTTCCGTACTCGGCTTGATTATCTCAGCATTCAATTGTATCAACTGTACTTATTGGTTTGTTTAACTAATGTGTGTATATTTTTTGGACTAATAAATTGTACATATTAATTGCTGAATACCCATTCTTTTTGTGTCTGTTGGTTTGGAAATGAACCTGTAAGCCTAACCAAACACAATATTAGCTTAATGCATGGTTTCTGAAACTCAGAATTATATTTACTACGCATGAAAAAGTTAAGTTTTGCTTAGAAGAATACAAACTTTTTTAAATGTTTTCCTAAATAAATATGGAGACAAAAGACTATAGCAATAAGATTGTTTAAAAAAGAAAGAAAAATACTTATAAATTAGATTAGTAAATAGCTAGAATAAAAAAAAATTGCATATGCCTGTGTTAAGCATTATCATCAGATAATTCAGATGTAGCAACTGTAGAGCATACTTATTTCATATTCTTTATTATTATATAATTCTTTATAGAACTCTTCCATACATTACATGATTTCATCTCTTTTCTTAGTAATAGTTCCCTCTTTACACTTTTGATATTTTTGCTCTCTTCCATAGTTTTCATTGCTTATTCACAATTATATTTTCTGATATCCTTTGTAATTCTTCTTTGTACCATTTTACAAAATTCTAGATATTCAATCCTTCTTAATGGACTATTTTTATATATTTTCATATTCTTTCCTCTTTTTTTCATAAATTATTCTGTTTCAGTAAAAGTTTAACTAGTTAATTTCTGCTTTTTAGTACCAGCTATCTTTGATACAATTCTTAATAATGTATCAGTTATTTTCCTATTAATTTCATTCAAACTCTGAACAAACTTCAAAATCATTTAGTATTTTAGTAAAATGATTCAAAATTCATTGGAATGCTTCTGAAGGTTAAGAATATAAATTTTGAATATTAGTTTTTAAAATAATTTTTGTCGCTCTAGTTTTGCATTAACAAGTATCTTACATTTTATTAATCAATGATCACTTTTGTGTTGGAATTTATCAAGAAAATTATAATCTTGAAATATGTATTTTCTGTTAGTCAAAATATAATCCAAGTACGCTGTACCTCCATTTGGATGCTTCTATGTCCATTTCCATTTAACATTTTTCTCAAAATAAGAATTCATCATATAAAGTTTTCATTTTTCTGCAAACTCCACAAATCTATGAACTCTAATTTCTATCATCATAACCAAATTTATCTACAGCATTTTCATCTTTCAATCATTTACCAATTCTAACATTAACATCTCCCAAAACAATTTTAAAATGTTGTTTGGTTTGATCAAAGGCCTTTTACACATCTATATAAAAACCGCTACTACTTTATCACTATGAGAACTTGTTTTTTTTGTTTTTTTTTAAGTGTCATAGCATCGGCCGGGATGCGAACCCGCAACCCGGGCAACTGCCTGCTAGTGCAAGGCAGTCGCACTGACCTCTCGACCACCAATGTCTTTCATTTAAGTTGAATAATTAATCTTGTCATTATGTCTCATATACCATCAATCTCCACAATGTTGTTCTTCCACTTTTTTATTTAAAATGAATTGCTCCACTTGTACATCCAATGTTTGTTCCTTTGTAGTACAGTACATGTCCATGATTTAAGTCAATTGTCTCTTCACATTTTCTTCTAACTCCATAAAGTCCAATAATGTTCCATTTAATATATTTCTTCTTCCAATTTTTGCAATTATCCTTCATCTAAAAGTAATCTACAGTTGTAAGTACTTAAATAAAAATTATTTATCAAATGGCAGTCTGAATCTGCATTTTAGATGAAGTGAGACATACAATGAGGCATGCAATTTAAATCTATAAAAAAAGAAAAAAACCTCTGGGTAATGATGGAATTATAATCAATATTGAAAAAGAAAAAGATGAAGAAATAGAAAATTGTTGGCAAAATTATAAACTAAATGCCCAAATGATAAAGATGTACTAGATAATTGAAGAAATAATGTTGATATTTTAAAAAGGTGATAAAGACAAAATTTTACCAAGATAATTATAACTCAACTACAACTGACATTCTATTTTAACCAACCAAAATAAGCAACTGGATTTAAAAGTGATTTTAACACAGTAAATCACATCCAAATATTGAGAGAAGTTATAGGAAGAACAAATAAATTTGATTTGCCATTATGCTTTAGATTTATAGATTATAAAAAAAAAAATAATGATTCTAAAAGCATTTCTTTAGTGAGTAATTCATTGGATCATTAAGATATAGCCAAAATATTGTAATATTCTGAACATTTATCAAAACAAAATAACAACTAGATTTACATAGTGATACTAAGATTAACATTGAGAAGGGTGTATGACAGAGTGATCCCATATCTCCAAAACTTTTTATAGCAGTTTTGCAAGAAGTATTTTGTGAATTAAAATGGAAATCTAAGGGAATAAAAGTAAATGGACATTATTTAAGTCAACTAGATATTGCAGATGATATAATTATTTTTGCAAATAATGCTTCGGAGTTTCAGGAAATGTTGCAAGATTTATACAGCTGAAAGTAGGACTAAAGATAAATACTAAAAATACTAACTACAAATGGATAATACCCTGAATGGTTCAGTACAGTTGGTAGAGCATCCAACTTGGAATCAGGAGATCCCAGGATTCTGGTCATAGCAGGTCTGGTGCTCAAACTTTTTATGAACTACTAAGAAATAAAGCCATATGCTTTTGATAGTAATAAATTAAAAAAAGTTAATAACTACAAATTAGAAAAAGTTAATAACTACAAGTGCCTTGGTCAGATTATTATGATGTATGACAGTAATCATAGAATTAAACTTAAATAGAGTGCTTTTGGTAGAAATCATTCAATATTAAAAGGAAATAGATCTATATGTCTGAAAGGAAAGTTTTTTAATAAATGTACTTTTCCAGTTCTTACTTGTGGATCCAAGATTTAAACACTTAACAAAAAAGCAATTGAGAGACTAGACAACTCTATGAAATGTGTAGAACAAAGGAAACAAAAAATGAGAGAACAAACAGGTGTTACTGATATCATTAAAATAATTAAGAGACTGAGTGGAGTTTAGCTGGATATATTTCTAGAAGAGATGGCACTAGATGAACAGTTGAAATCTTAAATTGAGTTCCAAGAGATTGTAAAAGACCTAGAAATAGACTACATATGAGATGGACTGGTGACAAAAGAAATGGTATTAAGAGAGACTAGTGATCAAAGAACTGGATTAAACTTGGAAAGATCTTTATCCTGCAGTGGATAGATATTAGTTGAAATTGATGCTCATAACCAGAGAAACATTAAGACTTACACTCCAAATCAGCTCAACTTACATAAACCTTTGTATAGCTTGCTTTACTCATAATTGTTCTGTTTTTTTAATTCATGTATTAACTTTTTCCTTCTTTTATCTGTATTTATTCTACCCTCCATTAGTTTTGAACATTAAAACTAGTACAACTCTTCTTTTCATGTTTTAAAAAGAGAAAATTTCTTGTCTTATTTCTTCAACATTCCTGTTGATCTGCTTTAAACCCACATCTTTTAAAGAATGTATTTTTTTTCTCCCTTATTCTCCTAATTGTCTACATTTCTGTTCTTTCTAATAAGATGTCTCAAGTAAAACAAATGAAAGACTGATTAATCTTTTAGTCTCTTAATCTCCTAGGTGATTGTCTATTTTCATCTAAATGATAATCCAAGTAAACCAAACTTATTTTTTACATTTTAATTTCATATTAAGGCACATCTAAAGGAGTAGATAAAAATATAAAACTTATTCTAAAGTAAAACAATTACCAAATATAAGAAAGTTACCATAAGTAGTAACACTAATTAATCTATTGATCATTAAAATGATACTAATGTAACATAATCATCAATGCAAAAACTTTCATTATTTTAGAAGCTATTCTAATGTTTTATTGAGTAAGTTAGTGAACATTTTCAACTAATAAACTTATTAAATTTGACAATAAGGTGATATTTTTAAGACTAGGAAATCAAATACACGGGGGGGGGGGAGGATCACAATTCATTACTATTACTTTCTAAGAATGCCCGATATGTTTCATTCAAAGTTTATAAAGAGCAATAATGATCAGAATTATGGTAACCTACATACATGGTGTAGCTACAAGGAAATAGACCATATACATGTCTAAGAAGGTTCAATATGGCTTAGATGAATAAAATATGATGGTCATATTTAAAAAAGGCATATAATTTTATTGCTTGGTTGTTCATATGAAGTTCGAGTACCAAACCTGTGAGTACCAGAATCGATCCTGAGACCTCGCAATCCCAAGTCAAATGTTCTACCGGTTACATCAATCCATTATGGTGACGTAAAATATCCAGAATAATGATATATTATAACTATGCAATACTATATTCCTCATAATAATGGTATTTTAAAAGAATGGGGGGGGGGAATAAATGACCATGTATGTCACAATAAACATTTTACTTAAGACGTAATTTACAATTTCTTATTTAATGATTGCTTTATAGAATATATAATGGCAACAGTAATTTACGATGCTGCAAAAGTTCAAATGGTATTTCTGATTTAGATTAAGTAGTAGAGTAATTCAAAAACCATAACCAATATAATGAATCTATAATTCAAAATTACTAACTCAATACAATCATTGAACATTGTAAAGATAAATATATTCAAAACCGCCTAACACTATACTAGTAATAAATAAAATACAAAACCATAAAACAATACAATGCTAGATAAAAATCCGAATTTTAGCAAAATCTTTACATGACCATGGTTTCATCTATTATTAATAAATAGACACTCTCAAGTGAAAATCAAACTAAAGAAAAGAATGCATTAAAAAGAAGAGTAAAAGAAACTTTAATGATAAAACTTATTGAATCTGAGGTTATCAATCTTATGAAGAAATCTTTTGATATAAAAGGAAGTTGGTTTTTGAAATGAATTATGGGAAGGTTTGTTTGTTTTGTGTATATATATATGTTGTTTCTTTAGTTTGATTTTCACTTGAGAAGGACTATTTGTTGGTAGATGAAACCATGGACATGTAACGATTTTGGTAAAATTTGGATTTTTATTTAGTATTGTATTGTTTTATGGTTTGTATTATATATATATAATTATTTAGTTATGGTAATGAATTATCTAATTGTTTACACATTTAAAATACTAAACACCACATGATCACCATCTCTTATGCTAGCACGTAACTGTTATTAAACAGGCAAAACTCTCCATTATGCATAAGCCTTCTGGCATCCATTGATTACTCTGGTTGACACAGGGTGGCACTACTGTATGGATAGTTTTGCCTGTTTAATAACATTTAAAATACTTAAAATAATTTGTTTTGAAAGCACATACTATTTGTTATATTCAATAGTCAACAAATTCATAAGATATCAAGGTACGAGTCTTTATTGATTTCATCAAAATTCATTTTGAATATATTGTGTCATATAAAAATGGGGATGCATGAGAAAGTTCATTTCTGCAATGCTGTCAAGATTCTGCATTAGATCTACATAATGTCCCAAAATTTTCTGTATATAAGAAAAACAAAAAATTATATTTTCATTTACAAACTGTTCTCTACATGATTTCCATTTGATTCTAAACCATGCAGATTTGTTTCCATCCTCAAGGTATAATGTACTTAATTATGCAATAAATGATCTTCCTTATGATTCATAGTTTGCATTTCTTTTCTGTTGCACCACGGATTTCAGAAACTGCTTCACTGGACCAAAATAACAATTCTATGAACAAGAAAATTGTTGATCCTGCCTATTGGCAGACAGATAAAATGTAGTGGAGTCTCAATATGATGAAAATATCTTTTAAAAAATTTCATTTTTCTTTAGTAGAAATAGCACAAATGCATCGTCCCACATGATTAAGAACATTACAGTACTAAGATTTATGTAAAAAAAAAAACAGGTTCAAGAATTTTACTGGCATATTTTTCACATCTCACTGTCATCTTTCTTGCATTTTACAATTTTCCAAATAATTATTTGGATTCAAACTTTCAATAATATAGTGTTTTGCTCATTTATTTTTCCATTAGCATAAAAAGTGGATTCATCAGTAAGCATGGTCTCAGATGAGACTGTTCGCATTAGTGTTATATGTTCATTTGCCAAATTCCATCTTTCTATATAGATAATCTTCTCTCCGACGATGTAAATTTGCATTTAACATGGATCTATTTATGCAGTTTATATGATGTGTGGAATTTTTACCTGCAGATGCTGGATTTTGCAGGTGACCATGAAATGCTTTTTGATGACTTTCTGCAAATTATTCTAGCCATAAGATTTTATTAGACAAAATATTAGTGCAGTAATTGCTTAGAAAAAAATGGCATTCTTGTTCCACATGATTTAGTGCAATGCTAGGATAGTAGTCTCGAGAGACACGTGATTTCGAAATAAATCTTTTTTATTTATTTATTTAACATTCTCTAAACATTTTTTTTGTTTGTTTTCTAAAAGTATTAAATTTCTCTACATTGTACAAGTTGTATAGCCCCATATTTCGTCAGACTTTCTTATAAACATTCATAAACATTAAAAAAAGGAATAAATACCGTTAATTCGTTACGTTTAAAAAAGTTCGTCTAATTCGTTACGTTTAAAATCTGCTTTTGCTTTTGTAATTACTTTTATTTTTTTAAAAAATGCACTAGAGAAATAGAAAAAAATCGATAAATACTTTGAAACAAAAATTTCAACATTGTAGCTATGATTTCAGTGAATATTAAAAATTAATAAACTATTTATTTGATTAAAAAAGATGTCTATTTTTATAAAACAATTTAAATTAATATAATTAAAGAAAAAAAAAGTTTTAAAAATTTATTTTTAGATGAAATTTTATGCTCATTACAATTTATTTTTTAAAGCAGAAATTCAACTAATGAAATCTTTTACGTATTATATTAACTTATAATTATTCATTAAATCTATTTTTAAAATTAAAAATAAAAAATAAAAGTTAATGACATGGAAAATTAATTGCTACACTGAATACACTTAACCAAAACAAATATTTTATGCATGGGAAGAGATACCACCAGGTGAGAAAAAAAAGAAATCCTATACTAGATTGTAAATCAATAACAGGTTCAGAGAATAAAGTTAAGTTAAAAATAACAATGACAGAAATGTGTAAATGGAATTTTAATTGTAAGAACAAAGTGAGGAACAGCTGATAAAAATTAAACTTTTGTATTATATAATTTAAAATGATAATAGTATTCATAAAAGTTAATTTTATTTTTATGTTATAATTAAAAGTTAAAAACTCCATTGGTTATTTATCTACAGTTAGATTTTTAAAAAAAAAAAAAAAAAAAAGCTCATTATATAGTTTAATGTAAACAAATGTTTGCCCCCTCCCAGCTAGTTCTAAGGACTTAAGTTTTATTAATTTCTTTTCACTTGTTTTCCTATACTGCATTGATTTATACATATAAATAAAATACCTTATACACCTTACATAAACACTTTTCAATGCAATTTAATATAATAGAATTTATTTCTCCTTGCTTACAGTTTCAACCATCCATCAGTCATCATCAGAGCTACAATATTCAAATATATATAGCTATACAATTATACATACTTATAAACAATATCCTATGTTATGAATATATTATTATTTCAGCTTTCACTCTACAATACTTGAAAACAAAATGTCTACAAAGTATTTTAGTCATGCAGGAGCAATAATATTTTAACATTTTAATTCTAGGAACTTCATTTATTTCATCATTTCTGGATTTTGATATAATTAGACTACTTGAGAAAGACTTTATTTTATAGTTAAAACAGGATAGCAAATTCTCCCAATACATTTATCAATCCTTAAGTGCTTTACTTGGGATGCCCTCATGGAGTCTTATTTGGTCTTTTTTCATATTTTCTTTTAATTGTATTTTTTCAACTAAAAAAATCTTATTCTTAATCACATCTTTATATTCCTAAATTTCCTTAAAAGCATAACCCCCCCCCAAAAAAAAAAAAAATCTTAAAATAAATATCAACTTTGCAAATAAAAAAAATGTAATAATCAGAAATTAAGAATCAAATCAAAAGATTTTTTGATTTGATTTAAGTCTTACAGCTAAAAAAAAATGTATTTAAGGAAAGAAATTTATTTCCCATCAAATACGTATGTTTAAAATATATTTCATTAAAATATAAGTTAAAATAATGAAAATAATTTTTTTGAAGGAGTTAAAATTCAATTTTGCAATTGCAAAATAATAATAATTATTATTGATATTGTGCATTTCCAGTTTAATACTAAATAATTTTTTAGCAAATTAATTTTCTATTTAAATACAAATAATTCAAATAAAATCTAAGGTAATATAAATGTCACACACTTTTAAAAAATGAATGTTTAATAATCTTACAAAAAAAAATCAACTAATAAAATATAAGCTTATGTTATTATGATAGCCTATATTGCAAAAGGACATATTTTTCCCCAGTAAAAAAATTTTTTTCTCATGGACTGCCAATAACTTCTCACATCTAGGAATTGTAATTAGAAGTAAAATTATAATCTGTTAAACATTTTTCAACAGTAATACTTGCTTAACATATAACTTTCAATGAAAGCTTCTACTGTCAAGTGATATAAATGGATTGTTGCATTTAAAACCATTTCAGTTCAAGTGCAATGCTAACTGGACATTTGCTTGAAAGTTTCAACTATTATCAATCAACTTTAGAAGATTTCTTATGTTTAATACAGTTTCTCTGATTCCTAGCCTCTTTTCTCCAATATCATATGAATAAATTTTATTACTTCAATCACCCATCTCACATGTGGTCACTTTCTAAGTACAATCTATTGGAATTCCATTTAAAAATTTTAACTATTCATCTACTATTACTATTTCTAGAAATATATCCAGCCCAGTTCTATTTCAGTCTCCTAATTCTTTTGAAGTGATAGTTATTTGATGATGATTCATCCTTATAATTCATTTTTGATTTTTTTCTTTTTACTCCTTACTTATGTCTCTCCGATATTGTGAAATAGTCAGAAGACTCTCTGTGTTCTTCTATTAAGAGTTCAAAATTCATGCCTGTAAGTAAAAACTCATAAAACATATGTATGAAAATTCTTCCTTTTCAGGCACATAGTCATATTTCTTTTTATTCCTAAGATATTTCTATCAAAATCACTCCATTTACATTTAATTATATGATTAACTTTACCCATAATTCTTCCATCTGCCTTAATAATGTAACCAAGGTAATTGTAGTTTTTCATGACTTCTAATTTATGATTATCAATCTTTATGTTCCTGTTCTGAAAAAAGGCATCAAACATTACTTTGTTTATTTTTTTTTTTAGGATTTATCTTTGATCCTACTTTCTTAGATTCATTAGATGGGAGTCGGCACCAAGCGTGGCATACAGAATGATTATTAATGGCATTCTGATTGAATTGAAATAGTAAAAATATTATATTTTAATTACAGTGCACATGTTTGTGCCATTATTTATATTTTGTATATGCAACTCATGTGTAAATGGAAATCACGATTCTGTTTAATTTACTAATTATTTTGTACAATAAATATTCATTTGATTTCAATAAAGATAATATCTAAGTAGGATGGATGTATTTTTCCCCCAAGGAGGATTAATTTTGGTTGGATTTTTTTTGACGGTGACTTTTGATACTTTTGTAGGCTACTGCATGTTTAGAGTATATTTATATTCAGACAAAATCTATTAATTCATTTGAAAAACTTCTATTCATAATTATATAATAATACATTTTAAGCTTTGTCATGTTTACTTGAAAAAAATAAGTTTTCAGTTAGTGATAGTTGGATTATTGTGTGAATGAAGTCTGCAACATATGAGACTTGATAATATCATTCAGATCTCCAAAAAGTTAAAAATCTTGCTTTTTTTTCTTTGAAATGTCTATCGTGTAATTAAAACAAATTTCTCATAGAAACCAAATTCCAAATGTCCATAGCACTGGTGGTCTAGTGGCTAGCATGGCTGCCTTCTAAGCAGTTGTCCCAGAGTTCGCTTTCTGGCTGATGCTTTGACATATAAAATATATATATATAAAATGAATATATTAAAAAAACTTCCGATTTCAAGTTGATTTTTTATATCACAAAAATGAATTTCATTGAACATTTTTGATAAATGCTAAAAGAAAAATACTTGTTTTATTTTGAGAATTCATTAATCAGCTTTTTAAATTAAACCATTGAAAGTTAAAGATGCATACCTTTAATTTTGTGTCTCTGTCTGATATATCATCAATCTCCACAAAGTTGTTTTATTTTTATTTATTTATAATGAATCTTACTCCATTTGTGCTTCCAATAATCATGCCTTTACAGTACCCACTTTTCAAATCAATCTCATCATCTTTTCTTCTAACTTCACAAAGTCCAACAATGTCCAATGTAATATTAGATCATTTTTCTTCCAATTCAGGCAATCTTCTTTCATTTGTAAGTTGTCTTCAGTTTTAGGTATCTAAATAAAATTCATTACTAAATGGTAACTTAAGTCTGGAATCACATGCTTCTTGGCATTCTCTATTTTTAGTTTCCAACCACTGCCTTGGGTTGTAATATTACATCTCCTGGAAATAAGGATCATAATTTAATTTTGACAGTCAGGATTGTAAATATTTATATAAACATATTCACATATACATTTATCCTGTCTTCAAAACAATTAAAACTGATAATTCAGTTAAGAACTATTTAGAAATGAAGAGGAAAAAACCATGATGCTTCTTGATCTTAAACTCGGATGTAAAATATCAATAAATTCAAAATGTTCAGTGATGGATGTTGGTGAGCATCCTATCCATGTTTGTTTTCTATATGAATAATCACATAGCAATAATAGCTGCAACAAGAATATATGGAGTGGGCATTAGGAATTTGCTCTGCTCAGTTTCGATGTCAAAAATGAATCACATGATCTTTTTACAGTTAATAGCAAATTTGTTTCTGAAAATTACATAGAAAAATATTAAAAGTTAAAAAATTCATATAGAGCATTGAATGATTTTTTATCAAGAAGGGAAGTTGTACTTCATATTAAAAATGGGCTCAAATTTTTTTAAAAATTTTATTTATATATTTTCTTTCAAATTTAATAACATAAAATATATAAAGGTTAGAGTGGTGAAAAAAAATATTATATATCATATTGGCACCTTTCCAATGCAGTACCTGAGCCATTTGCTTCAGATTTTCACCTAGTTTAGAACCCTGCTCTTAGGCAGAATAAAAATATATATCACCGAAATTAAAAGATACTTAAAAGATATATAAATAAAATTATGATAATAAATCAAATAACCATCAGTGGCACAATATCAGCCATGAAAAGAAGTATGAACATTCCTACTCTAAAAAATAAAAAGATAAAACCAGACTAAAATAATAACACCCTAGAGAGGAGTTTTCCAATCACTATATAAATCAATCTTTGAACCAGAAGTTGATTCACATGTATAATGTTTGTCCATTAGTCTATTTATTTGATTTTTTGTGAAACCATGCCCATTTGTAGTTCTTCAATGTATTTTAGCCCAACATATCTTGTGCTTCATTTTATAGCATATTTTTGTGATAATCTTTAGATTTCAAAAAAAGTTTGTCTCTTTTAAAAACAAATATGTTCATGTTCAACCAAAAAAATACTTTTAAGGAAAATAATTTTTTTTGAAAATGGATGCATTCAAGTTCCATTACAGCAATTTTTCAGCTATACAAAATGTTTGATGTCAATCCACACACTGTGAAAAATTTCTCTATAAATAGACATTTTGGGTCTACAATATCAATACCATTATTTCTAGTAATCAATATCACTATTCTCAATAAGTTTTGGACAAAGTTTATTGTTCTTAACAACATGTACATTATAGTCTACAGCGAGACAAATTCAGTCTTTCATAAGCCATTTTTCTTTGAATTTTTTGTAATAAATTAAACACAGGTATTATTGTACAAATTAAGTTTAAATACCACTGACTTTTTGCTTTATATATTTGGGAATTCCAAAAAGTAAAAAATGCTGTTTCTTGTTGTTGGATAATTTGCTTTTCCAAAAAAGTTAAAACTATTGAATTATGCTATTAAACATCCGTCATTCTGAAAAATATGTTTAAGCCAAAAGCAGCTGTATCAATCTTAAATCTTGATAGGTCATAAGTTACAAGTGCTATGATTTATCCAAGATCTGAAAAGTTTGCATCAAATAATGCTTGCATTTGATATCCATATGTAGAAAACAATTTAAATATTTTTATTGCTACTGCTACTCCCTGCTTTTTCATCTTCAACTTTACTGAGTTTACAATTATTTCTCTTTAATGAATAATTTATCACATAAGGCAGCCTAAACAGACTGTGTGAGATTATTTTTACCAGTCTCTTTCACTTCTATTTTAAGCAAGAAGATCTTAAATAGAGCTACTTAAATACATAGTCTTTCATGAGGTAAAATTCTTCTTTCAAATCCAGTTGTTACACGAGCCATTAGTGATTGTATTGCCTTTGCAAAGATCACAATCAAAAACTTCCTAATTACCAAATGTGTCCTTTCAGTGTGAACAAAAATAAAAACTGCAAAAGGATATAAAAGTTAGAAATCAAAAATGCTGTATACATTATTAAAAAATGGAAAGTGACTGTTGAAAAACATAATTCCATGATCACAATTAATGTAGAGAAAACCCCAATGTTATGACAGATTCTTGACAACCAGACCCTACAAACTTATGTTCGTGAAGATGGCAAAATAAAATGGAAAAACAAAAAAGTTTGTTATATTGGAAATAGTGATTAGCTTTTGATGAATCAACAGTCTTATAAGCCATCAGGAGTATTCATGGGAAGAAATTACTTATTAGTTCTTTTTATATTTGAAGGTCAATTCAATAGCCCACAAATAACTTTTATACTACTGCTATAATAGGTAATATTTAGGATTATAATTACATCACAGAACACACTCATTCCAACTATGTTACTCAGAATTATTTTGGAAGCAGCCAGACTGAATAAATGGGCATTAATAAATGAAAAGTCAAATTGTATTTGCAAGTTTATTAAAATGATTTGTTATGAGTCTGCTTACAGATAATTAGGAGTAATGTATAGGAATGAGAATATTATGTGATATGATTATCAATTATAGTAGAAATAAATCTTTTGAAACCATTAATTTAATTTTTTTATATTTGGAAAATTAATATCACAGTATTTAAAATCTTAAGCTACACAAAAAAAAATCAATAATAATATAAAAAGTTTTGTAGTTGATAAAGATTAGGAGCAGAAAATAGAATATTTATAGGTGAACTTGAAAAAGCAATACAATTTCATATAAAATTAGGTAATTTTTTTTTTTACATTTTTGTAGAAAAAATATAATGTATAGAAAATAATTAATATTCTACATTTCTATGAAGACATGGTAATTTTGAATATGTGTCAAAGATAATAAACAGTAGAAGGACTGGATGATAAAAAAATATTAAAACATTTTTTTTTCTAAAAATAATTAGTAATCCTAAAATGTTTCTAAAAAATAATTGATAGTCTTAACATTTAGTACTAGTTAGTAGTTTTTAAAATATTTAAATAAGGATAAAGAGTGAGTGTGAAAACTGTAACAACTAAACAGATATTTAATAATAGTCGATTATTTATCTAATCTAGAGTTCAGCAAACTTTTTAACATGAAGAGTTGAAGAGTCATTTTATTTAAATATCTCTTCCCCCATAAAAGAGTCACAAAGGGGTAGTGTGAAAAACAGGTTAAAAATATTAATTTCTGGAATGAATGTGGATATATTTGCTTTGAACGTTCCACCATCAGATTTTCAATGAAATGGAAGGTTGAAGTAGTTGTGAGTTGGAATAGTTTGAAGTCTGTCCATTAAAGTATGAATATTGGCTATCTTAATATAAAAGCTGAGCACTGATTATATATATGTGTGAGGATAGTAATCTAGACCAACTGATGATTGCTGGTTTAGCATGAAATACGTATATTGGTGATTATTTATCTTTTCAAGGTGGGTCAGTAATATGAGATGGCACTGAGGGTAGTGGGTCATGTGAAAGTCTGAGTTTGAATCCCGCATATATAACATTCATTTTAGTAATAGAACATAATAGAATTTGTATACATCCTAACAAAAATTAAAATTCTCTTAAAAATAAACAAATAAAAACAAAAAATTACTTTGACAGTTTGATTTATTCACTATTTCTAATATTTAAATATGCATCATATATAGTAATTACTATTCTATCATAAGATTGAAATCAAGAAACATTGTAATGTACATTTTGATCTCCTAGAGTCATCAAAATATTTATTTGTACCTTTACAATACTTATGAGTTTTCAGGTAAACCAAGATGGCAGTCTGTATTTTTGACAAATCTACAGTTTAGGGGTCCCCAAAACATGTTTATAATTGTTGCTAGAAAACATCATATATAATGTTCACATTTTATTTTTTATTATGACTGTTATTTTAAAAAAAGAAATCATTGTGGAAAAAATTAATTACAATATTTACGCTTTTTTTTTTTTGTTTGTATTAACTTAGTAACAGAAAAATGAATTTTAAAAATATATAAATACAATATTTACACTCTATTCATGTCAGGGACATACAATTCCTAATGGCCTCCAAAATTGTATAGCATTTTTGAGCCAAATCTGTGGTTTTTATTCTAATTGTTAACAATATTTTTTAAGAATTATATTTTCTGAACTGAATATATAATTCAGAATGTAAAGTTAATGTGAAGCTTTTCTTGAATTATTTCCCTACTCTCTCACTATGTAATTTATTAACATTGTAATTCTTTTTTTTTTCCCAATTCAGGTTCAAATGTGAGTACTTGTGAGTTCTGAATGTAAAGTTTCATATAGTAACCATCAATGCACACTTTCGGGAGGGCATGATCCCATAACTTTAAACTACTCCTCTGCATCATGTTGTGTGACCGGAAGGTCCCAATTTTGATCATGATGACAATTTGCCAAAAAAAAACAACAGCTGCTGACAAAAAAAAACCAAAAACACTGAATTGAACCTAAGTACAATAATGTTAAGACCATCTTGTCATTTCCATATCATAATATATATATATAATTACAATAAAGATTCTTAATGAGTTTTATTGGAATTTATTACATTTTTGCCTTTTTTTTAAATTTAACAATCAATTTATTTTGTTAATTTAACAACTAACACATCTTCCGGAGATTGTAGGCCCTCAAAACTGTACATTTATCAAAAATACAGGCTGCCATGTTTACCTGAAAACGCAAAGGTATCTTATTTATAAATTACAAGATGAAATAAAAATTGTGTCTATGTTTATTATTATAAAAAGTCATAAGATTGGGATTAAATAGCCACAGTTTGCTAGTCTATTGCAACTACATTTAGAAAAGAGACTTGCTAAATGCTTTGTTTTACATACAGCTCTATATGAATTTAAAATATGAATAAATATCATTTGAACAGAATGAAAAAGATAAATTGAAAATGAAATAAAGTATGTGGGGGGGGGGGAGTTCATTTGGTGGGAAAATATAAAAAATAGGAATAGATTTAAAAGCAAGGAAATTATTAAAAAATATGCTAGAAGAGACTATAGAAAATATGGGAAAAAAGTAGAAGACAAAAACTGATTGATGATTTTAAAAAGAAAAGTAACTATGAATTTTTAAAGAATGGAATAAGAGACAGAGATAAAATAGTTTATTTGATATAAGAAACTTGTCTTTCAGTAGATAAGTAATGATTATAATAATAATATTATAATAATTTAATATATCCTAGAACAGAGATTCAGAGAAAACATTAAGGCATTTAAAATAAAAATATTTTTATGTGTAACAGATACAGAATTTGAAATAATAATGTAAAAACCAAAAATTATACTTTATTGCTATTCAGACAATAGAAACAATTTTTTTATTGCTAAATCATATCAAACTATATAGAAACTGTAAAGCAAAATTGATTAGTAAGTGAATTGAAGTTAAAGAAACAAAACGTAATTATTTAAGCATGCTTTTGATTTTAAAAAAAATGAATTATATGGATTATCTTTGGACGTGGCAATCCAGGAGATCTATCACAAGATTTCTTACACCCTGACTATTCAGAATCGATTAGCTAGGTTCCAAACCTCCATTTAATTAAGTTCTTTAATCTTCATCCACACACACACAAATTATCAATATCAATTTGGGTACAAAACTATTTTTTTTACTATCTTATTATTATTTGTCTGAACATACTCCTTTATATAATCTTTTATGACATTTGCAATATTTGTTTCACTTTTGAATTCAAACTTCACTTAAACACATTGATTAATGAGGTTTTTTTTTTAAAACTTAAGGCATACTTCTTTGAAAGGTACTGTTAATCCTAGCAAATGCTTTCCTCGTTATTATGATTTCTTATCATCATCAACACTCTGATCCCCCATTAATCAGGGGTAATATTCAGACTGTATGCCCTACAGCAGCATAATGGTAGTTAAATGTTATAATAATAATATATATAACGTGGCGAATATTTACTTTTCTATTCAAACACTTTTAAACAGTGAAAAAAGAAAGTTTCAGAGTACTTTTTGTAAACTTCATAACTTGAATCATTTAAACCAGTAGGAGAAGTAATATAAAAATGATAGCAACCACGAATGTATTTTACTCATTCAAGCGCAAAACAAAATTATAGTTTTAAAGTGATATATAGTTCGACTACTAGAAGAAAAAAAAATAGAAGAGATTTATTAATGGCAACTTTTTAAGAAATAACAAAAATAAAATATTCTACCTTGTTAGTTCTTCTAAACTTAGAAAACTATTTAACTATATATGAATGTATATTAGCAAACTAGTTATTATTAAAGAGGATTTGAACTCAAATTTTCAATCTTCATAAAGTCATCCACTCTATCCAATATAACCGATACACATGACCATATACAGGTGAAATATGTATATTGGAGATCATTTATCTTTTTCACATGTATGTGGTCATGTGTAGCAGTTATATTAAATAGAGTGGATGACTGTAGGGAAGTTGAAAGTCTGGGTTCAAATCCCCTTTAATTACATCTAGCTTAAGTATATACATTATACTTGTATTTCAGTATTACAAAGCAGTTGTCGTACATTTTTAATTCTGCCATTAACAATAATTAATACCTTTAACAGTTACTAATTCGATATGATCTGATAGGTAAGTGGTAATTATATTTTGTTTTAAACAGTTAATAAATTTTTTGAAACGAATTGCCTCAATACATATTAAGTGGTAAAGTTTCTTTGGGTTTATGGTTAAAAGTTCAAAATGCAACAGATTTAAATAAATAATCATAATTTATTACAATAATAAGAGCAACAGCTATATTGTTACAAAACCCTAATATTGCATCAGAGGAGAAAAGACCTCTAACTGTAATATACTAAAATCCATTGCAAATCTTAATAATAAAATTAAAGATTTGTAAAAAAAAGAAAATGAAATTATTCATCGTCATCTTCACCCATTATCAATCCGCCATAAGGTCTCTCCAAATTTAATCCCATTTCTCTGATCCATAGTTTCTCTTTCCACATCATCCCTACACACTTTCCTGTTTCAGCCATCTATCTCACATGTGGTCACTTTCTGTGTCTCTTGCAATCTCTTGGGATCTAGTTTAATATTTCATCTGTCCTAATACTACTATCTCTTCTAGCAGTATGTCTAGTCCAATCCCATTTCAGTCTCTTAATTCTTTTAATAATGTCAGTGATATTTATTTGTTCAATCACTCATGTATTTCATTTCTGATCTTTTCTCACCAAAAATTTAGGACAAATGAAAACAAAGCCAGTACAACTAGAGTTAAAAGAAAACGCAATACCAGTAATTTGCAAGACTAGGAAAATATCATTTGCACAATGCATTAAAGTTGAGGAAAACCTAAATAACCTATTACAAGAAAACATAATAAGCCCAATTGAAAGCTCAGATTGGGCTACACCAATTGTGGTGGTAAACAAACCAGATGGTACAATACGTATTTGTGGAGACTATTGTGGAACAATAAACAAAAATATCTGCAAGAGTGCATACCCAGTTCCAAATACAAGAGAGGTCCTAGCCCTTTTAGAGAAGGCATCACATTTTGCAAAACTTGACCTCCAGTCCGCATTTCATCAAATACCAGTAAGTGAAGAAACTGCGAGAATGTTAACAATAACCACTCACTTAGGATTATACAAATACAATCGTCTTCCTTTCGGAATAACTGTTGCTCCAAACATTTTTCAAGCAAAGATGGATATCTTAGTTAAGGGTTTAGCAGGAGTCATTCCATATTTTGACGACATCCTCATCACTGCAAACTCAGAAGAAGTCCAGGGATAAAGTCACTCAAGTGTGTCAAAGATTGAAAGAATTTGGAGGAACTCTTAATATTAACAAATGTGTATTGAATACACAGAAACTAAAATTTCTAGGCCACATTATATCTGAACAGGGAAAAATCCCAGTACCAGAAAAAACAAGCAGTATATAATGTTCCCAATTTTTAGGGCTTAATAATTATTTTGACTCTTTTCTAAAGGAAAAAGCACATGTGGCCCAGCCATTATTTGACCTTTTGAAGAAGAATCAAGTCTGGAAGTGGACATCAGAGCATGAAAATGCCTTTAAGATTAAATCTCTTTTGATGTCTGATAAACTTTTAGTACACTATGATCATGAAGCAGATTTATGCCTGACAATAAATGCATCAGAGTATGGAGTAGGTGCGGTGCTAAGTCACCCAACCCCAAGTGGTGAGAGACCGATAACCTATGCTTCAAGGACCCTATCTAATGCTAAAAGAAACTACAGTCAGATAGATAAGGAGGCACTGGCAATGGTTTACGGAATTAAAAAGTTCCACCAATATGTATATGGGCGAAAATTTACCATAACTACAGACCACAAACCTTTGTTGGGAATATTCACTAAAGTAACCTCTATTCCAGACCACCTGAGTCCACGAATGATATGGTGGATATCAATACTCTCAACCTATGACTATGATTTTAATTACAGAAGTGGGAAGTTGATCCAACATGTTGATGCACTGTCTAGACTGCCTGATGCTTCAGAAAGAATGAGACCTACCATAGAGGTAAACTATATTGACCAGTGGAAGAATAAAACAATGAACAGCAGAAGTGTAACAGACTGGACCAACAATGAACCAGCTTACCAAATTCTGAAGAACTGGATCAGGGAGGGCTGGCCTAACAAGAAACCAGATAATCTACCAATGTCTTTCTGGAATGCACGCATGCAATTGTCAATCTGCAAGGGATGTGTTCTAAATGGTGATAGAGTAGTAATACCTCCACAAGGATGAAAACAGGTTCTAGAACTACTTCATAGTGGCCATCCAGGCAAAGAATTAGCCAGAAGTTATGTTTGGTGGCCAATGTTAAATGAAGATATAGAAATTTACATGAAAGGGTGTACTGATTGCCAAACAAACAGCAAACTGAACATAAAGGAATATAGCCAGTGGCCACCAGCTACAAGGGCCTGGGAATGCATACATATTGATCACGCTGGTCCTTTTGTGAGACATATATTTCTAGTTTTAGTCGATGCCTACTCACACTGGACTGAGTATAGAATTGTTAAAAATACTGGGACGGATAAAACAATCAAGCAATTGACATCCATTTTTGCAACACAAAGATATCCAGAGACCTTAGTTTCAGATAATGGTTCTGGTTTTTCTTCATCTAAATTTGAAAATTTCCTGATGCACAGAGGTATTAGACATATTCATACACCACCATATCACCCAGAAAGCAATGGCCTGGCAGAGAATGCAGTAAATCAACTTAAAGTTGCATTGAGAATGCAAAAATCCATGAGGATGCTAGATGCTTTAAATCAGATTCTTTTACAACAACATTCTATTCCAACCACTGCTAGCGGAAAGACTCCTGCCGAACTTTTCCTGAAAAGAAAGCTACGGACCAACTTAACTTTACTCCTACCTGAACAAACAAGAGAAACTGTTGATAGAAAGTCAGAAAAGTTTTTTGTGGGTGAGAAGGTGTGGATTAGAGATTTCTTATGACAGATTTGGATAAAGGATGAAGTGATTGACATAACTTCCAAGAACATAGCTATAGTACAAACAGAAAATAATGTTAGATACAAGAGTCATTTTAATCATATCCGCCATTGCATCAATCCAAACTGGCAGTATACATATACTGCTCGAATCAATGGGAATAAACCTTCAGAAAAGAGACCTGATAACCCAGAGCTAAGTCCAGACTACCAGATACCAAAACCTCAGGAAAAGTTTTCAGCAGAAGACCCAAAATTAGTTCAACCAAAAACTTCGAATACAGTAGATAATACAGAAAATAAACACCCAAAGCGAGATAGGAAGCCACACACTTATCTAAGTGACTTTGTAAGATAGGTGTTTTCCTTGCTATGGGTGGAGGAGTGTAATGTCACCTGCCATTATTTATAATTAAAACAATCAAGAATGTGAAGCGTGGAACGTTCTGTCTAATATAGAAGAGAGTTAGTTAGAAAACTGTCTTGGAGCATACTTTATAGCTATGCATTATTTTTATTTGTGTTAGTTGTTAATAAACCTATTTTTTGTTACCAAATCTGTTGGAGAATTTATTTAAGTTGACGCATACACGTCTCTATTGACAATAGACATTAAAAAAACAAGCAACGATTTTTAACTTCTTTGAGATTTGAACGATACCATCATACAGTCTCATATATTTGTGGACTTCATTCAAGCATTAACCAGACTATCACTGATTATAGACTTTTTTTCCAAGTAAATGCACCAAAATTGAAAATGTATTATAATATATTTAGGAATATAAGTTTTTAGAATCAATTAATTGATATAATATTCTGTCTGAATATAAATTTATTCTAAATATGCAGTTGCATATTAAAGTAGCAAAGATCAATTGACTGTCAAAAAAAAAAATCTAGGCAAAATTAATCCTCATTAGAGAATAATACTTCCATTGCCCTTAGTTATCTTGATTGGACATAGCAAAGATTGAGTGAACGTTTTAGTAAATTGAACTGAATCATTTTCCATTTACATATGAGTTGCATATGCAAAATGTAGGTGATGGCATAAACATGTGTGCTGTAATTACGATATATATATTTTAATTTCAATTCAATCAGAGTGCCATTGATAAAATTCTGAAAGTTACGCTTGGCATTCATGCCTTATGTTTCTGACTGCTGGACTAGAGATCCACTTAATGAATAATATTTTTGTAGTGTAATTTTCATTGCATTACTCTCGTGCAAGATAGAGACTAGCTTCTTTCTATCTTTAACACAATGTGAAGGGGCATAATCATAAACATATGACCAAAGATGTAAAAAAAATGTATGATCCCCAAGATGCACATTTCATGCTGAACCAGCAATCACTCACTGGTCCAAATCACAATCTCTTACATATATCTTTATCATTGTTCAGTATATATAGATAGGATGTTACTACAATTCAGTTGATAAGTGTCAAACTGACTGCCTCCACAACTTTGAACTACTTGATGGAAATATATTAATAATTTTTATTAGTCATCCATTAGACTAGAGATTATTCACTTAATGAATGTGGACATATGTCCTATCAAGATAAAAAATATCTTTTAAGATTAACGTCTATAAAAAAAATGTAATTAATCTTACTAATGCTATTTTCATAAAATATCTGAATTGAATCTAAGTAAAATCTATTATAATCAGAAAGCATAATTTTATTATGATATTGATGCAGGTAATTGTATGTTATATATACTTATTCAATTCTCAAATGTGAATGATTTTTCATCATCACACCAATCATAATTTTCCAAAAATTGTCCAACTTTCAACTAAAAAACGATCACCAGATTCTGATATATATAAAGTCTAAAAAAAGAAAGAGTTCAAGAAGAAATTAACACTACTCGGTGATGGTCCTATTCACAGAAGCACTAATGAAGAAAATGAGACACAGAGTTGAAAATTTCTTTCACAACACGTTTTAAATGTAGTGGTAAGGCTAAAAACACGATTTAGATAAATCTTAACTGAGTTTTTTTTTTTAAAAAAGAATGATTTTCTAGTCAGGAAGTCAAGACATTTGAGCACTGAAAATGATAGTTAACATTCAACGAATTTTAGCTCTTGAATCTATCCCTTTATTTACACTAAACTGTGCAATGACATCAAAATTTATGATAACACTATATCTTATACTATAAAAATATTATATAGAAAACATTTGCGTTTCTTTAATCTAAACACTTCTTCAGCACAAGAAATTGTTCTAATAATTAGCAAAAAATTCAATGAAACAAATGTTATTATTTATTCACATATCTTGTAGAATAAATAATCACAACTTCTTAAAATATCTGTAATTAAAATGGAAGTAATTACTTTCCACTGAATTAGGTGATGTAAAAACAATGAAAAAGAAAATGGCACCATGCTCTCTTTCATTATTTTTGACACAACATAACTCAGTAGAAGGAGTTCCATTTCCATTATAGATACCATGCATACATACATTAAAATAGCTCCATACCCACAATGTTTGGGTGCAAATCTTGTCATAGATATTGAAATTCATAGAGCTCTATTATAATATGCATTTTAAAGACATATATAATAAATAGAAATGAAGAAATAATATCTATTAAATAGAGATCAACTTTACCTTTTGATGTTATTAAGAAATTGTCAATTATTTCTAATTAACAATTCCTGAAGCCAAGCAAGTTTTTTTCACAAACCTATAATAGCTCTTTTTTTATGGGTCTTTGAAGTAAAAGTGGTCCTCTTTTATTTCAAACCCAGGATCTTTCTGGGTTTATATTCATATAAAATCCTGGGTTTGAGTTAACAGGACCATCTTTATTTCAAAGACCCCCAATAAAAAAGCTATCACAGGTTTATGAAAAAAACTTTCTTAGCCTCAGGAATTGTTAATTAGTAGTAATTGATAATTTCTTAGTATAATCAAAAGGTAAAGTTTATTTCTACTTAATGAATATTATCTCCTCATTTCTATTCACTATTATAATAACAATCCATATAAACATTTAATTCAACAAATACAATTCTTAGGAGATGTTAAAAAATATTATTTGCAGAATGTCAAGAAAAATGCTATTCTTTCACATTCTCACATCTATAAAAATAGCTTTCTGGGTTCAAATCCATATAAGATCTTCAGTTTGAAGTAAAAGAGGACTTCTTTTACTTCAAAGACTCCCAACAAAAGAGTGATCAGAGATTTATGAGAAAAACTTGCTTTTCCTCAGGAATTGTTAATTAGTAATAATTTCTTAGTAACATCAAAAGTTAGTTTCTTTCTATTTAATGGATATTATCTCCTTATTTCTATTCATTATTATAATAACAATCCATATAAACATTTAATTATATATATATATGTGTGTGCAGATACAAAATATACAATATATGTATATAGTACTTTTAAAACATAAAATATCTTCCTTATTTAATTTTTATTCTTTCAAATAAAAATGTAAGTTGGCTAAAATTTGTCAAGTGTAGCTTGTATGAATTCAAGACTGCTGAAAAACAATTTAAAATTGTTGATGTTTCTTCCGCAGTACATGAACCAATGCTTGTCTCTGTCCAATCTAACTTTCCTCATTATACAGTTAATATGCAATACTTATTTATGAACATTCTTAAACATTAATTTAGGGATGAAATTTTATTAAAATGTCATTTCTGAAAACTATTACCAAATTTGGTGATTGGTAAAAGAAACTAGATTTAAGGAAGTTAGTCAACATTATCTTATTTGCCATAAAAGTTTTAACATATTGTATGGAAACTGATGAAATTGCAGCTCATATATAATTTTGATAACAATGATTTGGAGTAACTACTGCAACAACATAAAAGATATTTTTTTTATCATTATACATGCAAAATATCAACATCTAATGGGAAATGATGAATACTTGAACGCTCTTTTTATATTACAATGCCATAGTTATTTATGGATGTGTTCACTGATTTCTTTAAATTAAAAAAATATTTACAAATAAGTATATGATCTATCTTATTGCGTGCATAGTAAGTAAAGAATTGAGTCTGACTATGATTTTATAATCTGATGAATTTTACAATTCATAAAAGATCAGCACATTAAGTTATCTGTTTTCTAACTAAATTGGAAATGATCATTAAAAAACTCATGATATCGTGACGGTAATCATTTCAAATGTATGCATGTGTTAAATTTTATATATTCAAAGTACTTCATCTTATGGAAATGATAGGAAGAGTTTAAAATTGAAAATCAATTTCTTTGGGGTTATCTTAGATGTAATGAGTAAGATAAGAACCATGTGTTTATTCTGTATTAAAAGCTAAGTTTGGTTCTGAATTCATCTTCATTACTATTATTAATAGCCAATTGTATGCTTAACCATAAGAAGCAGAAAAAGAGAAAAAAGCAAAGAATGAAAAGTTAGGAGGAAAGGCTAAAATCAAAATAGCTATGCAAATAAGTAAAGGTAATTGGATGATAGGATAAAAATATGATAGGATTACGAGGCTCTGTACTACCAAAATGATTGAAAATAGTAAACTAAAAAAAAAAAAAATTGAAAAAAAATAATACCAATGGATTTACTTAAAAAGTGTTAGTAATAAATTAAGATTATACCTTTCATTCACAGTCCAAAATAAAAATATAATATTATCTTGATAGATTTACATAAAAAATACAAAAACATTTTTATAAATTCTGCATCCTGCATCAGTGAATGAACAATGAAATGCTTTTTCTTCTTTCTTGGCTGACATATTCGACTGGATGATCTTTTATGATCAAAATAATTAGAAATTTCAATATCTACATTTTTTACCATGACATGTTAATTCTTAGTTTTAAACTTTTGCTTTGTGATTTACATGTCCATTGGAGTACTATTTGATTAAACGTAGATTTTGCAAAGCTTTCATATAGGTTATATAAATTGATTTATTTTCTTAAAACTATTTTATATTAATAGCTTTTGGGAACAGTTGTGACACACATGCACTCGTGCTTGATTAAAAGAATTGAAAAATTGAATAAGATATACATTCATTAAAGTAAGAAAAAAAATCGAAGTTTGTTGATTGGGAATTCATACAAAGTTCAAACCCTGAAAGTGATAGAGTTGAGCTGCAATCCATGATCCTTGAATTCTAGGGTCCATTAATCCATCATTGCATTGAACTCTGAAGGGTTGTGGGTTGAATATTATTTACATTTCTTTGATTGTGTATGCATATTTCCAGACTAAATAACAATGGATTCAGAAAACTTATATGAATCCAGATAATTCAAATGAGCAGCTGTAAAGATATTATGCGATGTTTTTTCTATGTTGAGATATTTAGTTCCAACTCACACCATAGCTAGCAAAATTAGCCATTTAATATTGAACTACATCATAATCTTTATACCATATGCAGAATATAGATGTGGCCATGAATACAGAAAAATTGAAAACAAGTATGATATATATATATATATTGTATAGGTATGTGCACATACTATATTTGAACTGTGTAAATAAAAAATTAAAATGTAAAAATTATTTTTTAAATTCTAGTATTTTTTCAGATCATGATTATAAAAATCGCACTATGTAAAAAATTAAAGCAATTTTCAATGATAATTTATTTTTACATATGACAAAATATAATGACATTGAAATGCAATTGACAAAATTATATGATTATGTTTAAAAAGGAAAACCATGGTCTCAAAACATGTAGATAGTCCCACTTTCTCCTATCAAAGATAAAGATCATATATATATATTCAGAGTCAAGTATATTCACATACCTAAAAACACATTATCTATAATATATATCCCATGCTATTTAGGAGTAACCTTGGATCATAGCCTAACTTATTATCTTCTTCATCTAAATGTTAGATCAAAATTTAATTTCTAGGAATAACGTTCAAGAAAAGCTAGTTGGCACTACATGAGATTGCATACTTTTAAGGACAGTTTTTTTAATATTAACATATTTTGATGAAGAATACTGTGCCCCTGTTTGGAGAATAAGTTTCCACACCACTTCTGGCTATTCAATTAAATATTAGTGTGGGAAATATTACTGGTACACTCTGATCTATTCTTTCACAGTGATTTCCTGTTTTTTTTACACATTCATCCAACCAGATATCAGAATAGAAGTTGCTTTATAGAAAATGTTGCTAAGAAGATTGGACTTTCCAATAAACTCAAGATATAGTTTCATCATATAAGACTCTTCTCAAGTCAAGATACCAGATGTTAAATCAAAAACCTAATAATCAAAGAATTATGGCATAAAAAATGGAATTCTTATGATGTTTCAAACAAATTTCTTTTTCCAAATTCAACAATAAGACCAACTGGATTTAATTAAATGCAAATGAAATCTCATCAGCAGATTCAGGACAACTCACGATTATAGTATTTGCAAGCAGAATCTATCAGCCATTGTTTTATATATATGTGGCGAAACACAAATTATTAAATAAGTAGTTAATGATTATCAAATATATGTTTGCAGTGGCAGAATTGAAGGGTCTATCTTCTGATTGGAATCTTTACAGATTGCTTTATGATTTTTTGTTAATAATTAGGATATTAAAAAAATTGATTTGCTAAATAAATAAATAGTAATATATATATTTAATCATTAATATTTGATGATTAGCTAAATTCGTTACACTGATTATTTGAAAACAAAAATCCTAAGTCTGCTTATAACCTTGAAAAATTTTAAGTTCACCCGGTCCAGATTTAAATCTTAAATCATGATTTAAATCTTAAATCATGATCATGGCATGATAATGTACTAACAATTATACTGTGACACCCATCAACATTAGTGTGTTGAAATAAATACAAAATGTGCAAATGTGTAGAGTACAATTGATTTTACATAAATTTTGATTACACATTATAGTTTGCCTTATTTTTTTAATGAAGTATTATAAATTTATCTTTCTTATAGCATTATCAAATCCACACAATATTAATATTATCTATATTCTTTATTATTTTTTACAATGCTGTAGATTTGGAAATATAAGTAGAAGTTCTGAAGAAGATTGCTGGGCAATCGAAACTGTCAATAGTGGGTTGTGAAAAGGCATTGTAAAAAATAATAAAGAATATGGATGATATTCACCTTATTTATTATAAGAGGTTATTTTTTTGGCCACTACAATGTGGTGTAATGAACCATTCTTAAAAGAAGTATTATCAAAATTCAGAGTTGGGATTTGATTTTTTTTTAATCTACAGCTTTTGAATCTCAAGATTTTAGACAATCATAGTTTATGAAATGAGAAGATAAATATTAAAAATTAGCCATTACACTTATAGATAAATTGTTTGTTAAAAATATTTTTCAGAATATAAATAAAATAATCTTATGATAAGTAACTCTGGGAATCAAATGATATTCAAGAACCAGGATGATTGGTTGGGTAAAGGGGTTCTTTTTAAATAATCAAAGATTTTTCTTGATTTTCCTCAGCTGAAATTTGAATTGTGAAATTTTAACTTCTGATTGTGTGTGTCAATTCTGATTTGTTCTGAAAGAAAGATTTCATAAACGTTGATTAACAGTTCAGTTTCTTGTTATTAATGGAAATTAAATCAATTTTCATGGGAATTATATATATATTCTCTCATATACTTTTTTATTTAGTTTCAGTAATGGCTTCTTCCAATAAATATTTTTTTCTCATGTGTCATAGCATTAGCCGGGAAGCGAACCCGCTAACCCGGGACAACTGCTTGTAAAGCAGCCATCGCTCTCGACCATCAATGCTAAATATTTTTGAAAAAGTTTTTCGGCTTTTTTGTTAAACATTTATTTTTATTGAACTAAACTTTATATATATAATATTACAAAGTTTTCGTTCTTATTATGAATTTTAATTAAAAAAAAAAAGGAAATGAAAGAAAAAAAATTACAGAAAGGTTTGATGCAATTTTGAACTATTTAAGAAGAAAACAAAGATTTTTTTCGGAATGTATTGAGAAATATTAAAAGAAATTATGTCTACTACCAAGAAATACAACAAAAAGTTAAAGCCTATTTCCAATTTTTATTATTATCTATAACTTTCATTCATTATATTGAAATTTTTATTTAAAACTAGACTGCTTGATACTTCATTCTTTATTTTCTATGAAATATATGTTTTAATTTCAGGTTTATACTTGAGATGTGTGTATACCAGAGATGTAAATTCTATCAATTTTTGATATTTAATTTTGACTACATAGAAAATTGTGCACTATAATTTTTCTTACAATTTTTTTATGTTAGAAAACAATATTTAAACATTTTAAAACTTGTCAATATACTTATTAAGTACAACTTATTTAATAGCTACTTGAATTTCGAATAAAAATAGGAATATTTAAAATATTAAGTGACAAATAAATAATTTTCAATCAAAACATACATATGCATTAGCTCCTACATTGCAGTGTTTTACTTAGAAAGTTATTTACTGGCATTTGATCATATTTAATTTTATTTTCTAATTTTTCTTTTATTGAAAAGACGCCAAAATTCCTCTCCTGATTTGGCGGATCGCATTACAAATGCATATTAATTTTCGATTTTCTTTCTTCATAAATACTCCGCGAAGGATGGCGTCTGACAAGCCCAAATCAAATGTCAAAAAGATTTAATACAACTTTTATAACTTCCTGACAGTATTTTCTAATCGAATAATAATCTTATTAAATGTCTTTATAAAAACCTGAGAAACTGAAAAAAAAAAACTTTAATAAAACATTTACAAATATTTATCATTTTAAAGTTTAATGATAATTCTGTATTTATGACAAGAGATAAAATGAAAAAAAAATTGTAACTAATTTACTGTCAAGTACCGCAGAAAAAAATCTGAAGACTGAAAGCACAAAGTGTGTTATAAAATCAATATTTTTTAAAAAATATTATTTTAAAAAATAATTAAAAATGAAAAATTAAAAATACATTTACATACATGCAGTATAGGTGATATATTCTCAGGCTTTTAAAATTAAAAATATATTTCATGAAATAGGATGAACTTTTAAAAATGATGTATATTCATAATTTATTATTTATAAACCTATCTCTAATCCATAATTTTTCAGCAGTAAAGCTCTATTAAATGTATTAAAACTATATGTAATCACTTTATTTAGTTTCTTAAGCAACTGAAGTGGAGTTGGGCAGGACATATTGCTAGAAAAGATAATAGATGGACAGCTGAAATTTTAAACTGTATTCCAAGAGATTGAAAAGATCTAGAAAGAGACCACATGTGAGTTGAATGGATGAAATAAAGAAGTGTGCTGGAGTAATATAGGGGGAAAAGCTAGAGATCGGAAAGGATGGATTGAACTTTGAGAGATCTTCATCCTGTAGTGGATCGATAATGATTGAAAATGATTGTAATTTTTTAAAAATAGGGTTTATTAGACAAATATATAATTATTTATACATATAATACATTATTAAGAATATGAATGTTAAGTTCACTATAAAAGACAGGCTGAGTTAACTGGGTAACAAAGTAGGGATTTGATCAGCAATCATAATAATTTATCATTGCACAATATCCTCTACACATATTCTGTTCTAGCATCTCAATTTTAAACAGTTGCAGCTTCCCCATGCAATAGTGCCATCTTGTGCTAGCCATAGTAATCAATAAATTCTAGAAAGTTGTGCATTTTAATCCCTACCTATAATCTACTCATCTAATATTCCCAGTCTAGCTTATGGTTTTCATCAGTGAGGAGCATTGGATCCGAGAATAAACCAAGATCTTTGGATCTGTTGCACAACTCCAGTTACGACCCCTTTATAATAAAATATGAAGTTATGAACCCAAATTAAAAACACAATACTGTTTTCAATCCAAGCTTATTTGTTTGTTTAGTCAGTTTAGTATCTTTATTTTGATACACTGGATTCAGATCAGTATTACTGAATTGAAAACATTGTTGTACTTTACAATTTAGACTCATAGCTTTATAGTTAACTGTAAAGTTAAAAGTTGAGTGTTGGAGGAGTGCCTTAGATCTAAAGATTTAAATGTATTGCTCTCAGATCCAAAGTTCCTCACTGATGAAAGCCATAAGCTAGAAATTAATTTGGGGATATTGGATAAATAGGCACTGGGTAGAAATTTAAATGGACAACCTTGTAGTATCAATTAATTACTAAAGCTTGCACTAGGTGGCACTTGTGCAGAAAAAGTTGCTATTGTTTTAACAGTTTGAGTAAGCATAAGAGGTGATTATATGATACACTTTAATTTTAAAGTAGCATTAATTTAATGAGACCATATCATTAAAACAAATATTATAAAATTCGGTTGTTTTCTCATCCTTGGTGTTCACCTTAAGATGTCGCTACTTCTAGGTAAATTCCTAGAAATATACCATTTCACCGGCCTTCACCCATCCAAAGAGGAATTTTTCTACGTTATAAATGCAGAAAAGTCCTCACGTTATGTTGGACGGAAAAGGCGGTGACAGAAGCCAACACAAAGAGACTTCTCTGTATGATAAAACACAGAAAGAGTTCCCGACGGCTGGCCGGTTATGGCTTTTTTTCTATGCTAAAAGCAAAGAGAAAGAAATCCCTTGACTGGCTGCCATAGTAGTCGATTTTGTTCATCATTTTTTCGTAATAGTAGAATATATATTTTCTCTGTAGTTTCGGGTGAGAGTGTGTGTATTTGAAGCAGTCGTAGTTTTTTTTAAATTTGATAAGACGTCTATTTTTTTTTAATGTGTTGTAACTTACTTTACTGTTGTAAGTTTAGTAATAATGTTCTGAAGATTCTATTACAAAGGGGTAACCCTCAAAAATTTCTTTTAAGGGTGCGAAAAGAAAAAAAATAAAAGATCACGCGAAAAGTACCATTTTTGTGAGAATTCATCTGTGACCAGTTACTTTTGATATATATATACACACAAACAAAAACAACCCACTGTCTAATTATTAGGAATTACTTGTCCGAAAAATAAAATTAGTCGGGTATTTTTTTTTTTTGTTTTGTTATATTTATTATTTCACAATAAGATTAGTTTTTATATCTACACACTAACAAAAAAAAAACCAGTTCCTGATTAATTACTGTCTTTAAAAAAAAAAAAACAAATTCAACGGGGTTTGATTTTTTTCAATGGAGTCTTTGAATTATGGTTTGTTTGTTTTTATATATACACAAGATTTACCAAAAAGAAACCCACTTTCTGATTAATTACTGTCAAAAGAAACGCAAATTAGTCGGCTATCATTTTTAAATTTAGTATTTCAATAACGGTACCCTTTTTATATAGACAGACTTAACAAAAACAACCCACTTTCTGATTCATTACTGCACCCCCCCCCAAAAAAAAAAGAAAACGGAAATTAGTGGTCATTTTTCACAATTTTAAGCCTTATAATATAGTCGGGTATCAATTCTAAATTGTAGTATATAAATTACGTTACTTTTGATAGATTTAGAATTACTTCTTGCTTTTTTAATAAAATGATTGATTTACTCTTAACCAAAAATACCGTAACTTTAAAAAAAAAGACACATATAAAGTCCCAAAAAAAATGAGAAAAAGCCCCGTAACTTTAAAGACACACACACACCAAACTCAAAAACAATCTAAGATTAATAAATATTGACTTATTATATCTTGCTTTTGAATCAAATTATTGATTTACTCTTGCAAAAAAAAAAAAAAGACCGTAACTTTAAAAAGACACACGTAAAGTCAACAAAAAAAAAAAAATTAGAAAAACACCGACTTTAAAGACACGGACACACAAACTCAAAAACAAGATAAGATTAATAAACATTTACAAAAATGAAAAAAACTAACATCATATAATAGCATTAGTTAGTAGAATATTTTATTATAAATCTAAGAAATCAGGCTCGAAATCGTTATATGTATATGTTTTTGATTAGCATCAGCGCCATCTTAAGGTGAACACCAAGTATGAGAATATAACCTAAAATTCTTTACAGAACATATACAGATTCTTGCTAAAGAAACAGAAACCATTTAGAAAAATCATAAACACTTATAAGGAAAGACTACTGGGAAATCTAGGACTTACACAATAAAATTTCAGTTGATCTTTTTATAAATAAAATGACAACAGAAAGATTAGTATCGAAATTTTAAACATTAACAATTATAATGGCAAAGCAGAAGTAACTACCTCCCGCGGATCTTTGTGGCATCAAGATTTATAACAATAATTAATATTAAGAAGTTTTGATTATTTCTTTATTATTAACAATTATATTAAAAGTTGGTAGTCACATAAATATAGAAAGAATAAAAATAAAATATTGTTAGTCTTATTTTAAAAAAGCTACCCATTTAATTAGCAAATAAAAAAAAATCGCTTTTAATTAAACAGACCATAATAATTAAAAACACATAATGTTATCATTATGAACATTTTTTTTAAAAAAAAAAAATTAATAATATTCTTCATAAAAGATGTTTGCATCTTACTGATATAAGAACCCATTAAAGACTATAGTATAGCACTAAAACTGAGTTTCTAGAATAGTGTTTGCAAAATCAAATTATTATTGACAATAATCAAATGTTATCGCTTAATTGCTCCAGGCATATAAGTTAGTTTTATAGACTATTAATAATTTTTATTAATCATTCATTAGACTAGAGATTATTTTCTAATGAATACTATTTCTGAAGTGTAAATTTCACTACAGCATTCTCAAGCAGAGTATGAACTGGTTTTCATCCGCTTTTAACATCTTGTGGAGAAGTGTAATCACAAACATATGAATAAAGACATGTGGAAAAGATATGATCCCCAAGATTCACATTTTGAATCAGCAGTCATCAATTGGCCCAGATCACATTCTCTTGCACATATCTTAACCATTGTTCAGTATACATAAATAAGGAAATACTAGTTTAATTGATGTATCAAACTTACCACTTTCACAACATTGACACAAACCACTTGACGAACATATAATAACTTTTATTAATCATTTATCTAGAGATTATCCAGTTAAGAAATAATATTTCTATAGTACAACTTTCACACAAGGTAGGGACTGTTTTCTAACTGCTTTTAACACCTTGTGAAGAAGTGTAATTATAAACATATAACCAAACACAATGTGAAATGATGATCCCCAAGATGCACACTTTGCGCTGAACAAGCACCTGTCAGTTGGCTCAGATCACATTGACTTACACATATCCTAATTATTGTTCAAATAGGAAATTAGTACAGTTTAATTAATAAGTGTCAAAATTTCTGCTCTCACAACTTTGACACAAATCACTTGATGGACGTATATTGATAATTTTTATTAGTCACTCATTCAACTAGAGATTAAGCAATGATGAATAATATTTCTGTAGTGTAATTTTCACTACACCACTCTCACACAAGGTAAGGGCTACTTTCTATTCCCTTTTATCATCTTGTGGAAGGATGCAATCATAAATATATTATCAATGACATGTGAAAGGATCTATGATCCTCGAGATACATATTTTGTGTTGAACCAGCATTCATCATACTCAACAATGATAAAGATATGATTGTGGTCTGGGTCTTACATTTATGATTACATCCTTCCATAAGGTGTTAAAAGTGGATAGAAACCAATCCCTACTTTGGGTGAGAATGGTGTAGTGAAAATTACACTAAAGAAATATTATTCATTATTGGATAATCTCTAATCTAATGAATGTCTAATAAAAATTATTAATATACTGTCATTAAGGGATTTGTGTCAAAGTTGTGAGGGCAGCACATTTGACACTTATCAAATAAACTGTAGTAATTTGCTATATATATATATATATAAGAAGCAATGATAAAGATATAGTCTGTGCCAACTGATGTGCGCTGTTTCAGCACGAAATTTGCATCTTGGGAATCATAGATCTTGTTCACATCTTTGGTCATATGTTTATGCTTGCATTCTTCTACAAGGTGTTAAAAGTGGATAGAAACCAAACCTTATCTTGCATAAGAGTGGTGTAGTGAAAATTACATTACTAAAATATTATTCATTACTTTTATAGTCTAATAAAACCTCAGATTATATGTAAGTGAACAGGAAGTAACTAAAGCTTCCAGTGAATTATATAATCTGTAGACTGAAACTGTTTTCATTATTAAATGGAACCTTTGTAAGTCTCTACTCAAATTGCTAGTAAAAAAAATATTGTAACATAGACTTGAAAAATAACGTTTCATCTCAGCTAACACATTTGGTAATATAAAAAATAAACTTTTAATATTAGATAGAGGAATGTTTATTTAATGACAGGCTTACAGCAAATATGAGTTGTCACATAAGAGTAATATAAATTTAACAATGTAAATCCAGTGGTGGTATGCAGAGAGCGGCATGATCTAAAAAGAAAGATAAAAGAAGCTTTCTTTATATCTAATGATGGCGATGTCATCAATAGAAAAGACTCTTGCTACAAAATATCCAAGAAATGGAATGCATAATTATTTCATTTGCATAAATTTGCATCACTCCAAGTCAATTTATTATATTTTGTAATACGGCTATGATTATGAGGGCTTGAACCTTGAAAGCGCTTAGCCATTTAATGAATAGATATTAAAATAATATATATTTGCTTTATTTGTTTTTAGCTTTGTGTGCTTGTGCGTGTTAGCGCATTTTATATCTTTTGAGTTATAAAAGTAATTGTGATGATAAATCCTAATAATATAGATTCATTTTTAAATCAGTGAGGTATATCTGACTTCAGTGAGAAAATTGAATAGCTAATATCCAACTGCATAATTTGACTGGATTTACATCTTCCAAAATATTTAGTAGTGTAAAACACTTTAGCACTCAAAATACTATTGTAAATTTGATAGCAGAATATCTGTGTATCAAAAATTAAGTAAAAATGCCAATCATGGATGGCATGCTTCTGAAATATGATCCATTGTAGCAAAAAAGTATCTTCATCAGTGTTACTCCACCACAAAAGAACATTGGAAAAGCATTATTCTTTAAGATTTCCATTTAATAGATAGCATGGGTTTGAATATAGTTTCAGCTCTGCTTTCTCTATAGCTATTATTAGCTAAATGCACATTTACTAGTGAATACTGGATAATAATCTGATTATCCTATGAATCTATTACATGAATGCCAAATTTTAAGCTAGATTAAAACTTGAAACAAATTTGTTTGATCTAATACAGATTTAAACCCTGTGTTTGGGGACAAATGGACTATCATCAGTATACCTCATAAATTTCAGTAAATATAAAAAATTAAAAAAGTGACCAGATTTAAAAAATCTATTGCTGGTAAAGTATAAAGTTAGTAGATGAAATTGCCTTCATTAAATATCAGTAGTACAACATTGTTTAATGGTAACACAGTTTTTTACCTGACTAGTATTCTATCTCATACAGATTAAAGGATTCTGGATTTAATGCTGACTGTTGTTCCATTTTTTCCAGTCTAAAAGAGAATTTACAGAATGTAGTTAATATTTTGAATGTGACTTATATTCAAAAAGAAAACTCAAAAATTCTTTGTCAGTCAATGATTGAAGAAAAATCATCAGCAATTTTTAACTTGAATGGTTTTGAGAATGCAAACTAGTTTAAATACTTGGAAGTAAAAAAAAATGAACTTAGATGTTGAAGCACAACACTGATTACCATGTGATGCTTCTGCGTTTCTAACATATTTTTACCACAGAAGGAACTATTGCAATTAAGTTAACTGAGTATACAGCTGTTATTCTAGCTTACTGTATGGAAGTAATAACTTGGACATCCTATCTGCATCATATGATTCATTTAATGATGCTCCATAGAATTCTAAAAATACAGTGGCAAGCTCATAAAACAATCGATATGTTCTTCAACTTGCTGGATATGAGCTATATGGTCAACTATTGCAAAATTGCTTTCTTTGATTGATTGGATATGTAGAATGAATGAACAATGCAAATTTTCCTTGAACAATGTTTTATGGTGAACTTGAGCATGGTTCTGGTGATAGAGGTAAATTCCATTTAAATTATAAGGATTATCTCAAAGACATTCTGAAGAGATATAGCATTGACTGTTTCCATTAAGAAGATTACAACAGAGAATAGTATATATATATATATATATATATTCAAGAGTTACAGGTGAACATAATTGTGAAATATTTTATAAAAAACATCTTCTGTTGAAGAAATAAAGACATTGCAAAATACAAACAAAAATCAGCATATTCTATTTGTGGAAGTATTTGTGATTCATGATTGGGTTATATAGTCATCACAAACTCATTTCTAGACTAATTTTTTTCTCTTTCATTTTTTATTTTATTTCTTGGAGCTAGAAAATCCATACTTGTTTACGATTGAGTGATGCATGTGCATATTTAAACAACAATCAAACAAGTGCTTTTAGAGTTAACATTACTTTTTCTTATTACTTCATTCAAACCTCTAACCCTTTTTGCTTTTAAATGTTCTAATTCTACATAATCTTATAAAAAAATAAATTACTACTCTTATGAATAACATATTTTAAACAATTTTCCTGTGACTGATGGATCCCACTTACATTGTAAAGATGAGTTCAAAGACATTACAAAAAAGTGTAATGTTCATTGTTTTCAATCAGAAAATGTAGTGGAAAATAGAATACAACAGAAGGTTGCAATCAGGCAAGGTCTTAAAATCTTCTTTTTAAAAATTCATTAGAGAAGTCAGCATCACAAGAAGTCAAATGATCTGAATAAAGGATTGTGACATATACGGACACACATCATTTGTGGCATGATTTGCATATTCGTCAAATGTCTACTCATTGTTTTTCTATTTTTTTAATATTCTGCAGTTAGAATAATTATTGATAATTGTTGATGAATGCTAATATGACTTTTAAACAAATTATTTTTCCTATTATATACTTCTTGAATATTTTTTGAATAAAGTTAAAACATTTTATTATTTTCTTGTCTATTTGTATATATTCAGTAAACTACTTTGTTAGTTTGATATATATATTTTTATCTCCCATTTTATTATTCTCATTCCTTTTAAAACCACAATGTACAATTTACAAATTTTCTTTTCCAACCATGCATTTTTGCATACTTTAAGAATTTACTTATTCTCTTACTTATTATTTTCTTATACTTCTTTTGACAGAAAATGAATTTATCATAACTCTAATTTTATTATATTAATTTCTGTGAGTTTCATATTTGCTTTTAATTTTCAGATTAATAGTTGTTTTTTTTTCCACACAATTCAATAAAATATACTGCAAGTTAATATATTTTCATGTTAAAATCAATGGAATGTTATGATGATGAATGTCAGAATTGTTATTTTAATATTTTTCACTGCCTTCAATTTTTGTAAAAATAATTTTTATTTTCATGTAGATAAAAAGTAAAATACCCATCAAATATCTTTCGACAACCCACTTTAAGCAACAATGAAAGAAAAGGTTTTCATCACCCTTCTTTTTAACAGTTGGGTGATATCGATTTTTATCCCTGAATAAACATAAATAAATAACCATTAATGAACTGATATTGGATTATTAACTGGGCTGGCTAAAGATTGGCTATCAGGAAATAAAATCCTAAGCTTATTTGGAACCTGGAAATTTTTCAAATTTTATTTTTTCAATTTGCAGAGATAGTGAGTGATACCCTATCCATTATAAGGCCTTTCCCAATTCATATAAGGGTAATGAAATTTTATCAGTGGAAACAGGGCCAAGCTTTCTTCTTTTAAGGAATACCTTTAATTGAAGATAAAGAATAGGATTACACTTTATTAATATGATGAATGACTTAAAAAATAAACTTTTTTCTTTCTTTGATCATTTTTTTTCTAAAAAAAAAAGAAAATTGAAATGTAATAATTAGCAATATAAAGTTTAACGATATCTGTCATTTAACAGAATATTTTATATACTGTACTATTCTGAGGTTTCGAGACCTACGAATATCAAAAATTTGAAGAGACAAGCTAGAATGATTGTAAAATCAAATTTCAGGCTTTTGTATAAAAATCAATATATATATACATTTGTAACTGATTCCAATTGATAAAATTATTAAATATACTTTCAGACATTCTTGTGGAAAATGGGTATGATAGGTAGTTTAGGTTTCCTTCCACAATAAGTGCTGATCATTTCTTTGATTTTTCACTAATATTTGTGGCCAAAACATATCTTTGATGTTATTAAATTTCCCAAATCTTCAATGAAAAATATTATATTTTATTAGTTTATGAATACCCCTCTGAATGCCTTCATTTGGTTTACAGATTAAAACATTAGACTGAAACAAACTAAAGGTTACAGTTATGTGAACGATTTGATCAGAATGTATTTTTATTTCTTGATAAAAATAGTCAATGTGCTATAGCAGAACTCTTCTGATTTTGCTGTCTCTATGGTCATTTTTTTTCCTCCTGCCAACAAAAATTTAAGTCTGTGTTTCAGTTATTTATTAAATATTGCAAAACCCTTACATGCTTTATCTATTTTAAGATATTTATTCTGAAGTAAACATTTTCTTCATATATGCTTTTAAAAACTGCTGCTAGGGTTTGCAAACATTTTACACACAATTTATTTAAAACATCATTCTAGAGAGATAAATAGTCTCCTCCCCCCAAATAGTAATCCCACCCAGAATTATTACATTTTCTGGGCATCTAAAAGTCTTTAGTCAGTTTCCATTTAGTAATTCTCGTCATTGAACTGAATTTGAAAAAAATTAATAGACTTTTATTAAAGTTCAAAAAAAGTTACACGTAAAGAAAATATTTATAGTGATTGGTGTAAGAAACAATACTTTAGGTTTAATATTTCTATTTCAGGACTGAATACCACCTTGAATCTTAGACATAGTTGGAGATTTATCACACTTCTAATCACAGTCAATTTTATAGCAAGTTCATATTTTTCTAAATTTTTTCGGGTATATTCTATAAAATCAACTTAGATTTTTGGAAATTAGAATGAAATATAAAAATGATTCACTAAGAAATTTTCTGTTTGATCAATTGCATATTATGGAAATCAGAATAAAATATTAAAATAATACCACTCCAATATGGACTTATCTATGACAAAGGTTAACAATGGGTCTAATATTCATAGATGGATAACACCTTCTCTACTAATAGAGATGAGTATGCCATTTTAATCAATTTAGATTTATCTTCTAACTATTAATAGCTGGAAACTGATATATCAATCAATATTTAATAGCTAACAATATTGTCTATGGAATGGCTACTTGAAATAAGTCCTAAATAAGTTTGCAATCAGAAACAATGTTAGTTTTATCTGGCCTAGATTTAAATCTTAAATTATTAGCATGACAAGGGAAAATAAACTAACCATTATTTTACACATTTAATAAATGTGTTAGATATCAGGAATAGAATCAAAGATAATGATATTTTTATTACATATTCTTTTAAAATGAGATTTCAATTTGATTGTAATTGGGTGATTTCAAAAACATTTCTTCTGTTTTCTAATGTCATGACCTCTCCACGATATCAAAAACAGATTCTGAAAATTTAGAAATAAAATAACCCAAATGTAAAACTTTTTACTCATTTGTTTTTAGTAGAGAGAGATGTTGTGGATCTCATCCTTGAGAATGGGATAGAACAGATGCATTAATAAAAAATAGGGAACTGAAGAACTAGTATGGAGAGTAAAATGAGTCTAAATATATACAGAAATAAACTGAATATTGGGTGTGAGTTAATTTATAATATCAAGGAAACCTAGTATACTGTTTAAGGGTCGAACAGGATCATTAGCAACAAAGGAATGTACATGTAAATGGAGAAATGTGGGTGATTTAGGCTGCAAGTTATGAAAGGAAGATATGGAAAATATTAAACATTTGTTAATTGAATGTAAATGCATACAAGTAGAAATGGTACAAATAATAAAGTTGTGGAAGAATAAATAAAAATTAAATGTTTATACAGAAAGTGGGTTAGGGTACAAATAATAAAGTTGTGAGAGAATAAATATAAACTAAATGTTTATACAGAAAGTGAGTTCTTGATCTTTATGCTGGGCTTAGAAAAAGGGGGATTTAGATATAAAGGCCATGGAGTGGACAAAGATGATGATGTAGAAATAGAATAGAGCTGGTAGAGAATACTATGGAAAAAACAGGGTGGTGAATGGAAAGTGGCTTACAGGTTTTTTTTGGAAATATTGGCTGAGAGATTCTTGACTTCGATAAAGAAATAATCATATCACATCACATCATATATTGCAAAAAATTTTCACTTTTTTAAGATACCATTAAAGCATATAATGAGATTGCTTTTGAAAGGAGAAACTCCTTTTTTTTTTCACTGAACTTCAATTAGAAGTCGATTATCCAAAATTTTTACCATTTGGCATTTAAATCAAAATATAATTAACTGTCATCAAATTGCTCTCTCTTTCATCAATGTTTTCTCTTGTTGTTTTATATTATCTTTAAGATTCCTTAATGGTTCACTTCCTTTTTTGATAAAACTAATTTTTATTATAATTAACATTATGTGTCTTCACTATTCTTTATTTCTCTTTCCCCCTTGGTTTTAAACTTGATTTTAATCAGAATATACACTTTTCATTTTGTCACTAATATTCCTAGTGAAAATCAAGGATCATTCTTTTTTAGTTTTTCTATCTTTGGATTTTTTACTCATTTTTAATAATAACAATATTATATTTTATTTAGAAATATTATTTATAAATAAGAAACACATATTGGTGCAAAACAGGATATCTAGAACACATAATTCATATATACAGGCAGTTAGTATAAAAAATGGTATCAGAATAATAAATCTTTAAATAAAAATTCATTTTAAACAGGTTACATACATATGTAAAATATTTAAACAATTTGGAATATTATCTTCAGAGAAATTGTAATCTCAATTTTTAGTACTGATTTTGAGTGCATTCATGACCATTTTGAATTTTAAGGATTGCCCGAAACCACCACTAACACATTCAAGTGATAAATGACCTCAAATAATCCACACATGATCACAATATGACAATTCATTACAAAATCACAATTTACATCAATAATTAAAAAATTAAAGGGCAAATTTTGTACAACTATGCTTGATCAAATCATGTGACTAAAATATACAAAATATAAAAAATGGGAGAAATGAATAAATTTTGAAATGTTTAAAGCTTATAATTTCTAAAATACAAATTTAAAATACTTAAACAGTAAAAATAAAAATAATGGACACATATATTAATTAAAAAACCACATGTTCAATAAATGTAAAATTGATCAAACCTTGTAACTTCTAAAATATGAATTTTATTGCAATATAGGCCTATAACCACATGGTGAAATAATGTAAATGTTGAATAAACATTGAAACAACTGCGGCCGCATATTAATTCTAAATTAATAATAAATTGCATTTTATCTTAATATTAATCAAAAGAATAATTGTCTAAAGTAAAGAATATTAATTTTACAATTAATAAAAAATTAATAATTCAGATTTTTCTCTTACCAAAGTCAGTTAAGTTGTGTGCTTCATTTCTTACATGGCGTTATTTGCTGGCAGATGAATAGAAAGAATCTAAATGAGAGATTTATTCATTAAATTTCTCAAAGATGTTAACACTATCTACCAATGATGAAAAGGTTAATGTTTATCTTATTTCAAATCCATTATCTCTTTTACATTTGAAAAAAATCAAATTTTTATTAAAATCTTTAAATATTTTTTTTAACGTTTCCATGCTCATTTGTTAATGGTAAAAGTCATTTTGATATTAAAAAATAGAAAATTATGTAAATAAATATGTAGATTTGTATCAATTTCAAGAGCCCATAAGGAATCAAGTGTAGATTTGATATGTGAATGCTATTTTTTCTAATTGCCATTTTTTTTCCTAACTATATGGAACAAAGGAAGCATGCAACATAAATTTCTTTCTGATAAGAAAAAAAATCTGATTAATTGTAAAATTAATATGCTTTATTTCATATGGTTATGGATATATATTGTAATAAAATTTGTACTTTAGAATTATAAAATTTTAGTTTTTCGAAATTATAAGCTTGGTTTGATCAGTTTTACATTATTTCAACATGTGTTTATGAGCATATATTGTAATGTAATTTGTATTTTAGAAATTATAAGCTTTTAGTATTTTGAAATTATAAGCTTGGTTTGATCAATTTTACATTATTTCAATATATGATTATAAGCATGTATTGTAATAAAATTCATATTTTAGGGATTATAAACTTTTAGTTTCCAAAATTATAAGTTTAATTAGATCAGACTTCTGCATTTTTACACCACTATTATTGAAATCATCCTTCCCCTCCCTGCATACTTAGTGCTTTACACCACTATTATTGTAATAAAATTCATGTTTTAGAAGTTATAAGCTGTTGGTATTTATGCTACACTCATTGCCATTTTAAATTCTAATGATTGATCAAAACCAGTGCTGACACACCCAAGCAACCCCATGTGGATTAGTTGGTCATTTATCATTTATTTGTGTCAGTGGTGGTTTTGGGCAGTCCTTAGAATTCAAAATGGTGGTGAGTGCACATTAAATCAGCACCCAATTTATTATTTTTTTAAAAAATATAAAGTTTATTTAAGTTTGATTTATAAAGTTTCACATGGGTGGAATTCCTATAATTTTAATATCCAAAGATTTCAAGTTTTAAAAATAATTTAATATTATCATAATTTGCTGTTGAGGTCATTTGTTATTAAGATCTCTTATTATCTTTAGAAAAGTACATTTCTCTAAGTTTCTCTTAGTATATGTTTATACATTTCTATATTGGTCATTATTGTATTTTCTTTTTTGTTTACTTTCTTTGTTATGTCAGCTATTCTTTTTGTTTCACATCATTCTCTTTCTATTGATATTTTTCATAATTTTTGTGTGATAAAATTTTTATTTAGTTTATTATTAAATGATATAATTTTGATACCAACTTAGTGAAATCTTTCATTCTTATATGTAGGTCTATTTATTTATACATATTTTTTCTTAAGCTTTGATTGGTAGTTATCAATTGTTTAAACATTTTCTATTTAGATTATATATCTTCATTTCTGAAAATGAGTTAATAATCTTCAGTTTGATATTTATACTCTATGGTGTGAATCTAAAGAGTTTGGATAGAATAATCAGAATAATTATATTTCTGACCATGGGCCACTTGACCTTAAGTATGATCTTTAGCAGGCTCCATATAAAAATAATTAATTTTATTGAAATATGAGATGCACATAGTAGAGGAAGGTATTGCAATAATACTGGAAAACAACTTCTAATTTTAATGAATTTTCATGAAATAAATCTTTTAAAAATCTGATATTGGGCAATTTTAGAATGTGTGTGTACTTGTATGTTGGTGTCTATTACCAAACATGTATTATTAGTTTATATATTGTGGTAAAATTTACAAAAAGTCTTATACTTGTGTATAAACTATAGGCAGCTATACATTAACTTCAGGGGCCATATGTAACTTGTGGTTGTATTTTGACATCCTTGCTCCAAAGTTTCTGTGAAATCATGAGTTTAAATAGATCCTGGATAGTAATGCCAACAAATAAAAAGGAAATTTCTCTGCAAATTACATTTCTTGTTATTCATAAATTTATTGCCAAGCTTTTAATTTTGAATCTATTAATTACAGGAACTTTCTGCTTCCACATAGTCTTTCCCAAATATTATTATACTTGAAATATATTAGTGGCCGCTGTAGTATATTGAAAGTATCACATCTCTGATTCTGATATTTCTAATAACAAATCATATTTCTTTGAGTTTTGGAAGAGAAGAGTGTCAACATTGTGTTTTCGAATCAATATTTGACTGTATATGTTATCATCTTAGAAAGTATATTGGCACTGGGGTAGTATTTAATTTCCTAAAAATTGTCAATGTTGTTTACAACCATCAAGCTTCCATATGTGATTAGTCCAAAATACATATAAGACTACCCAAATTCTATCACATCCGTTACTATGTTTTCAATTGGGAGAAAGCAGTCTGGTTAATATGCTAATTTTGATAACTGCCAGACATAAACCTTTCAGCTTAAAGGTATAAATGGTAATTCCTCAATGTTCCTGATCTGATTTTAGTCATCCTTTGTTTATTATATTTATGTTACTGCTTCCTTTGACTAGGTTTTCATCAATAATGTATCTTTAAAATGACTGCTTTAAGACAAAACTTACGCTGTTTTGTTTCGGAAAATAATGGACGTTTTCATATGTGTGATAATCTCCACAATAAATGGTTGTGTTGTTTGAATATAATATTTCACACTATCCATTGGTATCTCTTAGCAAGCATTTATAAAAATAATTTATAGCCATTATTTAGAAAGTTGTGATGTTCAGATAGCAAATTAACAGTGAAGCTTTGATCCTGGACCCTCTGGCCCTTATCATATTACTAATGTGTTAAACTGCAAAGACAAACATTGGCATTAATTCTAATTATGTCTTTACTCTTTAAGGAATAATATTTTTCTTTTTCACATGTTTGAGTAATATGTTTACGATTACAACCTTCTACAAGGTGTTAAAAGTGGATAGAAACCAGTGCCCACTTGCGTGAGTGGTGTAGTAAAAATTACATTACAGAAATACTATTCATTAAATGGATTATCTCCAATCTAATGAATGACTAATAAAAATTATTAATGTATTCATTATCTCTTTATTAGCCAATTAAATATATATAACATTATTAGAGAGTTTTTATTCACTTTTTAAGGCAATTTTATTTTATTTTTTAACTATTTCAGCTAAACCTGCAGATTACATCTTTGATAAAAGCTGATAAAGACTGCAAGTTCCATGAAACTATTAGAAATGAAGAAAAAAAATGTTTAAAAAATGCAAAAAAAAGAAATAATTTGTTATATTTTATTATTTATTTTTAATAAATTAAATCGTAATTTTCGAGATTTAATTTTGAAATATTATATACTTTAACATCATTGTATACTTATTTTAAAACTCATATATAATATTCTCAAAGACATTTGCAACTGGTATCAACTGTTTTGTCAGTTATAGAGTTTTATCTGTAAGTAAACATTATGGATTTTCATTTCTACATCTACATGATATTAATCATATTATTGAAAATTTTCCACCACCCCCCTCCGATTTTTACACATTCACTCCTGGAAAATTTAACATTTTGGTACTGGCATTTAACATCTGTATTTTTACTAATAGTTATCATATTGTTTATCTTTTCTTTATTAAGACTCCAAAGCCACACTCCTTCTAGCTACCTTGTATAATGAAAATTATCACATATTCTAAGATTATTTTTAAAAGTCTAACTGTATATTCCCATAACACAATGCCATTTTTCATTATTATTTATAATTTGAGCAAACAATTGGGTATTAGCTACAGATTCCTATAGTTTAATATTTGAATTATATAATATACTAAAAAGATCGATATGCTTACATCCTATCCTAATTTTTTTTATCTATTGCTTTGAATTATTGTGTTTTTATCTAGTACTTTGAATTATTTTTGGAACAAATAATCTCAAAATCATTTTAATTTGTGAATCCTTTTCATTGTCCCTCATCTGATTTAGGAATGCCACATTTACAGCTGTTCATAAAGTTTGAGAATCTGAGTCATCACAGACATCTGATAAGAGCTAGAATTCTGTTTTCACTGAATAAACTGTCAATCTAACTTTCATTGTTTGATTGGTATCATAGATCTTATTCATCCAGGCTTCAATGTACTTGGGATATTCACGATGTAGAAAACAGTTACCTTTCACCACTGCTTATTTCTTGAACATGTGTTGTAGAGATTGCTACCATCCCTTGCTTTTGTTCAGAACTACTGGTAAAAATGATTAGTCTAGCCTTCTACCTTTAATTGATCATCTTTTTTCTTTTTTGCATTCAAACTTGAGACTGACAATGAATGAATTAGAATTTGGCATTTTAGTTTACTTCTTACAAAAAAGTAAAAATACAACTCATTTTTTAAAAAAAGTAATAATACTTTCACAGTAGAAATCTAAAGGAAGCTTTCTCTCTCCAAGTCAATCCAAATAAAATTACGACGTATGACTTGTTATCTGTTATTGTTAGCTAGATAGATTAGCTGTTCATAAATATTTTATGGTGAAAAGGTAATTTGTTCTCTCTCCAAAATGTCTGCAGCGCTAAGTCAACACTAGGTTATGATGTCTGGACGAGATGGCATGAAATGTAATTGCATGTTTAGTAACTTCGTAGATCCTCTTCTAATACTCCTGCCATGCAAATCACTCAAAATATCTTGTGATTCAAAGTTAACCGCTACAACGAGTTTGATCCATTTCATACATTTCGGTAGCAGGTTTGACCATTTTAAATCAAAATTTAGGGTTAACATATTGTTCTAAAAGACTGTTGTTGAAAGAAGACGATGACCAGAAATGAAATGGCTGAATTTCATCATTACAATAATAAATGAATCTCTGAGTAGATTAAAAACTAAACAAATGTCCTTCCAGCAGACAATGCCAACTTGATGGGACATAAGAGGTTACACATAGCTTTCATATAACTTTAAAAGGTACTAATGTTATGCTGCATACACACATACATATAGAGTCAGAAAAAAATTGTAAAGAATTTCTACCTAATCTTTAAAAGGCTTAACGATTGTAAGCAGACAAAAATACATTTCCTTCTCTGGATTTTCATTAAAAAAAAAAAGATGTATGCCTAATTACAAATTTATTTTGACAGAAACTTTATTTTATTTGGCTAATTTAATGTAAATTAATTTATTCCTTTCAATCCATTTTGTTGAATACATTTGTGACCATTAATTCATTGATTCAGAATGATGGAACGTTTTGAAAAAAAATATTTAATTGATTTCTCTCTTTTATCTATCAATAATGAAGTTTTGTAACAAAGAACATGGAATAATTAAATAATAAAACTAAAAAAAAATGTTTCTTTCTAAATGAAGTATTAATTGCAAAAATCACTTAACATGATTTCTTTTCTCTCCACCAAAACAATTGTAAAACTTGAAAATTGATTCTATATGAAATCAGTAAAACGAAAGAAACTTTAATTCAATAAAATAAAAATAAAATGTACAAACTAATACTACAGATACTAATTACTATTACTTAGTTACAATAACATATACAAAATGAAATTTCTGTCATCAAAAGATTAACATAGTATAAATTCTAAGCATCCTGTTGTAATCAGGAATGATAAAGAAAGAAATCCAATATTTATCATGATTTTCCCCCCCTTTTTTTTCAAGCAAAAAAAATGTCTATTTTTGTCAAGCGTTGGTGGTCGAGTGATCAGCACAGCCACCTTACAAGCAGTTGTCCCGGGTTAGCGGGTTAGCTTTCCCGGCCGATACTATGACACGTGGGGGGGTGGGTGGATGTCTATTTTTATTAAAAACAAACAAGCATATGTATTATATTGTTCTGTGTGGCTGGCACAAGGGTAGAAGACCTGAAGGTTTCTTGAATCGATTTTCACTGAGGTAAATAAGCAAGAGTTCGATTTGGTCTATTAAATGGAACTATTGTACTAAACCTATTACTTGGGAGTACTTGAATGTTGCAAGATTTCCTGAGCAACTAATTATATGATTTTTATTTTATTTTAGCAAACCATTTGTTGATCACAGACAATAAAAAAAATTTTCAGACAAATCATACCTGCTTACAGATGAATATGTTTGGAACACCTTCTCATTGACACTAGAATTGATTAATTTAAGATAAAGAAGTTGGTTGAATAACAAGTATTATTGTAGACATTTCACAAAATTGAATTAAATTTAAACTTCTATTGTAGGCTAAAACAATGTTAACATGGATACTAAAGCCTATCAAACATAATTACAAAAGATATCAGAATTGTTAAAGTACACCACAGAGTTTAAATAACTCAGTACATACTTAGCAAATTTGTCCATTTGACACCATTTCTTTTTTGAAATTATTTAAAGCAGTTTCATCCCTGTTTATCATAAGTAATAAATATAGTTTCCAGTAAAACATACATTTGAATGTGCAATGTCAAAAAAAAATAAACTTAACATATCTTTTTATCACAGCTCATTGATTAGATTTCAGGAATAATCTAAACTATGCAAAATTAATTTATTATAATAATTTGCTTAGTATCAACATACATAATGAAAAAAGTGCTTGAAAAATAGTGGGTTATGATAAATTATTTTAATGCATAATTTAATAGTTATTCAAATTCGGAAACATGTACATAAAGATGTGGCTTCCGTTCTTCGTTATAATCTAATAGTAAGTGAACTTTTGGTGAGGTTCACCATAGTCACAAATTTTGAAACAAATCATTATCATTTTTAGCCATTATCAATCTACTTCTGAATAATCCCTCTAAGCTTAATCTAGTTTTGGATAGCTTATCTGAATTTAATTTTTCTCATCCCTAGTTTTTCTTCTCTATAACACATCCAGCAAACTTTTTATTTCATTCATTTATCTCATGTCTCTTTCTAAGTATTTTACAACATCTTGGAATCCTAATTTAAAACTTAAACTAACCATCTATTATCATCTCTAACAATATGTCCAGCCTGGCTCTGTTTCAGTACCTTAATTCTTTCAATCATGTCATATCTGTTTATTCATTTAACAATGTATTATTTAAATACATGTATATTATCTAGACTAAACTTAAAGAAAGATATCCATAACTATCCTCTCTATCTTATACAACTGATACACATGACCACATACATGTGAAAAAGATAAATGATCTCCAATATACTTATTTAATTCTGAACCAGCACTCATCAATTGGTCCAGATCACCATCTCCCACACACATATTATACAATCCGTGCTCAGTTTATGTTAAAGTAGCAAATCTCCAAACTTTAATGGACAAGCTTCAATCTTCTCCACCCTCCAACTCTTCAGCCATTCATATTGTTGAAAATCCAAGGATAGAACACTCAAAGCCCTTGATGATGCCAATATTATTGTATATTTAAATGGACATACAAAGATTATATATGTGAGAGGTCAGAGTGCCTTAAAGTCAACATGAGTATGACAATAATAACGGCATCAACAAGGGCTTGCGGTATTCTATCCTCGGATTTTCAATGATATGGATGGCCGAAGTGTTGGAAGGTGAAGATTGAAGCTTGTCCATTAAAGTTTGAAGATTTATTATCTTAATATAAGCTCAGTACTGATTGTATATATGTGTGGAGATGGTGATCTGGACCAACTGCTGAGTGTTGGTTCAGCATGAAATATATATATATTGGAGATCATTTATCTTTTTCATATGTATGTGGTCATGTGTATCAGTTATATAAGATGGAGTGGGGGAGCTTGAAAGTCTTGAGTTCAAGTCCTTTTAATTACATTAACAATGTACATGATTTTCAATCTCTTCTGTTTATTATTAAGATACATCGCATATTTCATTGAATAGTCTGCATTCTCAGTATTGCTCTTATGTTAAGTGTCCAATTCACAGATGTATAAGTAAAAAATGGTAAAAAATAGATCAAGTTAAAAATATTGATTGAATTACAGATATTGATATACAAAAATATTCTAGTGCATATTGCTAACTGAAAATTAAATAAAAAATATTTAATATCATCCATTCAAATGTTATTTTATTTCAGCAATGCTTTCTGTGATTGAATATAATTTCTGAACCTCAAACAATCAAACCCAAAAGGGTACTTCTTAATTCTTATGCTGCAACAATATTATATATTGAAATTTAGACATATTCAAACCAGCATGAAATTAAATTAGCAACAATCTTAAATTGCTAGTAAACAGACATCTTTAACTTACATATACAAAGAAAGACAAAACAGTAGTCATTTTAAACTTTGCTAACTCCTAACATAAATATATAAGAAAATATTAATTCACAGGTGTTGATGAAATATCATAACATTTGGGGTGGGTGATTTCAATATTTTCTATTTAATTTTCAGCTAGCGATATGCATTGGAATATTTTCTTATATCTTTATGTTGAGAATTAGAAGAGTTTAAAATGATTAATGTTGTAGTCTTTCTTTGTACACGTAAGTTAAACATATCTGTTTACTAGCATTTTAAGATCATTGCTAATTTAATTTCATGCTCTTTGTTTGAATACGTTGAATGTCAGTATGACATCATTGCAGCATAAGATTCAAGACATATCCTTTTGAGTTTGACTGTTTGAAGTTCAGATTTTATATTTATTCACAGATGGCATTGCCAAAATATCGTAACATTGGGGTTGGATGATTTAAATATTAGATATTGAAAAGGATACATCATACTGCTGAAATTAGATTTCATTAACCTCTTCAACCTTAGTAGCATGGTTATTAATGCCTGCCAAACTCATTACAAATAAAATCAGAACTGTTAAGTTCACTGCAAAGTAAGTAATTTCATAAACTCTTAGGAAATTTGGCAATATATTTCTTTTCTGGAATTCTTTGGATTAGGTTTATCCCTATTTCATTGCAAGTAATAATAATATCATTTTCAAACACGTGAAAATGCTATATTAAAAAAAAAAAAAAAATGCATATTTTATAATAGCTTACTCATTAGATTTCAGGAATAATCTACACACTAATGGATTAATTTATTACAATAAACATCTGGCCTCTATTACAATAAACAATTTGTAGCCAGATGCATCTGGCCTCAATTAACTACTTAATGTCAACATACGTGAAGAAACTAATATTGGAAAAATATTGGATTATCATGCATAACCTATAAACCAGAAATGTCTAATCTTTTGGCACTTTTAGATCACATTGGGAAGAATTGGCTTGGCCATACCCTAAATATATAAACATTAGTGAAATCTGATAAGCATATAAAAAATCTGTGCATAATTTTTGTGATAGTCACCATCATAGTAAGCAAAAAAGTCCTAAATAATAATACGAATTATGAAGCGATTCACTTAGAATCTTTTAAAATTGTCAAGCAGATTCCAACTTTGTGATCACTAATGTAGAAAATGTGCATATTTAAATAACAAAACTTCATTAATGGTTTTTAAACTTTTTTTATTATGAAAGAGAGAAACCAAACTAGTTGGATATTTAACATTATATTTAATGCACATTTACATTTATTTTAATTATATTGGGATATATAATCACAAAAAAACCTCACAATGTTTTACATATGTCTACAATTTTTCATAGGACCATATTCTTAGCCATATTAGACTATAAAGTGGCCCAGAGGCAACACATTGGACATACCAGCTATAAGTTATAAACTAATATAAATTATTTTAATACATAATTTAATAGCTATTAAACTTTGAAATATGTAAATCAAGTTAAGAATAATTACGTGAAATATATTATGACATATAAAGTTTGTCCATTCTATAGAGATGCAAACCATTTAAGTCTATTATCCTATACTACACAATTCAAATATTGACACTTGAAAAATTATGCATCATGATGCATGGAGATTCTCAAGATCCTCATTCTTCATGTCTTCACTATGCATGTTTTCATATAATTATGATTGGTTAATTATAAACTGTGACAAAAAGTTTACAAAATAAATCATTTCACATTACCTAGGCTTAAAACATTATAATTGTTAGTACAAAAAATTTTTTTTTTTAAAATGCTATACAGGAGAGGATGGATGGGGTGGTATTGGAATTTAAAGTAAAAAAAAAAAAATCAGTACCTATGTAAATTACCTTTTTATAAATGTCTTCTTATATACTTTAATGCAATTTTTATAAAAGTCCTTTTTTATTTTTCTAATATAAACAGGGTCCACAACCAATGAAAATTTTGCTTAAATTCACCATAAAGCATTTTTTTAAAGCAATCTTCTATTGTTCATTCATTTCACAATTCAATCCATCAAAGATGATTGTACAATAATGAACTCCACAACACCACATCTAACAAGTTGCAGATGCATAGTGATTCTTCTTAAAATCTTGCCACTATTTTTTTAAAATTTTAGGAAATATCTTTATATTTTTCTAACGCCTTAATTTACATTAGTAGGATGTTCAAGTTTCATTTCGATATAATAAACTATATAAAACAATAAATTTGCATCTAATTAATTTAGTTACAATAGTTCCATCGAGATGAAATATCCTATCTCTTAATTTATTACAAGCAGCCACAGCACACTGCAACATTTGCTGGATCATAACACATAAGTCAACCTATGAAGGTATTTCCAATTCACTTATATTCTCAAGTTGATAACCATCCATGTCTAAGATTGCTGAAAATTTTCTTCCATAAGACGATGATGAATTTAAGCCTTTTAAACATTATTAAATCAAATTCTTTATATGTTCACCAAAAATCTTAAGTAAACCACCTTCTGAATTAAGAAAAATAGCACATTCATTAGCATACAGTGAAGACCGAATCCAAAAAGATGAAGTTCTTTTTAATTGATTCATATTAAAAATTGTAATATCAAATCTGTATTTTATCTTGATCCTTATTTCATTAAGCTGCCTATAAATAGTTGTGAAGACCAGTATCATAAATAACCAGAACAATGTGGGAGAAATTTCACAACTCTATTTAAGACCAGTTTTCATTTCAAATGCTTCAGATTTTCTACTATAGTAATAATACTTCTTTTCATTCCATCATAAAGAAGCTGCATAATGCAAATACAACAATTAAGGTCAAATTCCTCGACCACATCAATAAAAGCAGTATATAAATCTTTTTTTTTTGCTTCTGACACTTCTCTTGCATTTTCCTGATAACAAAAATCATATCTATAGTACTCCTTAATTCTCTAAAACCATATTGAGGCTACAGAAGTATTCATCAAGGAATGGAAGTAACCTATTCTATAAATTTTTTAAAAATATCTTGGCTATTCCTTTCATTTTTAAAAATTAGAACAATAGAAATATCCTTAAAATCAGGTAGTACAACTTATCCATAAAATTCCAAGACTTTAGAATATTTCATTTTCAAAACTTCTTCAAATAACTTATCAGGAAGGGCAACTTTTCCATTTTTAAGATTATAAAGACATCACCAAGGTGGATGGATATCTTTATTCAAATCTAAATAAGCAGACAAAATTGAAACCACTAAAAGTTATCAACTTAATTCTTGTATTCAAAAGATAATCAAATTACTCTGTCCACTTGTTCAAATATCAGTCATGATACAAGAGAATGCCACTGCTGGGTTAAGTAAGATTGTGATACCATTTCTCAGGTCCATGATGCTTTGCATCAAAAAAAGATCTAAAATGACTATGATCAGCAAATGTTTGAATCTTCTTTGCAGTTTTAGTTCACTAATTACTTTTAAGCCTTCTTGCCAGTCATTGAACTTTCTGTCCACAGATTTTTTTATATTTATTATAAAGTCCGCATTTAATCTATTACTCTGTCAAACCACATTTCCTTTTAATCAAATCAGTAATAATAAAATCACTGTCAGAAATCAATCATTATTCGTTACAGTGAAACAAAAATAGATGTACTTGTACCCATAACATACTCCTTAAGAGATTTCCACACGATTGGCATGACAATCCAGAAAATGCAAATTAGCAATTTTAGAGTTTAATTGCTATTAAAATTGAACATGTATAGGATTTCTAAAAAACAAATATTAATTTTATTAAATATTTGACCTATTTTTTTTAATACAATTATAAATTTTAATCATGAATAATTTCTAGTCTAATTAGTGTCTAATAAAAATTATTATCATTTTATAAACTAAACTGATTTGTCAACAATTTTTGTCTATAAGTGCTTGCATAATGTGAACTTTACTTGTACTTTAATTCCTAACTGTAATGTAATTTATTAAATTCTTTTTTTTTATAGTGTGAACACTCATGTTCTGTTATAGCAATTTTTGTTTAATAAAATATTTGTGATAATCGATCGATGATTTGTGCAAAAATTCAGTATCAGCACATCTTTTGAATTAATAGTACCAATTCTGTTATTGCCAATAACCTTTGGTCAAAATCTCATATTTGTGCCAATATGTGCATCGAAGTCTTCAAGAATAAAAATTCAATTTTTAATGATATAGATGTAATAATAATGGTATAGATGTAACAATACAATCTAGTAAAGCATAAAAGTTTATTTCGCTCAGTTCTTCACATTTAATGTTGCAACATATGCTTCAATAAAATGGATATAATATCATAGTGCAAGTCAAAATTGTAATACTATTAGTTTTTCATAGATGCAATGAAGAATTCCAAAAATAAGATAATTAGGTTTTATAGTGAATCCAAGGTACATTTGCTCTTCCAAAAAAGCTGGTAATCATCTACCTGTTTTAATAAACTTCCTTTCTCCAGAGGATAAGTTTCACTATGAGCAGTTATATCAATCTTAAATCTTTGACAGCTCCTTAGCCACTCTTGCTGGTCCCCATTGGTCTTGAAAAGTTTGTGTTAACAAAAGTTTGTACATTATATCTACCTATATTTAGAAGGAAAAAACAGTATCCTTACTTTTAATTTTTTTTTTTTCCATGTGTCAAAGCATCGGCCAGGAAGCGAACCCGGGACAACTGCTTGTAAGGCAACTGTGCTGACCACTTGGCCACCAACGCTTGACTACTTTAATTTTTACCACTAATTCTTGTTTTACTACTAATATTGATACTATTTTTATTCCTTTAATGAGTATTCCAATAGGCATGACAATCAAACCAGATTGTGAGACAGACCATTTTAGACCATCGTTTCTAAGTTCTCTCCATTTAAATGACAAGCAGGGGGATTCCTAAACAAGGTTGCTTAAATATACAATCATGGCCCAGCTGAAACTGATTCCAATTACTCATTAGTAACAGTACAGCCTCAACTCAAAAACACAACTAAGGACTCCCAGTCTATTAAGCCTGTTCCTATCATTGCTCTCTTAATTGTCAATAGTCTGAGCTAAAGAAAAGGAATGTTGTGTATATAATTAAAAGATGTAAATGTGATTGCACAAACTCATAATCCTATTGTCACAGTTAGTACATGAGAGAGATAAACAAAATCTTGAAAAGTTCATGCTGATTGAACTCTTAGTGAATGAAGAAAGAAAAGAGATAGTTTGTTTCTAAAAACAACACCTAGCCTGTCTGATGAATGAACATCATATCCTACAAAATCTGGAGATACTTTTGGTTCGGCATGGTTTATTTAGTCACAGTTACTATTCATATCTAAAGATTATTCCATTACCTGCCTGCCACCTGTGGAGCCTATCAGTAGCATCAACTCAGACCTGATATTTCAGTTATAAAAACAATAGTAATTACACAATACTTACTTTACATCTATTTATACATAAAATAATATCCCAAGATAATCATTTATGCTAATAATAATAATATATTATTAACAAATAGGCCAAACATTTTTCTTTGCAAAATATACTTTATACATCTATTTATGATCTTCACATCAGTCATGAATCTCTTCTTTCTTACTATTGTTGCCTTGTGTTGTTTCCAATAACATTCATCAAGAACAATGCACTCAACCTGGTTACTGATTTAAAAGTTATGACAGAAATTTGACATTCTATGTTATTATAGTAATCAATAAATTTACCCTTTAAAAAAATCTCAGAGGTGGGGGAAAAAATATCAAGTGCTTTCTTAAAACGAAAATCTTACAACCCACGCACTGCTTGTTGATAAAATAATAGATAATGAAGTTTTTTTTAATTAAATAAGTATAAACTAATATTATTATTATATTCAGTTTATCGTAAGTATCTTGTTTATTCACAAATATTTTGTTTATAATCTGCCATAAAAATTTTAAGTTTTTAATGGCAGTTTTGATTACATAAACATATTTTAATGCGTTTTTTATAATTTTTTTTTTTTTTTTTAAATTAAGACTCTAGAAACAAATCATATGCTATTTGCGTTAAATGACTTACACTGGATAAAATTAAATTCATTATATAAAAAAGTTGAACGAAGTATTTTTAAAGAAAGCAATAGAATGTAAAACTTGAGCTCAATAAATGTGGTATTTTCAAATTATATGTGAAATTATGGAAAGTTTTATTTTCTGTAAGAGATCAATACCATTCATACAGTAATACTCCATTTTTAGAAAGTCTTTAGATATCCAGATCATTTATAATTGCTGTCTTATATCTTATAAAAAAGGATTATCTGATGAGTACCTTTATTAAGAGTCAAATTTCAATTTTTAGCTGATGTAAACAAAGCATTTTAATACAGCCTATAAACCATATATTGTGAAACAGTATATATTGGCACACATTCCGTTTCACCTACTGTGTTCCATAGTAATAATTATTCTAGGTTTAAACCCTGTCAAGTACACGTATATACACATATACCGACATGTATCCACTTACATCTATGTATTGTTGCACGTCTTTGTATATCTGCATATATTTATGTATACCTGCATATACCTAAGTATATTTATAAGTTAAATTAAATGCATGTCTGTGTAAACATCATTATATATATATGGACACACTTATGTATGTGCGAGGAGGCTGTGACGTGAAACTGACTTAATAGCATTACAGCGTGATTATAATTATAAATCTTTAATCTAATATAATGTATAATTTTATTCTTCATTTGTTCAAACATCACATGCATATGCTCAATTCCATGGATGACCAACATACTTATATAACAAAATGTTTAAGCAAAAATTATTTAGTTTCTAAAAATATTAAATAGTTCTTAGTAAAAAGACACACCACATGGATCTGTTTTAGATTTGCGTGGAGGTCAAATATAAAATCTTAAAATAACAAATTTTAAAGTACTCCTTGGTCAAAACAAACATGCTCACGCAGCACACTATTTTCTATTCGCTACAGACTCACTTTTGTCTTTACTGGGATGTAAATGTTAAATTTAAAAAGTTAACAAAAGAATGCTAAATTTGAAGAGTAAAATTAAAAGTTGTAAATAAGCTAATGTGTTTTACACTGTGAAATTCGGCTATAAGCAAATACGAGAGGTGGATCAGAAATCTAGTATATAAACTCCCACTTTTCAGCACCCAATATCTCTCTTATAATATAATCTAAGCAGTTGCTGCCAGGAGCTATGACCATTGAAAATTTAACATGAGTGGCTAGGAAGGCTCCAACATTGCCATCTTCCTATGGAAGAAATAGTGATCTTCAGCTATTCTGCAGACTGCTCGGGAATCATCATCGTTGCCGGAGATTTCAATACTACCAGCTGCCAAGAAGACATCAAGGAAGAGCAACCTATCCAGAGATGTGACAGTGCCCACTACAAATGCTGGACAGCTCAGCCTTTAGAAGGAATGGGTGATATTTTTCACCACAGAGCTCTATAAATCTCTTAAACTTATAATAATTAAATCATCTAACTATCAACGTTCATAAAGTAATAACTCTTAAATAAATTCTTGTTTAAAATAAATATTTAAATGTAACTATAAAAGCTTGCCTATTAATGTAACTTTAAAAACAAATTTCTAAATTGATGCAAGATGTTTAAACTTTGCGGTTAAATATTATATAAGTATGATTTGCGTTCAAGATGCATAAACATACAAAGCTGACTTTTTAAAATTCTTTATATATTAAAACAATAATGCAAGTATGGCTGAGCACTTTCAATGGACACAGCCCTCATAGTCAGAACCATATTGTAACTAACAAAACTAGTAATGCAAATGAGTTTATATATTCCATTTCTTGGATATATTGTAGCACATGTCTTTTCTATTGGTGTGATTGTGCCTAGCAATAAAGTAAGCCTCTTTGACTTTTCTCTTTAAGTCGTGGCATTCTCTGCAAACAACTACAGAGTCAATCGGTTCGCAAGCATGTCCTGCTGAGATGTGATGCTGGGTGAAAATTGAGTGACAAGTTGGGTCTGTTAGTGCTTTGTTGTACGAATATATGTTGAGACAGCCTTGTACGTAGAGGCTCTGATTTCACCAATGTACGAGGCCTGACAATTTGCAGGGTAGGCAATATTGTACATAACTTGAGGTGTCTGCAAGGGAGATAATCTGTCCATGTTATTGATTAACTTGTTGGAGTTGGGGGGGGTGAAAGCACAAGTGGCATTTTTTATTGAATAGTACAAAGTTTTTTATGTACATTCAGAAAATATGGAAGCAATAGCCATTGTTTATCAAGATTAGCTGTGTTGTGCTTTATCTTAGAATAAAATTGCCTAATTTTCTTGTCAATGAGACTGTTTAAATCCGACCTTCAATATGTCATCTCTGTATGAGACCAGGTTAGCTTTTCTGTCTGTCTCAAATTTGCATAGCTACATATTTCTATATAAAAAGGAAGTCAAACCAGAGAGCTTGTGATTAGTTGGTTAATAGGAGAACGGGTGAAAGTGACCTCTTACTTCAAGAGGTTTGATGATCATTTTATAGTTGAAGTGTGTGGGTTCTCGATGTAAATCTACATCTAAATATTTTATTTGTTTTTGTGACTGTTTCCATGTTCAATATTTAGAGTGAGAAGGGTGCTATTTTGTAGCTCAGGGTGGTGAGTTGATTGGTGTAGTAATATTTTGGAATGACTTGTTTTTCATAGTGATTCAAGATTATGCTGGATATAATGCCGCTCATAGGTAATCCTATGGGCCGTCTTTCAGATGGAACCACTGGCTGTGGAAAATGGCCATGATGTTCTTATCAAGCCTTGCTAAGAACTCGACAATGAAATTGATCTGAGGCTGTACCATGTTGTGGCTCGCTAGTTTCTCCTTATTATCAATGGACTGTCTTCGGCAAATGGAACCATACAACTCGGAGACATCTATGGAAGCCATTCTTATGTCAGGGTTCAAGGCCAAGTCTCCTTTCTTTGCTATGAACTCAAAGGATGAGTTTATGGTATATGTGCCAAAACCCAAGATTTGAATGAGCAGCTTATTTGCCCACTTGACCACCTTGAAGTAGTGGACCCCTCCAAAATTCAACATTAGTCATCGTGGTATGTTGGTTTTGTGTATTTTAGTGAGGGAGACTGAGGCAGAAGGGTAAAGTTTGTAATATTCAGACTTGGAATAAAGCTTTATTGCAGTGAGTTCTCAGAATTGAAGAGAGAAATTTGTGTTTGTTGAGTTTATTAGTAAAGCTAAGAACTCTTTGAAACGGCAATTTGTCGATTTGTTGATTGATTTTGGATATGTAATCCTGAGTCTTCATCAGTACAAACCTATTGCCTTTGTCTTTCAGGATGCACATGATACTTGCATCTTTGAGAGTGTCTGGTTTTGGATATTTTTGTTTCCCATGCATGTGTGTGGGTGGGTATAGATTGATTAAGTACAACTTTGACTATTTGAGTGATATAACTATCCCTGTCAGTGCCATTATGCATCTTTAGCACAAATCATACTTATAAATTGTAATAATTAAATCATTAATTAATTTAATCTTTTTTTATAATCTACGGCCATGCCTAATTTTTATTATTTGATTTCATTTTAAATTTGTGTGATAAGCTATGCCATCATTTCAAAGCAGGGAGAATTAATATAAATCTTTGGGGAGAGATGATTAGAAGCTCTCCCGTAAAATGTTCATTGCTTTTTCTGCTAACATAAATCAGTTTTAAAATCTATTCTCGCATATAACAGACCGCTATGCGTTCGTTGTTATATACATATATGTTTTACTTAAGCTGACATGTATTAGCTTGTTAGAGAAGTTTGCAATTATTATGTATTAGTTAAATAATGTCCAAAGATGATATCGCAAGCATATTTGTAATTATTAATAAAGCCCGAAACATTCTTTTCCCTCACTAGTTAATTGTAAATGAATATATACAGATTCCATTATTAAAACTAGATTGCTATTAATAAACCCCTCTTAGCATGATTAAGATATTCTAATTTGAGAACTGGGTCAATGTAGTTTCTGCTGAATGAAGCTATATATTTTAGCGCATTTTAAATTGTCTTAAATATATTAGTATTATGCATAAGCATTATGAATGTGGTTTATTAAACACTATTGTGTATTAACACTTTGCTAAGCTTTCTTTAAAATGGGCTTATGGTGACAGGCCAACCCATTATTTGATTCAGACAGCTAGACTTCTAGAACTGGAATACGAGGATCCAGAAGCCTATTTACAGCTTCTCCAACACACCGAACTATTCTTTACTGCGCTAGCAAGTCATACAGTCCAAGGGAACTGAGTATTAGGTTCTGAATCCTGTGAATAACTATACATTCATACCACAATCTTTAATTTAGTAATTAGAGCCATAGTCTCAGAAGCCCAGCTACGGCAACCCATTCGTTCTGCCCTATTAGTTACTTTGGCATTGGTCCGAACATGGAATCTGGTTTTCCAAGGGAATCTGTATTCGAGCACTTTAATTGCTCACTGAGAATAATTTAGAATTAGCAACTTAATGCATTATATTATATCATCTTGATAATATTTGGCTTATTGCTTGCAAACCTCGAGGATAATTGTCAGATCATATAGGCATGAGTCTTGATCACAGATAGTAATATATATAAAGTGCAATATTATTAAGATGAGACTTCTGTATTATAATTATCTCATCATTGCTGTAATGCCTGGGCACATAAACTCTGCAACCAATGCACATTTTTCTGTTTTTTATATTTAATCAATTTATTTAGTTTGATTTATTAAAGATATTTAAATTTAATATTGCTTAGTATGTCTCTTGCAATCCAATCTAAGTCGAATCCAAATCAAATTTAAATTAGATATAATCTTATTAATATATATATGCATTACCTTAGTTAGCCATAAATCCCATCGAGTCTCATGTTCCACCCTTTTCTCAGCCAGCTCACGAATTAAAATGAGACAGAGTGTAACCTCATAAGTGTCATCCATAGGGTATTAAATCACAGAGCACTGGTAAATGAGTTGAAGTATGGTCAGATTCGAGGTCTCAACCCCTCATCTTGATCAGCTTTGATGTAATTTGCCTGAATTTTGTTGCGTGAATGTACAAATATGACCGTTACAATTGTTTACTTAGTGACTATATTATTATTTATGAATTGGTTATATTAAAATAAAGTTTTGATTACATCAAGTGTTAATTTAAACTTGACTTTCAATAATATCACTTGTGAGAAAACCCATCTCTATAAGATTTGAGGTAGCATGTGAGAAAACCCATCTCTATAAGATTTGAGGTAGCATGTACAATAATCATTTTATATTTGCAGATTTTCTGACAAAGAGGGCAGTGCAAGGAAAAGAAAGTCATTTCCATTACTATATTTATTAATATTACATATTTTTCTTATTATTTATTCAGAGTGTTAAAAAAACCAAAAAGATTTCACCTTATACTGTACACTGGCCATTTTAAAATGTTTTATTTACATCTGATGTGAAATTCAAATTTGCTGCATAATAATCTCACCTATCAGATAGCCCATCTCTATAAGAACTGTAGTAGAAAGTATAAACAATCATTTTATACTTGCAGGCTTTTTGACAATGAGCTGTACAAGATTACCGATATCGTAAGTAATAAACTAAAATGAATTAATAGTGCTCAGTACCCATGCCGACAAAATATATCACTCCCTAGTAATGAAAATGGCATCACATTACAATCATATTTACATTTTCTAACCAAAGCGTCAACATTACATAACCGAGATTAATTTATTTATTCGTACTTAGATACCCAATTACTAATCACTATGCAATTAGACTCTTTCTATACAATATGTAACTTTCCACAACACATTGACTGGGTAATTTACAAATAGGCCCCCAATAAAATATTTTTTTTTAATGTGATATATATTAATTAACTGTAAAAATGATTATATGACTATATGAGATGGGATTTCAAATAAACTAAACTATTGAAAAAATAAATTCATTATAAATAAATAAAAGAAAAAGAAGCTAAAACAAAGACTACATATAAAATATGCATCACTAAAATCAAATGTATCTAATAAATAGTTATTAATATGATGATGTAAATTACAAATAAGACTTACATTTTACATTGCAAAAAATATTTTGCTTTCAACATAGCGAACATTAACTATTATCTGTTATTAATTATCATGAAAATATTGTAGTTTTTTTAAATGTTAAAACATTACTATATAGATAATACCTGTGTAGAAAATTTTGTTTCTCAACACAAATAAGCTTTAGGGATCTTGTTCTGGCAGTTTATTAAGTAATTTGAATGCAACTCATAGATATAAATATGCATTTACAAAAATTTGATATTTTAAATTTTGATAGAGATATCAAGTATCAAATTAAATGAAAATTTCATTTAAAAAAAAAAGAGTCTTTTTTTGTTCTGTTTTACTATTCATCACTTCTTACAATTAAGAATCAAAATATGTAGGAATCAAAATATTGTTTAGTCTTTTTTTTTTCCCCATATGTCATAGCATCAGATGGGAGATGAACCCGCAACAACTGTCTGCAACCAACTGCTCTTGCAAAGCGATTGCGCTGACCTACCGACTAACAACACTCGACTATTGTTTAGTCTTTTCACTTTTGATTAGTCCATTTACACTTTTCACATTGAGACAGAAAATCCTTAATCCCTAATCATCTATATCCTTCTTATCCAGATCTTTATAAAGAAATGGTTCAGTTTTCACTTTAAAATTCCTAGTTTTACCTTAATTTTTTTTTCATTTCTGCATTCAATGAAGTTAAATTGCTAAATTGTTTAGTTTGCCCTTATTTTATTCCCAGTTTAAAAATGGTCTAAAAAACCACTTTTCACCCCTATCTATCTATAAGATTATTTAACAATTTTTAACTTGATAATCCATTTTCTACAAACTGGCAAAAGCAGAAAGGTTATTACAACAATTTACCATATATCTTCTAGAAAGCTCATCATATTTAATGTTTTCTGGTAGCTAAGGCAGAAAATGAAATGTATGCTTGTCTCATGCTCAATGTCAGAAGATTTATGCACTTCTAAAATAGCTTTATTCTTGCTGTTGCTGAATTCACAGTTAATCCTACTTTTTGATAATTTAAATACAGAAACAATATAAGGAACAGTAAAAAAAAAGTGTTGAAGACAAATTTGTTTAATAGATTACTTCTAAAATAGCATTATAAAAAAAAAATCATGTAATAATGTAGGTAGATAACTTCAGTAAAATAATGATTTTTATTATTTTTAATTCCTTTGCAAAGAGTTTAAGATAATGATTAATATAAATAAGGTAGAATAGTAAATGCCCATGTCTAACTGTTGACTGGATGTAGGCCAATAATCATTTGTAATGAAGAACCAAAGATTATTTCTCAAGAAAAACTATCAATATCCAAGAGCAATTTTAGGTTTAGCTTGTTATTAAATTACAAAGGTAATAGAAGCAGTATAGATAATTTAAAAGCAACCAAGAAAAAGTCAATTAAAAAACACAACATGAGAGTTAACTGTTGGCCATCATACATGAAAAATAAAGAAATAAAAGACAGATTAAAAAAGAACATAATTATTAATGCATTTAATGGATATTAGTGACTTGAATCAAACAAAAATATTTACTCTTAGTTTAAAAATAAAACGAGAAAGCTCCACAAAATATGTACATGGGGTAGAGCTAATTTGCATTTTATTCATCATTTTTGTTACAAAGTTGATGAAAAAAAATCTCACGGTGTCTGTTATTATATACAAAGACATATAATGCAAGCAATTAAGTGCATACGCATAGGAAAAAAACCGTTTTTAAGGTTAAGAGAATAAGAATTTGGTATAAAGTCTATGGATGATTTATAAACAGAGCCAACTTCTGATTCAAGATTGTTTTGTACAGGAATAAAAAAGCATTTTCTTTTTACCGATCAAGGACTGTTTAGTCATGATTTTGAATTTAGTTTCTATGATCTCTAGTAAGTCATATTTTTAATGCTCAGTATTGAGATTTTGCAGTCACTTAGGAGAAACTATTTTAAATTATTTTTGATCTTAATGATAGCATTTACTGGTTATTGGGATGATTCCGAATTTGATTAAATATTGTGCTAAAAGTATTCAAAGTCAGTAGAAATGAATCCACAAAATTTTTGTGGGTCTTTATTTGATTGACAGTAATTATCAGACTATAATTTAATGTAGGTGACTTCATATTTAAACTGTTCTGACAATTCATATTTTTTTTTTAAATACTCTGAAAAAATGGCAGGGGTGTTAGACAGCCATACTAAGTATGTCAAATTTGTAATACTTACTGGTTCTGAAAGCCAAGGTTTATTGCAAGTAAAACAAATCAGAAAGACCTTTAATAAATATTGATATTAACACATTTATTACATCACAATGAGGTAAGTAATCAATAATTTTCCCAGATAATAACTTAAGCTTTATCCAAACATGGAAGTTAAGATCACTAACGAGAAATTAAGATTTAAAAGTCTTTTCATTCATAAAATTTCTGTTTCCTTAGTTATAATTTATTTATATCAAGTTTCATTCAGTACAAGAGGAGGATGTAGTATTTTCTTTTATAATCACTGATGACTATTTTACTTGTCATGGAATATCTTTATTTTCTTCAAGATAGTAACTTTTTAATTATTTATTGTTATTAATAAATCCATTGCATATCTATTGTGAGCATAATTATCAATGAACACCAGAAGGCAGTGTAAACCAAATCTCCATCTTCGTTTCTGTCTATTGGTCTTCGTTAATGAAAATTACTGGAATGCATCTACACATGCAAACATCACTTTTACATATTTTATAATACTAAATGATGACTTGAAAATTTCAACACTCTCAAATTTTGAACCCCAATCAATGTGAAATAGTAAGTTATTTTCCTTACTTAAATTAGTGAAATGTAGAATATCAGTCTTGGAGGGCGCGGGCATTGAAACAGTAAATATGGAAAAGGTGAGAGAAAAATTTCTTACAAAGACAGTTGTTTTTTATAATGGGCAAGTACATATACTTATGGATTGAATAGAAGTTACTTTCAAACACAGTATATGCTTAAATTGACAAAACTGGATAACAAAATTTACTGACTGCTGATTGAATTGTTATTATTCTTTGAATGTCATTGTGTAACGTTTGTTGTGCAGATTTTATTTCTATTTTTCAGTTACTTAATGTCAAACTTCATTTAACATTTTCAATTTTATTCTCTTGTTCATTCCTACAGTAGTTCAAATTTTCTGAAGGTACAATTGTTCTGCCAATAAGATTGTTAAAACCTATACAAATATAAACATTTTTTTTTTTTTTTAAATCTTGACAGCATAAATTGTTTAAGAGTTGAACTGGTAAAAATAAAATTTCAAAATGCTCATGTTTGGGTGCGTATTCAATTCGCTTTTACTAGAAATGCTGGAAATTATACAGACTATTCTTTAAACTAATATTCACCACATAAAATAACATGAGTAAAAAAAAAATAGATGCATTTGAAGAAAGAACTATCTCAGGTTATATGCCAGTGTACATTTAACTAGTATTATTTAAAAATTATTCTACACGAATAAAGCTTGATAAACAGAGCAGCCAAAATTCAAAAAACATTATTCACTAACAACAATGTATACAGTACCGAAAGCACTTGGCAAATTGTTGTTGGTGAATAATGTTTTTTGAATTTTGGCTGCTCTGTTTATCACACTTGATTCTTGTAGAATAATTTTCATTATCTGATGAAGTTTTTGTATTATTTATCTACTATCATTTAATAAACAATGTTCTACAATGATAAATCACTACATCCATAATTCTTTTCATTATTAAAGATTGTAAAGCTAATTTCATGTGTCTATGAACTTCATCTATATAAATTCACTATGGTTATTAAAATTATAATACATAAAGAATATACCATTCATGCTAGTTAATTTTCCAAATATTCACTATTTTTATTTTGTCAGTTATATTAACAAACTTTCTCTCTGATAATTCAAATCAGTATACGCTAAGAAATATCAATCAGATTTTTGTACTTTAAAATAGTTTAAGTATTGTTAATTTTTTGCATTTATCTTCCCATTTTTATATTATTAAATTCTGTCACTGAAGAAGCATTTGGAAAAACTAATGTAACTTATAAATATATCAATCAAAAGTGTTCTATCCTATGAACAAGTTCAGAGAGCAGTCACACCCCTAATTTATCCATTTCTCTAGTGGGTTCTATTCATTGCCCAAATCTTTAATTCCACATATCTCTTCCTATCTCTTATATCATCCAATAAGGTTAATCTTTTTCATCTTTTCTTCTTATTTCCATTTACTAATCCTTCCTAAGCATCGTTCATTTAACAATTCTTTCTTCTTAATATATGACCAATCTAATTTCTTTTTTAATCTCTAATTACTTTAATCAAACTTTTTTTCATTTACTCTCTCCAGAACTTCATTATCTGTCACTTTATTAATACAAGTAATTTCTCCATTTATTTCCATGACCACATGTTAAAGATCTCTCAATCTGTTTCCAATTCTTTTATCCATTGTCTGTTTCACAACTATACAATACTCTTCATACACAGCAAATAATTCAAATTTTTCTTAAATCTCTCTTCAAAACTCTACAAAATATTTTCTTCCTCTTAAGAAATACCTTTTTTGATAATGCTATTCTTCTAATTTCATTTTCACTTCTTTCATCTATGCTCAACAACTACCCATATACCTAATTCTATTCACTTGCTAAACTATATTAACATAAATATTAACATGTATTTCTTTTTATCCATAAACACTTGATCTTCTCAACATAAATCTTCATTCCATATATTGTCCCTCCAATTTATTCAACATATTCTGGAGATTATTTTATTTCTCAAACTAGAAGAGCCATATCAATTGCAAATCTTTTGCATTTTATTATTCGATCTTCAATATTAGTCTCTTCTCAGTCTAAATATTTATCTCTCACGTCTTCTAAATAAACATTAAAAAATACAGGTGACATACAACATCCTTGTTTAACTCCTCTTTTTATACTCACTATTCTCTAATCTGATTTTTATTTTTTGTCCAGTATTCATATTCCAAATTAATATCCTCTTTTTCCAAAATGCTCCTTTATTTTTCCAAGATGATCATAAGTTTATTTCTCTAGCAAATGCTTTTTCCAAATCCACAAAACATATATCAATTCTTTTATCTTTGTCAATATATCTCTCTGCAATTGTTCTAAGAACATCAGTAATATCTCTAGTATTTTTTTTCTCTGAAAACAAACTTTCTTCTCCAAAATAATATTTCACCTTTCCATAAATCCTTCAAATTAAAATCCTGAATAATATTTTTGAAGCAGGAGAAAACAAACTTATTGTCCTGTACTCTTCCAACTAACATCTTCTTTCTTTTTAGTAATTAAAATCATTATAGTCCTCAAAAAATCTGTAAGCCAAACTCCACTATTATATATCAAATTGCATAGACCAACAATTTCCTTCATAGTAGTTTCTCCTACCTCCTTCAAAAGTTCTATATATATTGTATCAAAACTTACAGCTTTACCATTTTTCTTTGATTTAATTACTTTTTCTCTCAAAACATCCATAACTTGTTTATCTACTTCAATATCTCCACTTTCAAGTTTATTATCAATTGCATCATTTTCTCATCTAAACGGATATAGAAGATATTCTCTCTATCTTCACAATATATCATCCCTACCAATTGATTTCTTTCCATTCTTATCCATTTCACTCATTAACTATTTCTTGTTTTCCCAAATGACATTTTTAATTCTATATTATTCTAACTATTTTTCTTTTGTTAAATCTGTTTCTCTCATAAGTTTATTATTAATTTTTCTATATATTTGCCTTCTTCACTACTGATATTTTTCTATCTTCTTCATATTTTCATCTTTTTTAACATATCTTCTGTAATCTAAGGTCATTTAGTTTTCTATAAATTAGTAAAAGACATTTTTTTAAAATTTTCATTTTAAAATAATAAAAAAATATTAAAAGTTTTCTTTTACATTGATAGTGTATTCAATTAAATATTTTGAATATATTCAAGAATATACTTTAAACCAGTTGAGATGTTCTTTGATGAATGTTAATGAAAAAAAAAAAAATTTCCTGTCTTCTGTTGATTATTTTTTCACTCCAATGTAAATCTTTTATGGACCTGGCTTACAAATTCTTTTGACTTAGTTCTGGTGAAACACATCTTTGTATTACGAAATAGAGATTAGTTCTATGTTCTGTTAGAATGTTGATAAACTGGATGAATGCCTTTACCTGATGTTCCTGGTTTAACTGTTGACCTTTCAAAAGGAGGAGCATTAGTGTGTGATATCATACGTGACAATCAAAAATATGGTCCATGGTAGTTAATAATTGTTATACAAATAACTCATGGTCTAAGCTCACAATGCCACATGATCGATCTACAGGTAAATGCTGAAAAAAGAGTTTGAAATTAGATGAACTTTAGTTGAGTTTAGTTTAAGAAGAATAGAACTATCTAATTCCAAAGATAAAGAAGAACTGTTGTCACATCACTACACATTAAATTGTAAAAGAAAACAAAAATTTGAGCATAAAACATATATAATCGAATGATTAGTTTCTGGGAGATCATGTGACATCTGAATACCAGAAATGATAGGCTTGATTTTGATACAAGTAACTCTAGCTCTAAAATTCATCATTCTATCACTACATCGGACAGTGACTAATATAAAACACAGGAACTAAATTTTTCTTATCTTAAATGAACCAGAATGAACAGATAACTTACAGAAGTACCTTTGGTAAAGTCTCAGTGCTGTGCTGATATATGAACATAGAGATTCTAAATTCCTGCTGTTCTTGCTGATATTTCATCCACGATGTATTTGTGTATGACATTTTCCTAAGAAAAAATCATATTAGACATAGATCTAATAATGACAATTTTTTAAGCTGCAAGTCGAGAGGTCAGCGACAGCTGCTTTACAAGTAGTTGTCCTGGGTTAGTGGGTTCGCTTCCCTGCTGATGCTATGACACATGAGGAAAAAAAAGTAGTATAATAGACCAATTCAAAAGGGAAGTCATATATAAACCATACGCAAAAAATAAAAATAATACAACTATCTCCTCTTTTCTTTAACTAGTAAATATAGACAGAAAAGGGACCTAAATGAACTAATAAATATTTATATTTTTCTTTGATTTAAATCCTTTGAGTCCAATAAAGAAGACCTCTCTACACTTAAATATAATTTGTAAAATTATAATTAGTGTGTCTTTCCAGGGTCCCTGAAGTTAGAATTATAATCTATTATTAATTATTTGTAATAAACTGCTTTAAATTTGTTTCTAATAAATGAGCAAAGAAAAAAATCTAATGAAAATGGACTTGAATTTTTTTTTTAGATTTTAAAACAAAATTCATTTTTCATTTCTATTTCTTTAGCGTTAAGTTTTAATAATTTTGCATTTTATTTATATTAAAATTTACTATGGCCAAATTTTGTATTTTTTTAAAAATGTGTAAGTTTTGTTGCAAGGTATACATAATGAATGTTAAGTGAATTTGAATACTAAAGATATTATAAACTATATAAAATATATACTAAACATAAAATAATCAAGAAAAATTAAAAATCAGTAATATTATAAAGGAAAATAATCAATAATTTTATGGATAAATAAACCCTCAAAAAGGGATAATCTTATTCTAATTGAATGAATGAAATACTTTCACACTGCTTTTTCAGTAATTTGTTAAAATCTATATTGCATAAATTGAATTAAACCCTTTGCAATGAAGGGTTTGCTTTAAAGCACTTAAGACTGTTTTTCTAATCAGCTTTGAGAACTATGCTAATTAAAAAAAAAAAATCAACAATAAACATTCGAATATTTGGATAATTATTATATTCAGCTGTTTTAACGTTCAATTAATGAGTGTATAAAAATAATATACATATAGGATATGTAATCGTAGATGTGATCATTACTATATTGGCGAATTAAAATGTTGCATGAAAAAGATTCATGAGCATTTTACTTTCTACAATAAAATTTGTATCTGATAATTTTTGAGCCAAATAAGAACCAGACAATTGTAGAGTATGCAAATGTTGACAATTACGAAATTTGGATGCTTATGTTTTAAATGTTAAAAATGATTTAAAGAAAAGATAAATTAAGTAACTAAAAGACAATTAAGATATCATCATCATTACAAGTCATTTATCCAGAAATATGTCCGTTCAATTTTTAGATGACAAATAAAAAGAAAAAAAAATTAAGATCAATTTTAAACTGATTATAAAACCTAATCAGGAACCTATAAACAAGTCCACTTATATCTGATAGTGGTCTTTTAGCTTGCTTATCTGATATATTGTAATGCTATATTTTGACTATATCTCCTAATTAACTTTTCTTTCTGAAAAACTTCAATAATTTGGTTGATTGTAATTCAGTTGTATCCTTTCCCTTAACCATATCCTACTGATGAAAAAAATCAATAATGTGCCTCTTTATATTATAAGCTGACTATGCTCCTCCTATGAAAATCATACTCAAGATCCGCAGAAATGCCTTTTTAGGCAGACCATTGCTCTTCATTCATTTTACATGCTGAATACTACAATTCAATTTATAAATGCAATATTACTCGAATACACTCATTTTGACAATCATAACTAGGATAGATGTTAAATATTATTTACTAATCATTTTATTAGATGTTAATTATAATTTTTAGTCCAAATATAAACTTTGAAGTCAATTACATATTGATACATCAATTATTAAATTCCAGGATGAATGTTCATTGAACACCTTCCATTTTTCCCTGAACAGGCATGGTACATTCATCACGTAATAAAACTTCAAAACTCAATAAACTTTAACATTTATTCTAGACAATATAAATAAATGATTCAAGTAATGTCTTTTATTAGTACTTATAGACAAATAATAAACTATGATGATGAAGATAGGTGTGAACAAGGATCTGGACCAACTGATAAAAGCTAGTTTTGCCAGAAATGTCTTGGGAATCATTCGCTTTTTATGTATGCCTTTATCCTTATGTTTCAAGAATGTATTAAATTTAAGTTTATTATATATTTACATACTCAATCTGACAAAACTATATCATTATAATAATATATCCCAATATCATTACATGCAGTTAACCGAAAAACATATTGATTGATTTTATAAATGATTTTGCCATCATATTTTCAGACTATTACATAATATTCTGAATGATATTTTTCCAGTAGCTTTATGTTACATTAACAGAGAATCCATGACTCATTTTCATAAAATAAATTTGGAAGAATAATAGCCAATAAACCACTAATTTAGTTGAATTGTTGATTACTATGCTGAAGTACTCTATTTTTTATTATAAGAGCAACAAAAAATTGTAATCTGTGTTGTACTTCAACAAAAAGGGACCAAAATATTTAAATTGATTCATATTCTCAAGAATCATTTTCTTTTATTACTGGTTGATAAAGCAACTGGACTGTTGGAATATTTACTAATCCAAAGTCTATAGATTGCATTTAAAATGTTAAATATAAGCTGAAGATCTTTCTTTGAATTGGCAAGAATGCCAAAATCAAGAATAAATTGCTTTTAATGATTCAAATACATTAAAACTATTCTCATCTTGTTTGCTTTGTGAAGCATTAAAATTCATAGACCAATAACTTTATTTCTAATAATTTTGAGAAACAGTTTACTTCTATTATCAACATAGGCATCAAAATCTCCAAAAAATAAATAAATAAATATTAATACTGATACAATAAAACAGTCTGACTAACAATAAAAACACTTTTCTCTGAAATTCATTACATAAAAGAATTTTTAATATCATTAATTTTTCATTTGATATAACTAAAAATTTGGAGAAGATATCAAGATAGATCACACAGTGAACCCAACATCTTGCAGTCTCCATTCACCCAATGATCTATTCATCTCAAAAGATTTGAAGCTATTTTAAGCTTCCTAAGTTTGATTAAGAACAACTATATTAACCTAAATTTTGACTGCTCCTTTGCCTACTACTACTATCCAATATTTAATAAAAATTAAATAGTAACAATCCTTAAGCTTTAATAAAATTATAGAAAAATATTATTATATAAAAAAAAATGTTTTAAAGTTATTAACTAGTTATAGACAAAAACTTTCACAGTATGGTATTTAAAATGTTAACATATACAATAGTAGAAAAGATTAGGCTTGGATGAAAGAACATAAAATCTTGGAGGAAATTAGAAAGGATTTAGTTTCAGAAGAGAAATAAAATGTTATTAACCAACTAAATGAAACGACTTACACTAAAAATAAATTCTAGTAGTAGAGGCTTATGATAAAGTAGATAAAAAAAGATTGTGAAAGATCTTGAAAACTCTGGAAATTAATTTGGAGTTGTTAAGAATAATTAGAGATCCTTACAAGAATAATTTTTAGAAACAACAAAAAGGGTAAAGAGAGGCAGTGAAAATTAAATTGGGTTGAAACAAATATATTCATCGACAGTTTTATTATTTATTTTGTTTCTAAAAAAAAAAGTTGATCGAGAAAGATAGAATGGGTGTAGAAGATGGCATTTCTATAATGGAAACCAGAATATATGAATACTACCTTTTCACAGATGTTATCCTTATATAAATAGTATAAAAGATATAATTTTTTTTTAAAAATGTGGAGATAAACAAAAAAAAATATTAAAATGAAATTCATTAAGAAAAAATATAAAATATTACTCAATCAAATTACTTCTTTCCTTAATTTAAGTATTAAAAAACCCAGTAATAGTAGTGGTGGTACACTATTCTGGAAGGATTATAAATTTATTAAAAATTTTACAGCTTAGCACTGCTGTCAACCAGATCGATCATATTCATAGAACTAATATAAGTTTATATAAATAGAATTTATATATACCATTTACGTGATAATGCAATGCACGAGTCTTTCTTGTTTATTGTGTTGATGTTATTTGCAATAAACCACAACTCTTTATATTTTCTTTTTTGATCATTGCACTCAGTGTAAACAACTTTGGATCGAAATTGTGGCCAGACTAGATTTCATGTTCTAAAAATATAATTTAATATTGGGGTCTATTTTAGCATGTTTGTATATATATATATGTTGTGCTAATCTTGTAGTGCAGTTGACACGAAACTCACCATAGTAATTGGTTCATTACATTTAATTTTATAAACTATTTGAAAAACTTGGTTTGAAGATAATTTATCTTTAGTATTGTTCAACATTTGATTAAGATTAGGAGGAATTCTAAAACTAATATTGTATTCATTTGAACAGATTGTTTTCATCTTTTTAGAAAGGCTGATCCATGGATTAATATGATTATTAATGTTACTGGTATCTAAAGATTAATAGAATTTTTTAAGAGTTTTATTTAATAAATTAATATTATACCCTGAACTGACTAAGTCTAAAGTATAATTTTCAATGTTGTTTTTTCTGTCTGTTTCAAACTTGCAAAATTTATAGTTTCTATACAACAACATTTAAAGCAAGTCAATTTATGTGAAATTGGAATACATAAATACGGGTGAATTATATTGCAAACATTGATGGATTTTATAATCATTTTATAATTTATGTATGCATTTAAATATTGAATATACATATCTAAAAACTTTATACCATTTGATGTATCTTCACTTTCTATAGCCCAAACTAAAGAAGATAACTGACATAACTCATTCTGTATATCAATAATTATTTTTTCTCAACATAGATAAGAACATTGTCTACACAGCACATATATAAAGGTGAACTTTTTTGGAATGACTGCTAATTCAAATTGGTTTAGTACTACACTACAAATTATTCTATTTATTGGTAGCCCCACAGGCTATCCGTGTTCCATTATATAAAATTATTCTTAATCAAATGTTGAACAATACTAAAGATAAATTATCTTCTAACCAAGCTCTCCAAATAGTTTATAAAATTAAATGTAATGAATCAACATGAAATGCAATTTGCTATGGTGAGTCTAATACCACCTGTACTACAAGATTAGCACAACACAAATATATATACAAATGCACTAAAACAGATCCAATATTAAGTCTATAGTTTTAGAACATAAAATCTAGTCTGGCCACAATTTCAATCCACTTAATATTAAAAGTTGTTTGCACGGAGCGCAATGATCAAAAAAGAAAATATAAAGAGGCATAGTTTATTGAAAATAACAATGCAACAAACAAGAAAGATTTGTGCATTGCAGTATCACGTAAATGGTTTATATTCAAATATCAGCCTTTCAAGCTAATTGGGCATACGCTTTTGCGAGTGTATGCACAATTAGCTTGAAAGGCTGATATTTGAATGTAATACAATTGTAAACATACGCTGTGTAAATGGTTTATATAAATTATTTAACTTATAAATTCTATTTATATAAACTTATATTAGTTCTAAGAATATAACCGACATGGTCGAAAGCAGTGGCCAGCAGTAAAATTTTTAATCTTTCCAGAATAGTGTATCTTTACTATTAATTTTTTTTATATAAAATATTAGTTGTTAATAGAAAGTATAAAGCAGATGGATGAAAACCCGAAAACATTGTCTTAAAAGTGGAAAATATAAATTTAGGTACTTTATTAATCGGTAACATAAATTATACATACAATTAGAATTTTGTTAAGTCAAGCTTAATTGGTAATAGGATTGAAAATATAATAATAAAGTGTTTAATTATATTGCTGAAAATAACAAACATGCAAAGTTAATAGAAAGTGTATTTTTACAAATTTATACAAAAAATGGAATAGATATTAAACTTCTTACAAGCTGTTTCATTAGTTCAAATCTTATGTTTTCTATTTCCACTATAAAGAGGAAAAAGATAGATGTTAGTTTGGGGGGGAAAGGGAGGGTAGTTATGGAAATAAATTTTTAAAATGCCATTGTTAATCTTTGTATTAGCTTTGAGTCTACTCTCACTTTATACTTTAAAATTAATCTTTCCCTAAGTATAGAGTATATGTCATAATTTTAAAATTGTAAATCAAAGAAGCCAATTGTCTTTAAGTCCACGAGCAAAAAAGGACATGATTTTCAAACACTAAAAGAATCTCAAAATATAAAAATGTAGCACAATTAAAAAAATTCTTATATTTGACAATATAATGTCAAATGTCAAAAATAATTCACCTCCAGAAATATTTTCAAGAATAGAGAAGTGTATAAACATTTATTTATATATGAATATCATTGTTTTCTGATGCAGTGGAAAAATATAACCAGCAACGGTCAATTTTAATTTAATTTTTGTTTTGTATTCGTCTTTTAAAATCTATTTATACTGTTGAGTCCATTATTAATGATTGAATAACTTGTTGAAACTTATTCTTTATTGTGGAGTTAATTTTACATAATCTGATGCCAAACACAATTCACTTTTTAATATTTCTAATAATATTATACTTAAGACATCATGTACAATTTTGGTTTATAGATTTTAAATTTGAAGTTATCTCTTGGATTATCAGTGAAACCAAAATATCAAAATAATTCCTATTCAGAAGCATTATTATCCTATAGATAGAATTATTTATACTTTGAACACATTTACCAGAGCTGAAACTTCCTGGATCAATTCACAACTCAATAAAGTGAAGAAAGAAAAAAGGTAACAGAATCTGTCTGTTTTGCCTATCACTTAGGTGTTTGAATCTTCTGTTGTTTAATTTTTTGAACAAGAGATAAAGACTAAAAAAATCTTTCTTAGATAGATATTTTATTTACCTAATATTATACTTTAGCTCTTCATATGAAGCAAAGGGCTGCAAGTTTTCTATTAGGACTAGTTTCTGTTTTGGTCCCAAATCATGATTTTCCAAGTTTCTGGAATTTTCATTTATATTTCTTCTCTAAGTTATTTTATGTTTGCTTCTATCCTGATATCCAAATAGCATATAGTCTAAAGCTTCATTTGCAATAGTTTTAGTTTGTCGTAGTCCTGTTTGTATAATTTTATGTTTACCTTCATAATAATTTGACACTAATTCCGGACATCATAATGCCAAAAAACTACGAAGATATTAATTTACAACTGCTTGTTCGACAAAGCTAATTTACTAAATGACGAATATGTATATATATCTCAACTTAAACAACTAATACCGCGTAAATTTTTTATGAAACTAACTATCCACACACTTTTTTTTTTTTTAATATGCAGCAACTCTCAACAGTCAATTGTATACTTTCACTGTTTGGTGAAGATTTAACTTTTATTTTGAAAAAGATATAAAACTTAATGCAAAATATATTCATAAAGTTTAAGAAAAAAAAATCACCAGTTTATATTATATAATATACAAAATTAAATATAAAAAATGCATATTTAATAAATCATTTATTTCTTTAATTTTCAGTAAAAATATATCTTAGAAATTAGAAAAACTATAAACAATAAGGATAGGAAAGAAAAATGCCCACCCATGTATACAGCACTAAATGTTGCTTAGACACCGCCATTTCTATCCCAGTGAACTTGTCACGTGACCTAATATTCTTTAAACATTGGTTAAGATTTAATGAAATAAAGTTTGCAGTTCTATCAATTAATCCAAATTCGTCCTCTCAAGCTCTTCCACTATTTAAATAAAAATGTTGCTTTTAATAGTAAGTATAAAATGATTTGAACACCTTCAAATAATTTATAATTCTCATTACAATGTCTTTGTTTAAAAATTTATTATCGAAAAATAAATTTCAAAATATACTAAATTTAATTGTATAATTTTACGATGGGTTTATAGGTTGCTTATCACAACAGCACCAATAAAGAATAAGCTTGTCATTTTTATGGCTGGTGATTCGTTGTCCATTAGATCTGTATTTCCATAGCCAATCAAGTCAGGACCAAGAAGAATTTGCCCAATGTAAGTCCGCAAATTATCTTTTATTTTGAGTAAAATGTTGTGGAAACCTTTTGCGGCAAAATTTAACTATCCCAATGATATAATACTTCGTCTATTCACTATATAAAGTATTCCGATTTGTAGGGGAAGCCTTCCTTTTGTGTACGAAAACAATGCATTGTGATCACGATAAAAAATCGTGTTATTAGAGTTACTTCAACATTTTTCTCATCATGAGCTATTCCATGTAATAACTTTTTACTTAATTAGTATTGCTTTAATCTTTAATTTTTTAATATTGTTATTATATATTTCCATTATTTCTTTCATTCAGTTATCTTTGAGGCTCTAACTTATCTCTGTTGCCAACAAGTTAAAGACAGTATTTCAATTTTTTTTTTTTAAGAAAAAATATTCCTGATTTCTTTTACATTTAGTATTAACAATTACTTTTTTTAAAATACCTAAAGATGGTTAGTAATAACATAACATTGCTATTTAAATCAGAAAATTGACGATTCATTCAGAATTTATGTACGTAATAATTAAAATAAGGCCTTGAAATTACGTTTAAATATATTAAACCATGATGAAAATATTCTTTTGCACGACGAATTTTTATAATATAGTGTGAATGCGGTTATTACCACTTAGTATGAGATTTAGATTTTGTCTATGGGAAAAAAATTCAATGAAATTAACCAACTCTTGATAATAGAGAAAGATGATTTTAAAATAATATTTTTTTATGTTACGAATAAATATATAATATGTATTAGTGTGTAATGTATAGTTGATATATATTGAAACATCATTTGTGTTATTGTAATGATATGAAGATGGATTGAGCTTATAATACTAAGAAATTTCACCAAGTATTAATTCAAATAATAAATACATCTAAAGAACTAAGTTTGTTGAATTACTATAGAAAAAAGGAAGTTTTAAGGGAAAAATTATTGAAAGAGGACTTGCATCAGGATGTTTATGTTTAACTTTTTTTATATATGTATAGTGTTTATATTGTATTATCACTATAAAAAAAAATTAATTGAAATAAACAAAATTTGAAATATAGCTATTGTGATAAATATTACTACAAACACACAAAAAATTATTTGATAGAATGATGGACTGAAAACCTTAAGTAATTACATGGTATTTTTGACAGTTTTTTTACCCAGATATAAGAAATTTCCTCCATTATGTAAAGTTTGATTTCTTAAAGAATGTAAGTCTGATGTAAATATTAAAATATAATTGAATAAGTAATTGTAATGAGATGTATTTATACAGTCAAGTTAATATGATTACATATAAGAATAGCATAAATATTTAATATAATGAAACTTTTTAAGTGTATTAGATCTTTTGCCTTTTTCTTTATTTTTTTGAAGAAATAATTTGTGATTTCTTTGAATGAATAAATATCCCTGAAAAATAGATAATGCCTGCACTCTTTTATGATAGAAATTGTTCAAAGCTTGTTAATGTGATTAAGAATTATATTGAGAAAGTTCATTTATTTTGAATCACATAAATTTTGTTGACATTCTAAAATGTTAAAATGCTACTGAAGCAAGAAATGATTTTTTCTTTTTTGAGCTTCAAAACAATAAGGTTGTAAACATAAACCATCACATCAACTCTGCATGAGTAAATCTGCAATCTATTAATTTATTATAGTATATTGAAAACCAATATATTTCAAAGTAATCCTCTTATGATATGGTTATTATTGCAGTGAATGTGAAATGACCAAGTTGAGGAATTTTGTGATTCACTGTTTATTTCACATTAAATCAAGAAGTGAAATTGAAATGTAATCGTTTTGCCAGAATATTTTTAAAAAAATTAATTTATTTTAACCTAGCATTAAGCCTGGAAATAAAATCTCTTATATTTTATATTCGAAATGATATATGCAAAAAAGTATCTTTAATAAATTGAATTTATGTAATTTATATTTGATTTTTTTTACTGACAAAAGTAACAATTATTATGCATTTTTGCGATGTATAGTCTCTACCTGAAAGATAATTAGGCAAAGGAGTTGAAGGATAAAAATTAGAAATTAATACAAAGAAAGGTTGTTTTTTTTGACAATCAATTAAATTTGAAAATGAAATAGATATTGATTATTTTAGGTTAATACATTTCTTTATTAATATAATGAATTATTAAACCAGTGTTATATAGAAGGTAATCACCCCTCCTCACTAGCTCTGTGCTATAATATTAATCAGTGATGTTAACTGTAAGGATATTCTCGCCCCAGCCACAAGATAAAGACTTTGGGGAAATAAAAATGATCATCTTATTTTCAAACTCAGATGCATTTATAGGGCCAATCTTAAGTGTCTAGAAGTGTGAATGTGAATATACAAATCGTTCACTTTAAATCCATTTTTTAATAATCTACATGAATTGTAAAATTATATTGGATCATTGGAAATATAGAGATTAATGAAAAATTATATGTGTATAAATTTGATAATCTTAATAAACTAATACCAGAATTTACAGATAAACTCTGAATATCATTTTATGGCACCTAAGAGTTTAAAGATGTGAGTAGTAAACTGAGCCATCATACAGTGGAAATTACAGATTTAATTGTTAGGAAGAAAATTTTTAAAAATCATAGTGATCAGATAGGATGGTTGAAAAATTTTAAAGTTAAATAGTTTTAAAATTTTTTAAGAAGGTCAAGTGACAATTTGAGATCCAAACTTACAAGCTTAGAACACCACCTTGTTTTACTAAATTGGAAATCAAGTATGCCCTCTCATTACTGCTCTAAGCTGCAAAGGATACTTAAAAGAATTTATAAATATGTTGATAATACTTATAATTTGATTATATGTTAGACTATTTCCATCATCTAGAATTAATTGCTAAAATGGCTTTAGAAAAATTGTAACTATTTAAACTTTTCAAATTCATTTAACTATTAGTAATAACATACAAATTAGTGTATAAAAGAATATTTTGAGTGTATTATTCTCTCCTACAGTTATTTCTGGCTTGATCAATGACAGTACTAGAATCTGAATTGAACTTAAGACGTTTAGATTCTTAAATATTGAATTTAAGATGAAGACTAAATAACTAGCTATTATATCGGAACTTAAAAATATTGAACAGAATTTTTTAAAAAAGATTCAGTACAAGTTATATAAAGAAAAATGTTAGATTTTACCTTATAAAAGTAGATGAACATTATTAATAAAAAAGAAATTGCAAAAGTTGAAGATTTTTTTTTTCCTATTATCAAATTTATTATATATAAATAAAATTTCAAATATACTGCTTTTTTAATTGGAGTATAGAATTTCAAATATAAAAAATGGAAAGTTAGTTGTAAAGCTGGTATTTCAATTTGATATGCTACTAAATCTAATAGAATTGAGAAATATATTGGATATTTAATGAAAGTTACTGGAATGATGCATTTGTATTATAAAAATTTAAAAAAATGATAATAGAGAAGATTTAACTAATAAAGCTATCACTTATAAACTTTTTCTTATGTTTTATATTATATAGATGATTAGAAGAAAAGTTGAATTTTCAGCTAGTAAATCAAGAGAGATTTAGAAGTATAGATTATGTATAAGCAATAATAATTATATGATTAATAACTTGGGAAGTTATGTAAAATTCGAGCATCTCATTCACATGGCAAGTTTCATCCATTTGATCTCATGAAATTTTTTTTTCTTACTAAGTAGAGAGTCCATTTTTCAATTTTGGATAATTATATAGAGCAATCTGTATGAAACTAATAAGTCAAAAGAAATAATGAACATGGAATGCATATCTGATTTGCATTTTCTTGCTCTAGATTTTGAATTGATACCTGGTGAATTTTAGAAATTTTTTTACTATCGTAAGAAAGCCTAATTTTTTTTTGACAAGAAGCTAGCCAGACTAAGTGTGTATTATTATTAATTAGAGGATAAGGATTCTAGGTTTTTCTTTGTTGACCAGATAAATATCATCACATTGAGAGAATATATTATTCAGAAAATATGATTATAATGTGATATGGCCTTTAATACTTTTACAGGCATTATACTTTTATGGCTGCTGAGCTGTGGCTTATTGTTACTTATTTATTTTTAGATTTCATTGATTATGAACAGACTTATGATTTCATATATACATTGACGATGATTAACTTCCTAAAAATATATTGAAAAGATTTATATTCAAACTAATAAAATCTATAACATATTTCATCTAATTTTTTTTTGACAAGAAGCTAGCCAGACTAAGTGTGTATTATTATTAATTAGAGGATAAGGATTCTAGGTTTTTCTTTGTTGACCAGATAAATATCATCATATTAAGAGAATATATTATTCAGAAAATATGATTATAATGTGATATGGCCTTTAATACTTTTACAGGCATTATACTTTTATGGCTGCTGAGCTGTGGCTTATTGTTACTTATTTATTTTTAGATTGCATTGATTATGAACAGACTTATGATTTCATATATACATTGACGATGATTAACTTCCTAAAAATATATTGAAAAGATTTATATTCAAACTAATAAAATCTATAACATATTTCATCTTCAATAAAATCATAGAAAAGTTAGTAAATTCAAGACAAAAAGATGTGTATACATGGTAACTGATTTTTTAAAAGAATATTTTTTTCTACTTTAGAAGATTTGAATGTTTAATGAGTTAAGGTGGTCTTGTCTAAAGATAATTGGTAATTATTTAAGTCCTTTTAATTTTTTATACAGTTTTACTCCCTCGTTTGAGAACATTATAAGATTAACCATAGCGATCATCCATTTATACCCACTACTTCTAAAAATAAACAATGATTCATTATAGTATTTCAAAAATGTCCATTTTGGAAATACTAAGGAAATAGGATACTATTGCCATGAAAGTAATATATCTTCCTTCTAAGGTAAAATGGCAGGATTTACAAGGAAAAAAAAGTTTTATTTAATATGTCATTAAAAATAAAGCTTCATCACATATAATCATAGCTTTACCAAAAATAAATTGAAAAATTTGACATTATTTTAATTGAAAGATGTTTTACTTACCTAATTTTTATTTAATAATGAATTGCAAAGCAATATGTCTTCCATCATAAGGGTCGATATTCTCAAAAAATAAAGTTTCTATTTAAATGTGTGCTTTGTTGAGAAGACCATGATGTTTCTTGATCTTAAACTCAGAAATAATAAAAAAAAAAAACAGTTTAATTACACTGGCTGATGTGTGTTATTGTGCAGCTCATCTATGTTCATTTATATAAATAATCTCGTAGTAACAAGAGCTGCAATAACAATGTATGAAGTGAATATTAGGAATTTGTCATACTCTGTTACTTTAAAGAGGAATGAAAGAGTGTCATTTAAGAACAAAGTATAGCAAGCTGATGTTAATGTTTTTTGAAGAAATTTCAATTTTGCAATAAATAAAAAAAATGTAGTTTTATGTATATGTATAACAATTAGAAAATATACATTATGTTAACTTAAATTCCTATTTATTTATTTTTAATTTTAATGAATAGGATTTGAGCAAGATACTGATCTTGACATCATAACCATCAATATGGCTATCACATTTGGTAAAATGTTTTAATTATCATTAAAACGCAGTATTTATTCATTAATTAGTGTTGATTCTCACTTTAAAATTTTTTTGAATCTGTGATAAGTAAAAAAAAATTCCATAGGAAACTTCTAATTGCTTATTTTTCATTATTCAGAATAAAAAAATGTTTTGTGTATCATAAGTGATGACTTGCATTCTGAAAATTGTGAATTAAAGGAGCTTGCAAATAAACATTGGTAAAAATTCATGTTTAATACATTTAATATGAGAAAAAAAAAATCAAATAAGCTGATATTAGCAAGTAGTTAGTTCTGAAATTTTAAAAATATACTGAATAAAGTGTTTGTTTATGAGTGAATGTTGAATGTATAGAAAATTTTAAACTTTATTTAAACTTTCCAAATACAAACAACTTGTTAGTAATAACACACAAATAGACAATACAGGTTAGTAATTACACCATGTTTTTAATAGTATTATTCTCCACTCTTCTTCAGGTGTTGCTGGCTTATATGCACAGTGTCAATATTTGTTTAGAAGTTGAACTCGCACCTTTAGATTCTTGAATATCAAATTAAAGGTGCGAGTTCAACCTCTAAGCGAATATTATCACTGCGCATATAGGCCAGCAACACCTGGAGAAGAGTGGAGAATAATACTACTCGAAACGTTGTGTAATTACTAACCTGTATTGTCTATTTGTGTGTTATTACTAACAAGTTGTTTGTATTTGGAAAGTTTAAATAAAGTTTAAAATTTTCTATACATTAACATTCACTCATTAATGATGGAAATAGTCCAACATATCACATCTTATTTTAAAGTGTTTATTTTAAAAATTTATAGAAAGCTGTAGCAAATATTGCAACAATTGATTAAGATTGAAAATACAATGTTTTTGTTGGTTATAAGTCTAATCAAATGATACACTGAACATAAAGATTTAGAAATTTGCTAGTGAAATCATCTACTCTTATAATTAAAATCATGATTGATTCTATACTTCTTATCAGTCTTATTTACATATGCAAAAACTTTTGGATGCACTCCAAGATATGCTTTCAGTGTTTAATTACAATGGTGAAATAATACAATATCTACAAGTTGATCATTTTGTAGTATCCATGCTGAAGGAAAGATTTGTTATTCAACCATTAATTTTCTATACATATTAGTGACTCGGGATGAAACTGGTAATCGTCACTATATTCTTTAATATTTAAACATTTTAACTGCTTTTATCTGCAGTCTCTCAGCTGTCGCAGTGTATTGTGTAAGGAATAAATTAAATGTACTTTTTAAAGCACTATTACGATACTATATATATATAAAAAGTTCCCAAAACTCTTAATTCAATATCCTAAGAATCGTGCTTAATAGCAATAAATCTTAATTCAAAAATATTTGTTCAGAGAATATAACCATTGCTTTGCGTAGCATTTGAGCTAAACAGAGCTGTATTATATGTATTATGAAATAACATCAAATATCTGTGCTTTACATTTAGAATTTTACTTGGCGTTTCATTATTTTCTGACATTATTTGCCACAAACGTTAGTTCAATTATCTGACGCTAATCAAAGCAATTATTTTATTAGTTTATATATAAAATTATTACTCTGGAAGATTCAAACTCTTTCCAGAAGAATAATACTGTTCACATACTGCAAAATGTTTATGTTTAAAGATATTATAAATCTTGTTATAATTATGATCTCTTGAAAGATTTCTGAATTGAAACTGGATTAACTTTAAAACAAAAATATACAAGGTGTCAATTGAAAGTGCATGGTAGAAGCTAAAAAATAAGATAATTTTATATGACTAAAAAAAATTACTCCTGTTAACTGGTTTACTGCATACATCTTTCATGACCATAAACACCGATATTTTAATATTACTTTGTAGGAGGAAAAAACATTGAAAACATTAAATATAATCCTAGTGCATTTTCAATACTAGCTTTTAAAAAATGGAATAGCAAATAAATATGAATGAGATGGTTGCTCATACTGATGCTTTATGCAGTTATTCAGACTTTAATAGATTTTGAATAACTGGTGTGATATGGCCAAAGTTGTATGCTAATTTTATTAAAATATTAACCATAATAAATGATTACTGTACTTAAAAAACTTGTTCTCTGACTTGCAATTTATTTACTACCATGGCAGATTCCACATTTATATATATAGTACAATTAGCAGTAGCATATTTAATAGAAATAAAAAAAATCTCAAATTGAATTATATAACTAAAGTCAGTTGTTACTATTAAATTTAAAGACATAACTAGAGTTGATGGGAACTATTTAGCATATTTTAAAAAATATTAGTCTTTTATTACACCAAAGTCAGACACAATTCTCATATAATTTGCTCCAAGAGAGTTGTTCTATTAATCGTAGTTAACTAATATTGCTAAATTAATACTGAATATTCTTACTATTGTATGAAATTTAAAATTTTCAAACATTTAAGTTTTAAATTATCATATTGTGAAAATTATATGCCCCTTCAATTCAATATGACTATGCATTCTATATAATTGACATCAGATGTTATCTTATTTTGATAATAAATAAAATTAATGTCTTAATGATTTTTATATGTAATATAACAATTATTTGAACTATGTAAAAGATTTCTCTTCAGATATGCACAAACAATAGCAATTTCACATTATACATGTATAATGTGTCCCAGGGAAAAATTGATTGGTTCACTCTCCAAACTATTTGCAGTATCATCTTTCAATCAACACAAAGTGATCGTTTACAACTCCTCACAAACATTTAAAAATACTAGTGCTTACGAATCTTGAGTTATGACATGAAATATGTCATTATATTCTATACCTTTCTAGAAAATTCCTGATTGAACAATGTGTTCATATTAAATTAAATCTTTTAAATTGGGCAATTTGAAAAGATTCAAATTATATAGTAAAGCCATAAATTGTAAGAATAGTTTCAAGTGGTTTGCAAGATTTCATAATTATAGGGAGAGCATTTAAGATGATTCACAGCCAGTTTCATCAAGAACAACCGGAAAAAAATATGCAAGAAAAATTGTTGAAATTTTTCAAACTGATCACTTTCTCATTGAGAAACTAACTCATTCTCAAAACTACTGTACATCGTATTTTAATGCAAGATTTTAAAAATTGGAAGGTGTTTGAAGATTTTGTGTCTCATCTGTTATCAATTGATCAGAAAGATGCTAAAACAAAGCACTTCAGAGACATGCAAAAATCTAGAAATCTATCAAATGTAACAAGTGATGAGAGCTGGTATATCATGGCTCAATGAACATCCAGAAGTTTATGACAAATTTTCTGCAGAAGATTTCAAAAACTTCTTAAACAGTTTTACCATTTTTTCTTGCAGTGTATTGAATCATAGGAAAACTGTTGAATAATTAATAAAAATAAAACATCAATATTGCTTTGTGTTTTGTTTCACATCTCTCATCTTTTACTGGGACACAATGTATATATTAAAAATATATATAATTTAATTATGAGAAGTATGTTGACAAATTGAAGTTATATGAGAAATTTCATCCAACAATGTCGAACAAGTGTTGTGTATGTTAAACTCTGCCCAGTGACATGGACCAAATGATATTTGATTATTGTTGGTGATAGTTTGTTATTGTTTGCAAGTCTTTAACATAATTTATTTTAACATTTCAATTTTAGAACTATATCACAATTTCTAATGAGTTTCACATTTAAAATGCATTAGAAATAATAATAATAATGTGCTAATTTGAATTTGTATCAGTTATTCACTTATAATAATAATCTATCAACATGCCCATGTGTAACATATATGTACATATATAAATAACATGTATGTTGTTAAAAAAAAAAAAATTAAATAAATGCTTGAGTTAAGAAAAATATGTTACCTTTTCACTATACTCACATTTATTATCCCTTTCTTTAATTATTCTTTCTGTTTGCTCTAAAGCTATATAGTTTTAAACCATGTATTTTCAACAATGTAACTTTGGTTAACAACAAATTCATGTAATCTAATTCGTACAATAAAGTATATTATTGAAACACTAATGATTTAGATTTTCTTTTCTCTCTCAATTACTGCGTTTTTCTCTGGAAATAGTTCATTATTTATTGTTTCTCATTTTATTCTTTTTCTCAGTTTCTTGATAATCTCATAACTAAGCAAATATTTTTTTGTCATCTTCCAACATCCTTTAAATTTTTCTTGAATAATTCTTACTTTTATTTGAGTTTATCATTTATCTTTTTATAGTAGAAAGGTTGCTGCCCAGATAAAATTAATTTAATTGAAGAATGTCCATGATATTCCAGTAATATGGAAAAACTAACAACAAAAAGAAAATATTACTGTGTTTTGGAAGAGCAATCTCCATTACTGGATTTTTATTTGTCGTTAACTGCAGTAGCCCATTGACTAATAATTTCTATTTGCTTACATAAAATGCTTTTCCAATCTTAAAATAGTTTTTCTTTGACACCTTAATTCCTAATGTAGAGTGGATAAATAATGAAAAATGACATCCTCATTACCAGTTGAAATAAATCTCTGAATAATAATGCACATACTTCCAAAATTGTTTGGCTAATTTCCAGCAATCTATTTTTTGGTATGCATCTACAGCTTTCAAATATTCCTCTAAAGTGTAGCAAAGTCCTAAAAATTTACATGTTTTTATTTTTTTATTAAGCTTTGAGAGGCAACTATTGTGACCATTTGGAGGATTATAATATTGATACTCTTAATTTTGATGTGGCAGCTAATTTTAGTTATTTGTTTACTATATAGATTTTTTTTTTTTTAAATATTAACAAAATTAAAAGAAATGTGTAGACATTCTAATCAAGGGATAGAATCACCAGTGGTTTAATTCTGCTACTGTAGCCATAGATTTGATATTTATTAATTATATGGTTTGTAGTTTATGTTTGTCCAAATATAAGTAAATCAAATTCAATTTATGAAGCAATTGAATGCAATGACTAGGAATAAGGCTTCAGAGATGTCTATGAGAATTTTCAGAAATCTGTCCAAACAGAAAATAAATCTAAAGGACCTCAAAAATAGTATGGCATTACAGATTTATTTATTTATAAGTTTGTACACTAAATATTTACATATTTTTCATTAAAGGTGTGCATTGGAACTCAAATCTCAATCCCCAATGAAAGAAACTTGTTGTCATTCAGTATTCTTGAGTTTAGATAAAATTGATTTATAAAAATCTGTATGAATAACATTACAATTTTTAATTTGCTAAATTTTCATATATCTAACATATTTAATGTTCTTGACTTGGCTACCTAGTATGGAATAAGAATATTTTTAATCTGCCATTCTTGAATTTGCAGCTTTTCTGATTTAATCATTTTTCTGGATTTAGATATATAGTAATAAGCAATATTGCATCCAATAAACCTCCCATATCTTTAATGTACTTTTACTGTAATTTAATATATATATATATTTTATAATCAAAAATGAAAATGTTTACAGTGTTTTTTCATTATTATTTCGTATTAATTTTTCCTTCATGATAATATTTTAAGTTTCTAACTTGCTACAACTTATTTAATGCAATAGTTCCTTCCCAGCCCTTTTTTTTTTTTTACTTAATGAAAATTGTGATTTAATAAAGCAATTAGGTAAATCTTAAATTTCAAATGTGCTTTCACATCCCTCACACATATTAATTCTTTTTTTTAAAGTGTGTGCATATATATATTTTTCTGGAATATTCATATAATCAAGATTAAGTTAATTAAATCTTCAGCATGCTAAGATAATAAAGTCTCTCAGTTGTAAAAATTTTATTTGGATATTAGAAATTATTGAAATTTAGATATCTAGATTTACAAAATTGTACATGTATTGGAAAGTGGATAAACAGGCCAATTTGATAGATATGTTCCCTTTTTATAGTGGTTGAAGGCTTCATACCTGAAACCGATGTAGTATTAGTTATAAAGATAGAAAATTAATTAATTGGAAACTTCATTGACCTAATAATCACTTTGCCAAATGAAAATGTGAACAAACATGTTCTTAGTTTATAATTGAATTCACATCATTTTGCTTTAAGACTTTTAAATATTTTTAATATGACTTCTGAAGTGATTAAACAATGAAAATATTGTTATTCTTTAGTAATATAAAAAAGGACATGTCAGTTGTGAAGATTAGAAAATTATTGAAGAACACGTTTTCCTTTAGTTATCAAAAATTTTTAAAAATAACAATGTTTAAAATTTATATATAATTTTATACTCATTAAAAAGTTATAAATTATGTAATAATGATAATTGGCATTGGGAGCTATAGTCTTTTATTAATATTTGACACAAAAAAAATTTACTTTAATGCTATCATTATAAGTTTGAACTGAATTAGCTAGAGTTCTATGATTTTCATTTTTTATGCTTATCTTTACCAAAGTGTAATGTTTTCTATTTGACAAAATCATTAGTATGTTATGGCTGACAGTTATTATATTACAAGCACTAATAAGTGTAGCTTCCATTATATCTAAAATAATGTATTGTATAGATTTTGATGTATGAATTGATTTCAACAAATGCCAAGGAATAAATTTATGCCGAAAGACTAAAATCCAAAGAATATTTGAAGAAAGTCGTAAAATATTTTATTAATTTACTACAAGATATTTAAATTCTGATTATTATTCTAAATTATGTGGAATGTTTTTAGGCAAGAGGGTACATTATAGTGTTATTGTTCTTATTTAAAAGTTTTATATAAAACTAGAAAAGTACATTAAATAAGCCTTGAAAATAGATTGGTTATACATTTCCAACAGAAGTATAACAGGCTATATACTGTAATTATTCAACTTATAGTCTGAATACACATTGAGAGAAAATACATTAGAAACAAACGTAATTGAGTTTAGAGATATTTATTAGAAAAGACCAAAATACAAAATAAAAAGATGGGATTATAAAAAAAAAATCCAAAGATTATCTTGATAACTAACAGCAATTGGCTTTAAAACTACCAGTGATAACAAAACCATTGACCTAGTATTATTTCATTTGAGATACCAGGCCTATCAGTTTTTTTTCATGCATAACATTCTCAGCATCTTCATTGACAAATGACTTGTCATATGGATTAAAAAATGAAGTTTCTAATCAACCTAAAAGGATTATGATTCAGATTTCGTTAAATATATTGTGTGCATAGTTTTATAGAAAAATTAAGGAGCGAGAAATTGTTGATGATGGCTAAAGAATTGAATTATGTAATCAAAAAAATCATTCTTCATTTGACAATGGGAAGAGTTGTAATAAAACTAGGAAAGAAGATCGTTAGTTATCTTTAAAAAGCACCACAGATGTTTTAAGTAATGTTATTTTCTTTTGTCTATGTAAGTGAAGGATGCTCACTGAAGAAGTAGGGTAGAAAAACTGATGTCTTGACTTGATAATGTTTCCCTATATTTTAGAGATAATTGTGGATAACAAGAAAGACAAGTCAATACTTGATCTGATTAATTCTGAACTGTCACCATATTCTTGAATTATAAATGGCCAGATTGAAATAGTTTTGGCATAGTCATATTACAGATCTAATACATTTGAAATGGAATATGCTTGAAAGATCATAATAATAAAAAGCATTGACAAAGAGATGGAAAGATTCCACTATTGAAAGCAAACCAAATCAATGGCAGGCCATCCTGAAAGAATTCCAGTCACATAATTTATCATTAATAATTGACATGTGGAATTACTGAATAAGTCCTCAGCTTCTTAGCAATCATAATGGAACTAAGTTATAAAATGTCAACAATGTGACTGTGCATTAAGAAAATGTTAGCATCTTGTGAAAATAGACCTGTTAGTATTGGCTTAAATTTAATCAATTATTCTTTAAAACTTGGAGGAATTTGAAAATTTCTACTTAACTATGCATAAAGAATTCAATAGCTGGAATTTTATTTAAAATATATTTGTAATGTCTGCAACTATTGATTTATTTTTATTTTTTTTTTAAGTGTAAAAGAGGTGTTTAATTTGTATTTTTAGAAATACTGTATAAAATAAAAAGTATATTAATCATCAGATAGTGACGTTTAAATTTGCATAACTGATAATTTGTCAGCTTGAACCTTCCCAGACTAGTATTTTATTCATAACAATATATAATTTTAGGTTGTTTTTTTTCTATATAAATTTTATTTCACATTTTTCAGAACGAAAATATTTTAGTAAAAAATGATGTCACTGGAAAATGTTGCAAAAAACATAGGAAGAAAATACTTCAAGAGAACACCCTTCCCACACACACATCTTAACAATCTTTATTACTATGGTAGCTAATTATAAAAATATGTAGCTCTTAATGTCACAGTTTAAAATGGCTAAATTTTTTTCTCGGGAATAAAGTGAGCATTTTAATTTCAAGAATCATGGAAACAATGTCGCCTAGAAAGACAAACATTATTAAACTATTTAATTTTCTTTCTAATATACTTCTCCTGCCTAGTTAATGTAATGATACAATAATAAACTGTAATTCAAAGTCTATCACTCTGCTCCTTTATCTTTCTAAAAATAATCATTCCATCTCATTAAAAAAATTTTTTATTTTTTATCAATGTTATTACAGGACATTACATAAAGGGGGCATGGGCAAAAATTAGATATCACCATAACTCCCACAAAAGCTTAACTTTCACAGTCCATATCAGTGTGGCATATAGTTCTAAAAATTTTGAATCTCTTAATATTAAGAGCCTGATTTTTTTTCTCAAGAATAAAGTGAAACATTTATTTTAAGAATAATGGAAATATTCTTAATAAGTAAATTATACACCATTTGATATCTATCAATGCATTCTTACTAAGTAAACTATACTCCATTTGATACCTATCAATGATATGCTTGGCCTGCAAAGTTTAATATAATACTAGAGTGACAGTCTCTGGAGATCAAAATTCATGGGTCATAGCTCAAGCCTATTATTTTCAATGCTTGAAATTATGAACTCCCCAAGCAATAAGTAAATTATTTTTTTAAAGATATACATGTGATAGATATATTTGTTAAACCAATATATCCATCCATCATAATTTACCTATTCTATTTCTTTAAACCATTAAGCATCACATTTCCTATACACAAGCCTTCTGGCATCCATTGATTACCATGTTTAGCACAGGTGGCAATACTGTATGAAGAGTTTTGCTCTGTTTATCAACTATTCTATTTCTCTGAAAGAAGCCGTTTATAGAGGTAACAAAATAACTTGATTTCAGAAAAAAAGAAAGTTGGGTATATATTAATGTGAGGGAGATCTTCATAGTTCTGGAGAGTTCTTTTTGTACCTTTATCCATTTTATCTTCCATGCTCATCAAACCAAGCTCAATAACCATATATTTGTGATGTTTTTCTCATCATCCCTCTTCAAATAATCTCTTATAAGAGTGTTGAGAAAATGCAAATTAGGATACATACCATTCTTTAATGTCATTTGCCCATTTTTACAGAGTCTGGGTTTTTTATATACATATAAAACTAAAAATTAGGATCTTTAATTTTTTTCTTCTAATTCACTTCTTTGTCCAATTTGTAATTATAATTCTTAATAACATTCTCTAACTTTGTTTCAAATGCCCAAGATTCTTAGCATTGAATGTTTCAATTTTTACATTTATCTAATACTGTATATATAAAAATATATTTGTCCAATACAGTTATATTGTTTTGTGATCTGATGTTTTTGCATTTTGTTTTTTCAAATGCTGTCCATTGATTATAGATATGTTCTTGTTTTGGCTATTTTTTTTTTCAATAAAAGATTTTTAATGACATTTCTTCCAGCACAGTTTATCTCTTACTTACATAACTATATTCTACTAAAACGTCAGCTATGAGTCTAATTTAATTACATTAATTTTGGATTTTTAATTTTTTTTTCTAAGAAGCATTGTCTTTATTTTGGTCCATGTTTAAGTATAAACTTGATCTTTTACTTTCTCATTGAACTTCTTTAATATAGATACATTGTTTCTTTGTTATTCTTAATAATTACTACATCATCTTCACATTTTAAATTACTTTTTTTCATTCCATATACAAATATTTTAACTTTTCCTTAATCATATCTATTCCTCTTTCTAAATGTATGACGAATATACTTATGGCGATTGGTTCTCATTCTTTTATGTCTTCAAATTTCAAGCTAATTTCCAATTTCTCTATATATTTTTACTCATGTTTTTGACTTATAATAAATATTTTTAGGTTATTTTATTATATGCCCATATTATTCAAGTAGTGTCCATTTTATTTTTTGGTTATTAAAAATTTTCCAAAATGTTAATTAGTGCAGTGTTTATGTAATTTTTATAATCTATCTTGCTTTCCTTTTTGTAGATTTTGGATGTCTATTCTTAAGAAATACAAGTTCTTTCTTTCCATATAATAGTACAGTCTGAAAATTTTTTGGAAATAACTTTGTTCATCATATCTGATTATTTTATCATCTATTTCATCATTTTCAGGGCTCTCTAACTATTTTGACTTCCTCCAATAAAATATAATCTTCACTATTAAATCTATTTTGATTTTTAATTTAAACAATATATGCTCACTCCATATAGATGCTATTTTTTGTAATTATTACCACTGCTACTACTATATTGTTAATTAATATTCTACAACATTTATGATTCATTTCATCTCTTTTATGACAAATTGTGCTCAATTTCCTTGGAAACATCATTTCTATTCAAAGCAACATTATAACATCAAAGATTTGCTTTCAATAATATATGACACTGCTCTAGCTTAATGCTATATTTCTTAGTCTCCTACCTGATGTATATTACATCACTATAATTTTAGAGTTATGAACAATCACTAGCCATTTCTTGATGGCAATTATGAAATGTATATACAAAATTTTGTCATATTTTTACCTATATTGTAAAACATAATTAAATAATAGCAAAATTTTAATCAATTAAATTTTAAAAACTTAATGGTGTTCATCATCAACCATTATTACTCCACTGCAGGATGAAGGGCTCTCCAAGTTCAATCCATCTTCTCCGATCTTTAGCTTCTCTTCTCCACATCACCCATGCACACTTTCTTATTTCATCCATCCATCTCACATGTGGTCTCTTTCTGGGTCTTTTACAATCTCTTGGAATTCAGTTTAAGATTTCAATTGTCCATCTATTATCATCTCTTCTAGCAATATGTCCAGCCCAACTCCATTTTAGTCTTTTAATTTTTTCAATGAGGTCAGTAACACCTGTTTGTTCTCTTACCCATATATTGCATTTTCGATCTCTTGTTACTCCCTACATGCATTTCTTCATACTTCTTTGAGTGGTCTAAAATCTCTGTATTGCTCTTCTATTAAGTTTCCAAGTCACAGATGCATAAGTAAGAACTGGTAAAACACATTTACTAATAACCTTTTCAAACACATAGGCATATTTCCTTTTAGTATCAAGTTATTTCTACCAAAATATTTGTAACTGTTAACTTCTTCTAACTCATCATAATCAATCTATTTTCATATTTTGAGAAAATCCATCAATCATTACTTTAGTCTTTTTAACATTTATCTTTAGTCCTACTTTCATCTGATAACTCCTGCAACATTTCTTGCAGCTCTAAAGCATTATTTGCAAAAACAACTATATCATCTGCAAAATCTAAATGACTTAAATAATCTCCATTTACTTCCACTCCTTTAGCTTCCCATTTTGATCCATAAAATATTTCTTGCAGCACTTCTGTAAAAAGTTTTGGAGATATGGAGTCACCCTGTCTTACACCCTTCTCAATGTTGACTTTCCTAGTATCATTATGTAATCTAATTGTTGCTGTTGCATTTATAAATATTCTTTAAAATATGACAATATCCTGGATCTATACCTTGATGATCCAATGCTTTAATCATTGAAGAAATGTGTATAGAATCGAATGCCTTTTCATAATCTACAAATTCAAAGCATAATGGCAACTCATATTCATTTGTCCTTTCTATAACTTCTCTCAATACCTGGATATGATCTATTGTGCTAAAACCACTTTTAAATCCAGCTTGTTCTCTTGGTTGGTGAAAATCCAATGTTCTCTGTAGACGAGTTGTAATTATGTTGGTAAAGATTTTGTATAAAACTGATAAAAGGCTGATAGGTCTATAATTTCTAATATCTTCTTTATCACCTTTTTTAAATATTAATATTAATACTACATTCTTCCAATCATCTGATACATCTTTATCATTTAGACATTTGGTATATAACTTTTCAAAAAATTTTTTTATTCCTTCACCTGCTTTTAATATATCAATTATAATTCCATCATTACCTGAAGCCTTTCCTTTCTTCATACATTTAATTACATATCTCACTTCTTCATATTAAAATTCTGGGCAATTTGGAAGATGTAATAGATATAGGAGGTACTTGTTCTTTATTACTATATAATTCTTGATAAAAGTTTTCTACCCATTTCATGATGTCATCTCTCGTTTTAGTAATAATTCCATCTTTTTTTCTTATTACCAATACCAAAATGTTGTTTTACACTCTTGAAACTTTTATTCTCTTCTATAGCTTTCTTTGCTAGTTCACAATTATACTTTCTTATATCCTTTTCAGTTCTTTTCTACACCATTTTACAAAATTTGAGATAGTCAATCCTTTTTAATACATCATTTTTGTATATCTTTATATTCCTTCTTTTCTTCATAAATTCTCTAGTCTCGGTAGAAATTTTATTGGCCAATTGCTGTTTTTTTCTACCAGCTATCTTTGTTGCAGTTTATAAAAGTGTATCAGTTATTTTCATATTAATTTCATTCAAATCTGAATCATGTTCAAAATCTACTAATACTTGAAACCGATTTGTAAGTTCTAATTTAAATTCAGTAGAATGTTTCTGAAGATTAGGAATATCAAATGTAAATATTGTTTTTCTTAATAATTTTGTCTCTCTAGTTTTGCATTAACACATATCTTACATCTTACTAATCGATGATCCTTCCTGTGTTAAATTTATTAAGAGCATTACAGTCTTGAAATATGTATTTTCTGTTAGTCAAAATATAATCCAATTCTGCTGTACCTTCGCTTGGATGCTTCCATGTCCATTTCCTTTTAACATTTTTCTCAAAAAAAGAATTCATAATATGAAGTTTTTTTTTTTATGCAACCTCCACAAGTCTATGTCGTCTCTCATTTCTTCTACCATAATCAAAATTACCTACAGCACTTTCATCTTTTATTTGTTTACCAATTCTAGCATTAAAGTTTCCCATAACAATTTTAAAATGTTTACTTTTGTACATCCATATAAAAATCTTCTACTACTTCATCATTATGAGAACTTGTTGGGACATAAACCTGAATTATCTGCATTTGGTATCTGCTATTAAGTTGTATAATTAATCTTGCCACTGTCCAATACACCATCAATCTCCACAATGTTGTTCTTCCACTTTTTATTTATAATGAATTCTATTCCACTTGTATTTCCATATTTGTGCCTTTATAATAGAGTATATGTCCACTTTTTAAATCAATTGTCTCTTCACCTTTTCTTCTAACTTCACAAAGTCCAATAATGTCCCATTTAATATAAGACAGTTCTTTTAATTCTTCTTTCATTTGAAAGTAATCTGCAGTTGTAAGTACCTAAATAAAAAGTCATCAAATGGCAGCCTAGGTCCGTAATCAGGGGATTCTTAGCATCCTTTGCCTTCGGCCACCAACCGCTGCCTTGGTTGGTGACTTTACAGCTTTTTGAGAATAAGGGCCATGATTTATTTTTGTCTGTCATTACTGTATACAATTATATAATTGTATACAATTAATGGTGTTATTAAAACATATGAATATCTTGACATACTATCTTCCCCATGTTTCTTTAATCCACCATGTGATACAGTAATGTAAACATTACAACTGGATCTCATACCATTCCTAAGAAAAATATTTATTTTATACAATTATTCCAAATTTTATTTTTTATAAGCATTGACAATAACTATTAAAATATTTGTATATAAAAATTAAAAATATTTGTAAAGTTGGAAAAATGAAGACAAGTAAAATTATTTTTGTTAGAATAGCTTTTAACCGGAATCCATTGCTTTTTTTCAATAAACTATAATGAAATAAATTTGCTTTTTTATTATTATAAGCCTTAGTTACAATGAATATTATAATATTTGTCTAAAAAGGTGGAAAAAAAAATTGTGAAAAGATTTAGAAATTTGCTTTCATTCAGATTGCAAGCAATGAGATACTGCTAAATCTGAAAAAGGGAGTATAAAATTTATACTATGAAAGTTAAATTCAAACTCATTTGATTTTTGAAAAATAGAGACATGCTTAGAAAAATTGTAAGATGGAAAACTATTCAATTAAAAGAATTATATGAAATTAAAGCATTGGTTGTAGCCATTGCATGTTAAGAAGATAACTTCATATATTTTCACTATATCAAAAATTGTCATTGAATTAATAAAGCAAATCTCCATTTTTAAAAAGTTTAATTCTTACAAATCATACTTTTTGAGACTTTGAAAAAATTTTAATACAAAAATAAATGTCTATATTTTAGACTATTCCATCTTAATTGTTCAATGGTTTATGAACAGACTCTATGAATGAAATAATTGGATTTGATAGTCAAATTAACAAAATACTCTTGCTTAGGAGGTCAACGAAAAACTGAGCATCATACTATCAAGATGAGCACAATATTTTTTTTTTAAATTGACCAAACAGCTTTTCTTATATATTTTACTTTTCTCAATTGGAAATTATTTAGGCAACCTAGCTTTAGAATCTGAATTTACTGTTGAAATAAACAACATAGAGTTCTTTTACTAAAATTCAGCTTTTTTTAAATTTCCAAAAATGTAGAAATCACTAATCTTTTATCCTAATGAATAAATGTGTTTGAAACTAGGTTTGTAATGTTCCATTTTAATTTTTGCTAAAAATAAGCCACACAAATATATATGCCGTTAAAATAAATTATTTATATATTGAAATGGGCAATAGGCATATCAATATCCAATTCCAGAGGACAACACTAGATTTATAACCTAGAATATTTTATTAAGAGATATCATATGTGAGTTTACTGGTGAGGATTTTAATTTTAAATAGCTACACATCTACACCATTATTAATTTAAAATTGCTTCTAGCTTGCAGAGAATAGATTCTTTCAAAACACCAATTAACAAAGCAGACAATGTCAAACAAAAATGAAATATTAATAAATCATTTTATTAACAGTTCAATATAATATGGTAAAACAGTTAAAATAATGAATTGAAATCATTTTTTCTTATGTTGGCATATATTGCATTTGATATCAGATAGCCTTTGAATATTAACAAACAAATTTTATATTAATAATTTTGTAACATATCTGAAAACTATCATCAAATAAGTATTGTTTATCTGATTCTGTTAGATATATGTTAGCTAAGTTCAAATAAGCCTGCATACAGTTTCATCTGGTATACATAACCGTTGTCGCTATCACCCCACCCACCGCTTGAAACCTCTGTTTTAAGAGTTTATATTCTCACATGGTACTATGCCCAGTAAATTTTGGGATTGCTTCATTAACTGCAATCTTTCTGTGCATCTGATAATCAGCCTTAAAATGTACATTAACTGCTCTATAATAAGGTTAATTTTATAGATGCAGTTAAAATCATTACTTGTTATACAAACAGTTATGCTATTACACACTAATACAAATATAAACATGCTAATAAATTATTAAACCTTTTGAGAATCTACATCTATAAAATAAGATTGCTTCAAACTTGGATTAGAGCCCCAAAATTACATTGTAGATAATCGTCCAATTTACAAATCACTACTGTCATTATATTTGGATACAAATATAATTTATATACTACATAGATATGTTAGTATAAAGACAAACACATTAATAAATTATACATTTATCAAATAAAATCTAAAATAATTAAAAAAATCTAAAATTAATTTTTACGTATAATATACAGCATAATGTTTACTGAATTTGTAAAATCTTTGAAGTATGTTGAATCCATTTTCTAATTTCATTTTGTCATTAAAACATTTACACCATTGTTTTCTTCATTCAATTAATAAATTGAGCAGCAAAAAAAATTAAATAGACTTAAGACTAGAAATATTAATAAAGAATTAAAATTTGGACTGATTTTAACATGCCATACATCATATTTAAAAGAAAATTGAACTACAAGATGAAATCAAGTCTAAAACACGGAAAAAAATTAAAGACACTAAGATCAATCAATCAATATCGACAATTAATCAAAATGATGAAAAATCAATGAAAATTACTCTTAAAGATCAAAATTCAAATCTGAAAATTCCATTGATAATTTCCAATCCCAAGATGATTACAATGATAATTCAATTAGAGTAGAAGGTGCTGCATCGGAAATAACTGAAATCACTCAATCAAGATTTAAAACTGGTCAAAATCAATGAAGATCTCTCTTAAAGAACACAATTCAAATAACTCTAAAAATTCCACTGATAATTTTTACTCTCTGAATAAATATCACAATATTTCCTTTAACATAGAGAGCGCTCCAATGGAAAACAGTGATGTTACCTTAAACAAGCCTAAATTTGTTTCAAAATTAAGTGATAATATCACAAAAGGGAAAATTAATAATATAAATAGTAATAAAATCATGTTTCACATGGATGTTGATAATGATAAGCTCACCCAATCTAGAAACAAGGAGGAATTGGTTGGTTGAGCTATTCTTAAAAGTTATAATTATGGCACAATTATTCGAAGCTCAAATTTGGGTGTATATACCAATAATAAGGAAATTGATTTTCCAGATATCTCTCTGACTAGAAGAATTACTTCAACCAAGGCCATGACTAGTTTACCACAAAACAAAGTGATTCACGCTGAAACATCAAGCCACTCTGTTCTAAACTCACAATCCCACGTCCATCCCCCAAAAATCTAAGAACTCTGCTGGAGTATTAAGCACAAGATAAACCATGGATAGAAACACTTAATGACCAAAGAAACATATTGTATTCAATTTGTATTTCTACTTGACTAATACATTCTAATTTTTAAAATGGACGACAGAGAATGATGGTATTGGTACATGTGTAGTTCACTTGGCCATTCCTCAATTTTAAAATGAAAGAGAAATTTTAATTTTAAACGAATGAGTAGCAGCCATGCTAACTTTTGCAAAATAGTTAAAATACTAAATCTTTTTTATATAGATATATTTTTAAAAATTTCTTTAGGAGAAAGATTGATTTGATATCTCCATTATTTAAAATTCTTTAGGAGGAAAAAAAAACTTAAGAAACAAAACTGACTTTCTTATATCTTGAATATTTAAAAGATACCATGATATATAAAATACATTAAAATAAATTAAGTAATATAAAATAGATATATTAAAACTAATTTAACATTTAAGATAAATACAGTAAATTTTATAAATTGTCTGATATTTATAAAAATATTACTGGATAGCATTTAAAAAATTTATTAAATTATTCTTAGAGGGATTGTTTCTCTATGAAGTAAAATTGCATTTATGTAGATATGTTTTCCTATGGACATTATGAAAAGAGAACTTAATTCACTAGTAAAATATTTTCATTAACCCTTTTCACATATTGGACATAATCGATTTTACGCTTTTTAGTTGGAATTGTCATTAAAAATTTTACTATTGAGAAGCACATTTATTTTAGCTGGAATTTAATATATATGAAAATAGTTGGAACAGCATTGGATCAAATTCAGCAAACAGGGTCATCATCCTGATGATTATGGACTCCATGCTTCAAGAATGTTCTTGTAGTGGCTTCTAGTTGCACTTGCTGATGACTTCAGTTGCTATTATGGGTTCCTGGTAATTCATGTTGACAACAATGATCAGAGACCAAAGACAATTATTTCCTGAGTCTGCATTTTTTATACAGTTAACAACTTTTGCAAAACATTTTTCTGACATAATTAATCAAGCCAGTAATTATTTCTAGTCACCCACATTTACAAAATTCTTTAGATAAGTCAACAACATTTATAGATAACACTAGTTATTTTATTCTCTAAAAATATATTTAATTGGAATTTAAAACATTTTCAAAACATGAAACAAAGCTTAAAAGAAGTCAGTTTTCAAAGAATTCCAATTAATAATAAGCTATTTGAGCAAAATTTTTAATATTTATTTAAGCTTTGTTTTTATAATGCAATTTTTTTAAAAAAAAAACAAATTTAGTTTTTTATCTTTTTAAAACAATTAAAAAATTGACTCCTTTTTATTTTAAGCACATACCTTTGTCAACGTGTGTGTGTGTGTTTGTCTGTAATAGGAACCTAAATTTAATTTTTAAAAAATTAATTTGTTGAATTTTAATTATGATTGACAACTACTATATTTTTTTAAAATGTAAATTATAAATTGAAATATATATAACAAATATATCTCAGCATAATGATTATGATGAGTTAGAAGAAGTTAACAGCTACAAATACATTGGTCAGATTATTAATACAGATGGAAACAGTGGATGGAATTAATCATAGAATTAAACTTGGTCGGAGTCCTTTTGATAGAAATAACTTGATACTAAAAGGAAATATGCCTATGAGTTTGAAAAGGAAGGTTTTTAATAAATGTGTTTCACCAGTTCTTACTTATGGATCTGAGACTTGGACACTTAATAGAAGAGCAATACAGAGACTTCAGACTACTCAAAGAAGTATGGAAAGATGCATGTTAGGAGTAACAAGAAGAAATCGAAAACGGAATACATGGGTAAGAAAACAAACGTGTTACTGACCTCATTGAAAAATTAAAAGACTGAAATGGAGCTGGGCTGGACATATTGCTAGAAGAGATGATAATAGATGGACAATTGAAATCTTAAACTGGATTCCAAGAGATTGTAAAAGACCCAGAAAGAGACCACATATTAGATGGATGAATTAAAAAGTTTGCAGGGGTGATGTAGAGAAGATAAGCTAAAGATCAGAGAAGATGGATTGAACTTGGAGAGACCTTCATCCTGCAGTGGATTGATAATGGATGATGATGTTGATGAATGATGAAATTTTTGTTTTAAACAAAAAGGCAAACATAAAAAGAAAATGATTAAAAAATAAAATTGACTGGCAACACGTCAGCATATATCAAAATTATGTCTGCAATTCAATAACAAATATTTGTCTATAATAGTATTTATAAATATTGATAAATCATAAATTTATGGAAAATCTTTATTCCTTTTTTTTTTTTAAACTGGAAAAATTTATTATAATTATAATTGGCATTTTAGACAAATTTCATTGGCTATTTTTATAATTTATTATTTAAATAAGGCTACTATAAAAACAAATAATGTTTCAGGAATTTTTGAAAATGTTGCAAGAGTGATCAGCTGAAAGTAGGACTCAAAATAAATGCTAAAAAGATTAAAATATTCATTAAATTTTCTCAGAAAAAAATGAAGATTGATAATTATGAATTGGAAGAAGTGAGCAATTACAGATATCATGTGTTCAGATCATTGATATAGATGGAAGCATCATAGATGAAATAAATTACAGAATTTGGATGGAATGTTTTCATATAAATAACTTAACATTAATGATATTTATAGCTTTGAAAGGGAAGGTTTTTAATAGATGTATTTTACTATTTCTTATTTATAGATCTGAAATTTATGCCCTTAACACAAGAGCAATTCAGCAGCTTCAGATTATTAAATGAACTATTTAAAGATTTATATATGGCGTAACAAGAAATCGAAAATGAAATACATGGAAGAATGAATATTGAAGTATTAGACTTTATTGAAAGAATTAACTATTTGATGAAATTTTTTTAAAAAGTGAACAATAAACTTATTTTGCATCTATATTTATTGCCAAACAGATTGATTAAATTATCACAAACATATGGCGTTTGATCATTGTTTATGAGAGTTTGATATTTCTGAATAAATTTTGCTCTAATATTTTAATTTTTAGAATTATATTGTCAAATTTTAATGAGCATTTTATAGCTTTAATTCTGCAATATAGTTGTTAGTTCTACATTTTATGGTACAGATAACCATGTCCTTTTTCATTAATCAGATTGTGTAAGTTATATCTATATATGTTTGATATTTTTAAAGTTTATTCTTAATTTAGTCTAAAGAAGCTAATGCTTACCTTAAGGCTTAGTGTCCTTGATAGTATAACATTGTTATAATCAGTAGTGAAGCCTCTATCACCCATCAGACTGACACAGACTAACTTGAGGTCTTCATTCTTGGTTAAGATAACTAATATACATTATTTCCTTTGAATTGTATGATGTGGGCAACTGCAGAGTGATGTTTGTGAAGTTGCGCAGATATTTTTACTTTCCATGCATACAACTAATAGCAAGACATATACAAAATAACCATGATCATACAAATAATGTTAATTTTGATCAGCAATTGCAATATATATATATATTGAAACTATGATTTATTTATCAGCCTGTTTCATCTACTATGTTCCATAGTAGTATATTTTCTCCAGTTTAAACTCATCCAAGTCCACATATATTAGTTAATTTAATACTAAAATATTTATAATAGCATATATTTACATATATGTGCTTGTATTTGTATTTATGCGCACATATCATAGCATATTAATGTTTGTATGCATATAATATATACACATTTATAATTTTAAATTTAGTAAAATTAATTTAAGTTGTGAACATTTTTGTATATCTAACAGCACACCTATGTATATATGTGAAGAGAACTGTAATGTAATAGATTTAGTAAACAGTACAGATTTTCTAAATTTATATTTCTAAATAATGTTTTTAGTTATTTCATTTATAGAATTGTTGGTATATGCGTATAAGGCTAGAATGTTGATGGCTTAAATCTCTTTTTAAAAAAAAAGAATCAAAGATTATAGAATTCTCAGAAATACTTCTCATTAATTAAATTGTAAACTGAGATCCAAAATTTTACGATGTTTTAAAAATAATGTTAAAAAAAACCAAAGACAAATCATTAACTTGGTCCTCCTTGTCAATAACTACAGCTGAATCTTTTGTCTTTGCTAAAATTAATATGCCCATTAAAATTTAAGAATTTGAAACTAAAGATTGTAAAATTGAAAATTAAAAGGCATAAACAACTTTTAATGGCTTGTGAGGGGGTAAGAAAGACGTTCTATAAAACTCCCAGTTTTAATTAAAAATTAGCTAACCCTTTAATTGTGATCAAATACAGCCAGGCACTATGCCAAAATTGATGATGAAGACCAGAGGCTAGAAGGCCTACCATGCCTTCTTTCTCGCAAGAAAAATGGTCTAGAAGATGGAGGGAGTTCAACACAGCAGCCTGCCGAAGCTACCAAGAATGAAGCAGTCCATCAGTGAATATTAGTGCCTTGCTATGCAAGCCACCTCAGCAAGAAGATGATTGGTAACTAATCTTCCATAAAGCTCTTAAAGTAAATTTTAATAAATTTCTATAAATTTTTTAAAGCTAGCTATACTATAAATGTGCACAAACTATGAAACTAAAATTATTATTAATAATTAAAACTCTATAATGAATTTATACTTCTTGATTTAAATATCTTAATGTACCCTTATTTCAAAATAATAATGTAAAATCTTGCCTAATTAAAAGTTAACTAATAATATTTCTGTAACCATGATAACTATTTTAATTATTCTTAATCTATCCAATCTGCGGGTATGCCTTCATTACTTTGTTTATTGGATATTTCATTAATTATGCTATGCCACCCTTCAGAGCAGAGATTATTAAATATTATAACAGTAGAGAGAGATAATTTGACTCTCGATAATCTTAAATTGCTTTTTAGCACATAAATAAATCTCCGGTCTGAAAACTACTTTTGTATATGTCGAGCTACTATGTTTTAGCTTTGTATAAATCAGGTTTTCATGTTAAATGATCGCATTTAGTTAAATAATAGCAAAAATGATATTTGAAGCATATTATAAGTAATAAGATAAGTCCTAAATATGCTTATTCCTCCTTAGTTTATTATCATAAACTATATAGATTTAACTGTAAACTAGATCATTTAATTAACCCCTTTTAGCATGTTTAAGTGTGCTAATTTATGAATGGGCATACAGTAGTTTCGCAGATCGAAACTAAAGATTTAGCGCTTGATTAATTTTAAAGTTTATATTTTAGAAAGCGTTGTGAATGTATCTTTATGAGGCACATCTGTGCATTACGCCTTGCTGTCTGTATTTCTTATTAGAATGGGCTTTGGGGTAAAGGCCACGCCATTACTCTTAGTTCGGACAGCTTTCTTTTATAAATGGGCTTAGATTTTAAGGGCCTCCCCATTATCTTATTTTAGACCTGGAACACGAGGGTTCAGATATTGTTGTATAAGCTGCTCCGATCTTCCGAACTAAACGTTCATGCATTTGTGATAGCAAGTCATCCGGTCCACAGGAACTTGTACTTGATACAGAATCCTCTGAGTAATTGCACATTCGAGTTGCAACCATTTAGTTTATGTACCGCCATAGTCTCGGAAGCTCTGCTGCAACGTGCCAGTTCATCTTCCTTTATATTATCAGCACTGACTGAACTCCAGATCTAGTTTATCTATATGATCTACATAGGGAGCACACTTATGCTCATTATATAATATTAATAAATAAGTTATAATTAATAGTATCATTCTAGTATGTTTAACCTTGGCAAACCTTGGCATGTCATAGCATTAGTCATGAATATTAACCGTAGATAACCAAATTAAGAGAGGGGCAATTATTAATTGATAAAATTTGTATAATGTGTAGAAATGAGATTTTGTGCCCATCCACTCATCATTAAACACCTGTTATGTAACCCCATATACTATTGCCTTCTTGTTAGTATTGATTTCTTTTAATAAATATATATATATATAATGTATTCACGTTCAATGTCTTATTCATAGCTCGTTTACCATTCAATTAAATATTTTAAATTATAATGTTAGTTTCAAGTCCATCTGTGTAGCCATAGATGTGTGTGTTTAGATATTTATATAGTAATTGAGTCATTTATTCTCGAATCTTATGTTTTACCCTTTTCTACTGCTGGCATGTGAACTAAGAAATTCCGATTGTAGCCTCATATATGTCATTCTTAGGGTAGTAAGTCATGGAGTATTGGTAGAGGAGCTGAGGTGCAATCAGATTCGAGGTCTCAACCCCTCATCTATATCAGCTTTAGTGTAATTTGCCAAAACTTGGATTTTGTTGCGTGAATGTACAAATCTGACCATTATAATATTGTACCAATCAGAATTGTATATTCGTCTAACAAGAGCTAGCATCTAGGCAAAAGTAGTACCTCAAGTCCAATCATATGCAAGATACATAAGTCAGGAACAGTCATGAACTCTACCTTATTGACTATTTTCCAGATCTATAACATTACGAACAACATTTCTGATGATAACAAATGAAATTTTATTCATTCCTGTCCTGGAGCAACAGCGGAGGAACGAGATCTACAGGGAATGATAATACTACTAGGCTTCGAACCCCTGCCCCCAACAGAATGAAATAGCTTAAGATTATAATTAGACTTCATAAAATCCATTAATAAATCTAGAAATTGGCCTAAGGTCAATGGAAATGAGCTATATATAATGCAATCTAATTAACGATGTGTATGCATAAATCATTGAGGTAAAGCAGTCTTAAGTACTAATTATATGGTTAATAATTTATTAATATTATGAGAAAAATGAATAAACAAATATTTACTTTAATAAACATTCGTGAATCTATTTACATATAACACTAATAGAATTTTGGGTTTCACCTGATTATGAATGCTGATTTGCGTATTTGAAAAATTACATAATAATAGAACATAAGTTAATGGTTAAATAATACACAAATCCGCAATTGAATATGATGATAAAAAAAAATGTACAGACAGTCAAAAGACGCGGTTAATATGCTAACAGTAGATGCCAATTTTACCACATTATAACTTGGACACTATGATTATTTTATGAAAAATAAATGACCTTAAAAACAGATAAATGAAATATAAGTTACATCAATTTACTATGGTTCATTTGAACCATACATGAAAATATTTTATAATTTACATTATTTACTTAAACAGTCATTAGACCTTAAAATGTTCAGACGAAAAGTAATTTGTATTTTATTCTAGTCTTTTTTGGCTGGAGAGGATTTATTTAACATTGTTTGTTAGTGCACTCAAACGTCTCAATGAGAGGGTGGGAAGCTTAAATAAGCTTTAAAATTACATTCACTAACTTATAATATAAACGGAAATATGAGATGGATTTAGAAATCATGGCATTACGTCTTACAGATTTAAGGTGGGCAAATATAAGAATATTAAACAAGAATCGTAGTGCTGACTAAAATAAAAACGCTAGGAAAGGTTGAGTCCATTTTAGGATGAACGCTTCATCAATTATATAAGAATATGAAATGTGCCTGTACATGTAACAGGTCAGCATTTGAAAAGAGGATGGAGTAGGAATTCCACGGTCTGATTTTCCAGTGTTAACCCATGCAGAGCGTAAACGACCACCTGACAGTATCCTGGAGTCAGTGCTTCCAAACCCCATTCAAGGATATGCCATAAGAAAAATAATCCCGGTCCTTCGGGTTTTAAGTTTGACAAAGCAAGAAGAGGAAATTTTGTAACGTTATCTAAGCCAAGCAACGCTAATAATAAAACAATAAATCAGGTTCTTAATGACACTGATAGGTGAATTAAGGCCCTTGAAATTTAATAGAATCTAGCGTAATGATATGACATAATTTGATTCCTCTTGAAAGATACGCAAATGACCTTTAATTAGTTAGGATGTCAAAACATAAAAGAGGGAATATTGTTCCCTTCATTAAACAAATCTTAATATGCTTGCTAGATGGCATGGTGGGCAAATGATTGACCAAACAAAAACAGCAAAGGTAAGGTCATTAAGTTTACTTTAAAATATAATATGAAAATAAAATCAATAGCATAAACATGGTAATAAAGTGACATATTAAATGTAGCAGCGAATAATCTGCCACAAAGCAAATAGAATAACTTAACAAATATTCATATGACATAATTTGATTCCTCTTGAAAGGTACGCAAATGACCTTTAATTAGTTAGGATGTCAAAACATAAAAGAGGGAATATTGTTCCCTTCATTAAACAAATCTTAATATGCTTGCTAGATGGCATGGTGGGCAAATGATTGACCAAACAAAAACAGCAAAGATAAGGTCATTAAGTTTACTTTAAAATATAATATGAAAATAAAATCAATAGTGTAAACATGGTAATAAAGTGACATACTAAATGTAGCAGCGAATAATCTGCCACAAAGCAAATAGAATAACTTAACAAATATTCAATCAAGCAAACTTTTAGTTAGGTAAGAAAGCTTACATTTACGATTTAACTTCCCATAATATCGAGGATATCTAATATAAGAAAATTTAGGATCAATTCGCTCGATTGAACTATTAGCATATTAAATTAAATCATACAAAATTTATAATATTAAAATTAAAAGTTTGCCACATTTACAAATATAAAAATAGAAATTGTGAAACCCATTAAAGAAATGCATTTAAAAAAATAAAGTTATAGGTTCATGCATTAGATTTTTATAAAAGAAAGAGAAAGTCATTATTTTATAGAATTGTTACAACTAGCATTATAATGCCATATTTAAATAAAGAGAATTGCATTATAAATGATTTAGGTTTTAAATTGAAAGTTTTGAAAGAGTTCATATTAGCCGCATGATTAGGATTTACCTTCCATTACTTGATGTCTTGACGTCCGTATGGATTGGTAAGTGTAAAATTATAAAATGAGGAAAGCACGGTTAGTAAGGCAAAGTTTGGAAAAATAATGTCTGGCATCTTGAGACAGTGATTTCAGCATTTAAATTAGGCAGTCCATAAGTGGAGATGGCAGATTAGCATAGCAGTATGGAAATGGATTTTTGGAGAAGAAAGGGGAAACAAATTTAGTCCCATTGACGTGAGTCTGTTCTGCAACACTGATTAAAATGGTGCACTAAGAGGCTGAACCTAAAATTTCCGCTCTATTTATGTTAGCCAGACCTCAAATATTCTCTCGTTCCGCTTGATGAGGCCCGGATGTCCATTAAGTGGCCTGAATGCACCTATTCTTTATTTTCAATGATAATGCAACAAGTTTCAGAGAGTATTGTTTTAATCTATTTCAAGAATGGAAATAGATTCAAAAGATATAATTTTCATTAACATTTTGTTTGCTAAGGGATTTTAATTTATTAATTACCCTTTTAAATTAAATCTAGAATATTCTTTTATTTATAAGTTTCAGAGTTATTTTAATTACTCTCTATAACTTTCTTTGGTATTGCATCATAAAATAAAATACGTGAACTATAAAATAAATATACATAATATTTAATTACAAAAAGTATATTTTTAGTAATATCGAACACACATACATGATTATTTAAAGGGAATGGAAATTTAAATATTTCCGACTTAAAATTATTAAATATTCTTTTATAATAAAACGTTTAACTTATGAAAGTACAAAAACATAGGAGGATTTTAAAACTTGTATGTGTGTCCTTTCACTCTTGCGTGATTTAACACATATATAGCTGGGTTTAAACCTCTGATTCAAGGTTTTGAATCACCAGATAGTGAAGCAAAAATGTGTGTAACATATTTTCCGCTTCATTATGAAACAATTTAAATTAATGAATAAAAAGGTAATTAGATTCCAACTTAATTTTATAAGTGATATAGCACATGGTGCAAAGAATTTTTGATTTATATTGATACATGTGGATTTGATACCCAAATAGTTGTACAGCCAAACATACATTATGTATTGCTCTACTTGAAGTAAAAGAGTTTATTATATTATTGCTTATTAAGTTTTATTGGAAATTTTTTACTTAAATGCATTTCTGTATCATACAGCTGAAAGGAAAATTAGTGGGTACATTTGGTAAATAATCATTTATTACATCACAACTAGGTTTGCAGCAACCTGAAGTAAAGTTCAAAGCCTATATTTCATGATTCACCTGGCCTGGTCTAAACTTTTTGATTATGGGCATGACAGACAGACATACTGAACACTGTTACAATGCTCTTTGTAGTTGATCTCTATTCACTGAATTTTTTTTTTTAAATGAGAAGGTTTCTCCAGGTTTAATAATGTCAAATATATATATTTTCACAAATAGTATTTTCAGGGTGAGTGGACAATTCATTTTTATAAGGACAAAATATTTTTTTATTGAGAAAGCAGTCAAATATCTTAAAATCATATTATTTTATTCTTATATAACTATAGAAAACTTTATTAAAGATTTTTTAAGGCATGGATTTAATCATATGTCCATAAATATTCTGGTAAAGCTTTTGTTGGCTATATTTATTGAGGATTCAATAGAGAATATTATTTTATCTCAGTCAATAATTCAGGTGTTACATTATATAGGGTGATTACTTTTCATATGGGTATAGGAATACTTCTTTTCAATCTTCTCCAGAACCGTTTAGTATGAACTTATGTAATGAATGGACGTATGAACTTATGTAATGAATGGACGTAAAATAATAGTGCAATTATATCTATATTCCCAGTTCTATACTCTTAATTTTGTTTCTAGTTCATTACTATGTATTTTAATTATTGATTTTTGTTGAGAATTAAGTTTCACTTTTAAAGTAAGAAATATCATAGAAACTATTGTGTTATTACATGTTTCTATGTTAACTATTAAAAATAAATTTATTTATTTATTTGCTAAGAATCTTGAGATTTATGTTTTGAGTATTTATTTGAAATGCTATTAATATATATTGTGACCATTATTCTAAAAAGCAATATTGGTTCTAATATTTTGAACAGTTACATCATAAATATATTTTTATGTTAACACTTAGCTTTTCATTAAATTTTATTTAGTTATTAGCAGTGCTTTTAAATTAAAGGACATAGTGATTGAATTTAAAGTTATCTATCAAAACATCAAAAATATTTAGAATATGGAAACTTTCAAAAATTCTTCGTTCCATATATAGTTTAAACTAACTTTTCAAAAATTAATGATTACATGATTTAATTTTGTAGGTCATCACACAATGTTTATCAGATATATTTACTTTAATGCTTGAATTTATTTGAAATTGATAATGCTGTTAAATGGCCAGTCATATAATAATTGAATAGACAAACTTTAAATCATATGGTAGACATTTTATTTGATTTACTTGTTTTTAATATTTAAAAGAAATTTTATTACATTTATTAAAGTAAATAAATCATTGAAATAATATAATTAAGTTGCTGGAATAAATTGTATTAGTATTGATATAGTTATAAATATCTATTTCATGTGTATCTCATGAAATTAGTAAAGAAAGGGTTATTTTAATGTTATACATTAAATTAAAACAAGCAAGGTAGTAAAGCCAGCTAAATGTTTTGGAGAGTCAGATTTTATACATTAAAATCAAATTCTGCAAGTATATATGCATAAATATGCATCCAATTTTATGTAGAGAATTTTTACTTTAGTTTTAAAGATACGTTTTTTTCTTTTTATGTTTCCATTGTTAAAAGAAAAAATAAAGATTTCTGGAAATTTAATTAAATTGAAACAAAGACAAAAGACAGATAAAATAATTTAGTATATAAAAATTAAGATCCAAATTGTAACTAAAATTAATCAAAGTATTTAGTTTAAGTTAAATGTTGAGCAATTAAAATCAAAGAAAATTATAAAATAAACTATTGTTTTATATTATCAATTTCAAGTCATAATTCCAAAATGATAATTATAGTTAATTTTAGCATTAAGTAATTAAAATTAGAAACAAGCTGGGTTGTATATGTTGTTTTTATGTTAGAACAGGCAAAATCTCCATACAGTAAGATCTAGATGCAGTCCTCTCAGATCCAAAGCTCCTCAGCCACAAGCTAGAAACTAATCTGGGGATATTGGATGAGTAGCCACTAGATAGGGATTTTATGCACAAGCCTTCTGGTATCCATTGATTACTCTGGCTTGCACTAAGTGGCATTGCTATGTGAAGAGTTTTGCCTGTTTTAATAACAGTTATGAGCAAGTATGAGGAAATGGTGATCATGTGTTGTTCTTATGTTATCAGTTTCAAGAACTAATTAATATTGATACAATAATTACAACCTTGTTACATATAATCTGTAACTATATTTTATTATAGTTACTATTTCTTTTGTTTTAAATCTTTTATTTCCAGAAATGGATTATTTGTTGCAATAATTTTCTTTAGTAATTAAGAGATTAGCATTCTTCTGGATGAAAATATTAATATAAATAGTTTGGTTAAATAAATCGCTTCACAAAGCTATGAGCAACTTCACTACAAATCTCTTTAAGTGAAATGGTGAAACTTTCTGATATATTGCTAGTTCTAGGTTCTACCCTGGACAAAGAATCGCCTTCATTAAGAATGGTTTTGGATAAAAACTAACTAAGCATAAGCTAATCATTATCTACTTGAACTAATCGTGAAAACAAAACTTTCCAAAATATGTGTAAATATGGACTTTTTTAAAAATATAGTTATATTAACGTTTCTTTATATCAGAAGTTATGTAAAATCAAGAATCTTTTATAATAATCAGTTATCTGACACAGATTTCTGACCCAAATACAAAAAAAAAAATGAATTGTAGCTATGAATCATTGTGCAAGCTATCGAATGGCATCTCATAAGAAATGCCAGATTCTTCACCAATGTACTGATGATTGTTAAAGTCATTTTGAATTTGTAAACTTTATGAACTTTGCATAAATTTCAAAATGATCTTTTTTTATATATATGCATAAAGATTTAATTTTTTTTTGTGTGTAAAATATTTAACAACAATGAAACATGTTTAGTTCTTGGAGATTGATCATCATTTAAAATTAAATTAAATCATTGCTTTGTTTTTGATAATATATATTGAACTATTATCTATCATTAAATGTTGGATGTATAGAAAATTTTAAATAATCTTCTCAAATATGCTCGAATAGACAACACAGGTTAGTAATCATTCAACATTTTGAATTGTATTATTCTCCATTCTTCTTTAGGTTTTGCTGGCCTAACCGGTGATAATGTTACCATAGGATTCAAACTTACACTTTTACATTATAGGGTAGATGATGGAAATAGTCCAACACATTATCACATTTAACATACCATCATCACAAACCTTCAGGCAAATATTGCTTTGCTCTGTTTTTAATAATTATTATATTTAATTAGTTCTTTCAATATATAATATATATCATTAAAAACCAGTCAGCACTCAGACAATTCTAATACCAATAACAAATAACAATCTCAAATTGTTGTCAAGGCAACCTACTTTATAAAATTTTAAGTGCAGATTTAATGAGAATACCCACTAAGATAAATGTATGAAATGATTTAAGTGAATTAATATGATGTGGATGGAATGTATGAATTTGTTGATAATCTATTAAAGCTAATGTTAGGTTATATATGTATTTTGCTAATTAAAAAGACAATAGGGTTTGAATTTATGAATTAAAAGTTTTAAAACCATATTTTGAATGTCATACAATATAAATGTCATTTATAAGTTGATATAAGAAATATTTAAATATTTGCCAAAGAAGTTTATCTGTAATATATTTAAGGATGATTTGTGCATGTCCATTACACATATATTTTGAAGTATATTTTTAGTGTATTCAATAATGATTTATTTATCTTAGTTATTTTAATGATGATGTATGTACCTTAATTATTTATGTATATGATGATGATTTCCCACTATTGTTGTTGAATCTATATTGAGAAAATGAATGAGAAATGGCAATATCTGTGTGAATGATTATTTTAGACTTGCATGACCATAATATCTGCTTTATGATATTAAGTTCTGTAGTAATATTTATGCATATACACCTAGCAGTTTTGATCTGTAAAATGAACTGATATATGAAATCAATTGAACTATTCATTTAGATTATTGTTATATGGTCCATGATAGTGTGTAAGGATAAGCAATGAAAACATATATATATATTGATATATCCTAGATTATGCTTTTGATTTATTGCTTATTGATATACCACTTATTTATTCTATGGATTTCATGAATGTTGAATTATAACAGTTAATTATAAAATATAATCTTAAAGATTAAATTTACGTTACATTCTAGATTATATTAAGAATTGATTAGTAATAAAATATTCGTCTATTTATTTTATAGCCTTATGTTTATTTCAATGATTATTATTTAGATCATATTATCCGTTATTAGAAATAGAGTAATAGAAAATTGATTCACCATATTAAGGAAAAATTACTAGGAATCTCAAAGTTTTATATATAAAAATGCAGGTAATGATTGAGGATTCTGAAAAAAGAGGATAGATAACTCCAATCAACTTTAAATTTTTTATATATAGGTATTTGAAATGTTAAATAAATACTGGTGTTAATTAGCATCATAATTGTACCATCTAAAATTTGAGATAGAAAATGTGAATCTAGTAGTGCTTTCTAATGAATGGTATCAGCCACATCCACTGATCATCAGTCTGACCATTACATAGTAACATTATTTTTATTTTTGACACCCAATACGGGACTTCAATTTAAAAAAATAATCCTCTCCGAGATATGCAATTTTAATATTCTTTTTTTTTGGCTGCTCATAGTAGAGGTAGACTATACTAGACTGTAGAATGTTTATTTGATAGTTCAAAAGGTGACTTTAATTAACAGCATAGAATAATAGAAGAAAAGTGTAGAAATTGGTTGGATGTTACAAGAGAAGAGACATTCTTTGATATTTTGGAATCTGTCTAGGGAGGAATCATTTTATTGAAATTTAGGGAACACCCAATAAATTGGCTATGGAGAAAAAAGAAAATGAGACTAAGTGATATGGATATGAAAATAAGAATCAGAGTTACACAAGTCCAAGAATGTATCATAGGAAGAAAGCCACCCTGCATTAACATTTAAGGAGTTCAGTATTACAATAGGAAAATATAAGCATACAAACATAAAAACTTGAGAAAAGAAAACATGTTCTCTATGGAGAAAAGGTCAACAGAAATTGGGAAAAGAGATTCAGCAGGAAATGGAAAAGAGTCAGCATAAAATGGTAAAAGTGATGTGGAAGGTAATGAAGAGTTGGAAGGAAATGAAGGAAAATAAGCTGATGTAAGGGATTCAGAAAGAAATGGGAAAGAATCATAGTATAATTCAAAAAGAAATTAGAAATTGTATAGGGGAAGTTTAAAAGGATTGAGAGAATAGTTTATAGAAAATGCAGTCAGAACTTTGGGATGAAATACAAGCTTGGGGGGGGGGGGGCAAGATTAGATAACAGAAAAATAAATATTCCAAATGATGTTTTTGAAGATAAGCATGGGAAGATAACCATAGCTCTGGAAATGACAGAATGTAAAATTAGAATAAAAGAGATGTATGTGATTTTCACTGAAATGGATTTGAAGTAACTGATGGTTGATCCAAATGGAAACGCTAAATAAAATCAATGGTTGAGTTAGAAGAAAAGATGTGAGACTTTTAAAAAGAAAAAATACAGTTATGGGAAGAACTAAATGAACACATACAAAGCAGAATGAAAAAGTATTTTAGTGAGATAAATAAATGAGAGTGTAAAATTTGTTGAAGAACCTGGAGCAGATATAATAAGGCAAAAGTTTGTAGTAATCCCATAAGGGAGAAACCTTACTGTCAGCCATCTGTCAAATTACATGCATATGTAGAAGAAATTTTAAAGTATGAGACAATGGACAGATTTATAGTTGAGATATGCTAAATCTTGTAGATGAGATTAGACATAAAATAAATGATAAGAACAACAGTCAACAACCTGGATTACAAACATTGGTAGAAGGTCTAATAGATGATAATATGAGAATGTTCAATGGGATGCAATGTTGAAACAGGAGGGAGAAGATAACTTTGATGTGGGGAAAATAAATAATAGTCCCTGAGTGCATTGCCAGTGATATCTATAAAACCTTGTCAATTGTGCTAGAGGCAAATATTTGCATAGAATGGTAAAGAAAGTGTACACACCAGACACCAATAAAGTAGATATTGATATTTATGCTACAAATCCATATAGTCCAGATATAGAAGCTATGGTTGAACGTAATTTGAATAGGGTTTTCATAGATAAAAAATAATATTAATCTTTTTATCCTAGATGGTTATTTGGATGTAGATGTGAACTGATATTGTCTAAGCAAAAGTAAATGTAAAAAATCTTGGTGATGGATTGAATGGACAAATCATTGATGTAAATGCAAAGGATATCACAAATAATCATCCAGAGAAACACAATCATAAAGAAATAATCAATTTAGAGCTTGACATCTACTGCTAATATGTTAACGAACTGTCTGATGAAGCAAAACATTCAAAGATTGTTGTAAATAAAAAAATCTTGTCCAAAGTTAGAACTATAAAAGAAGTAATCAAAATTGTTAGCATTCACAATCAAAAGGTTCAATATTATAAAAACTATGTAAGCAGGAAAAGGAAGCAGTCAGATAAATCTAGAAAAACAGAAATAAATCTAATAAAATGGATTTATCAAAAGACAGATGCATAATACTTATCAAATAAAACTGATGCAACATTTAAAAGCAAGACAGAAAATAATAATAAAGCATGATAGAAAAAAACTTATCAAAACTGCATTAATAGCCATAGGTATGAGTGATTGTTAGAGAGAATAAATCAATCCATACAATTTTGGCCATGTATGATTCTAGGGAGGACTTTGTTGAAATTTTATTTCAATAGAGCCTAAGGAAAATGACTAGTAGACATGGAATGATTAGATGTTATGATAATGGAATATAGAAATTTTGTAAAAAAAAAAAAAAAAAAGTATAGTTCAAATGTTAGTTTTTTAAAAAAAAATTTTTTCCCCCTTCATTGGAGATATTGTATTTGTACTATATATAATTCAAGATAGACAAATTATATATTGTGAATCTAGAGGAGCCCTCTGATAGGTGATATTGGCCAAGCCAAGAGATCCTTAAGCTGATCATTATACTAACTTGTTACTATTAATTCAGTTTTGGTTTTTTTTTAAAAATAAAACAGATCTTTGATATCTTCTTATTAATTATATATATAATATTTTAAATAATCCAATTCATATACGTAATGTGGTGGATAGACAGTCAGAGTAAATAGTTTTATGTTAAATAAATCAATTAAATTGAGAATGTAATTGTTGGGCCAACCTCATAGTAATATCTGTACTTGTTTTGACAATACTACAAATACGAGAGATATTGAAAACCCTATCAATTTCTTAAAATCATTACCCATAAATAGTTTCTTGTTTTTCCAAAAGAAAGAATATAAAGTGTAAAATATTTGCTTAAAATTGCATTTATTTAAAACTATAAAATAACTTTTAAAGAAACAGTTTTTGCCTATTTTACTTTTGAATTCCTATTGAAGATATATAATATACTATAATATCAGCTGTACCATTAAATCAAATGATTTCTTACAACAAATTAAATATTTCTAAATTACACGAAATTACCCATTTCTGTAAAGTTACGCTGCTTAAGCATTATTGGAAGAACAGTTAAAAGTTTCTTATGATCATTATTTAGTTAAACTGTCAAAAACAATTGATAACTTTTGCAATAAATGTGTGAAAAAGCATTTTAGGGAAAAAATAAGTTTAACATCTTGTCAAGGTAAATTTACAAATATATATTTTTATATTACTGTATTTTTCATTTTTAGTGCTATCTACAATACAGTCAATTCTCTCTATATATACTTCATACATAAAAGAAAAGATACATATTTATTTTTTTCTAAGTGTTAAAAATATGCGATTCTCTGAAAATTTTCAGATGCATGATTTATGACATCTAAAGAGTAGTTAAGATCTTGGCATATTTATTCATTTAATACTTTATAAAGAAATTCTACATTTTCAATAGAAACTTGGCACATATATTTAGTGGTGCAAGGTATGCAATGAAGGGCAAGTAGTCTTGAAATAAATTTATCATACCTTCAAGATAATACAACCACTTTCAAGATTTGTCAAGGGCAAACTCAGGCTTCCAATGGGTTTATAAGTGACATTATGAATAATCGACAAACTATTTCTCCCTATCTTACAGGATGTGATTTTATTTCACTAAAGATTGGATTTTTCTTTTATATCTTATCTTTAATCACATACGGTGATATAGTGTATGACTTTCAAAAGATTCTCATATTGGTGATTTCTATACTAAGTTAATTTTGATTAATAATGCGCTAATGAATTGAAGGTGAAACTATTCCATATAACAATTTATTTAGGCTGAGCATTTTCAGAGTTGTGTTACTCCATAATCATAGCCTTGTAGATTGTCAACGTTATTATATGCAAATATATGCAAAACTATTTTTTTTATATTATCTATTTTCTGAAAATGGTGAAACAAGTGTCTTTCCTGTTTATAGAGATGGTGTCATTAGTAATAAAACAAGCTTCCTTGATTTTTGTGAATGAAAAAAGATATTAGCTTGGAACTCTGAATCATTTGAAATATTCTAATAGTTTTTTTTAAGTAGAAAAATAGATTTGATTGTTGAGATCCAACACAGATTCCAATGTTCTATTGCTGCATTTAACAAGTTTATAACAGGAAATTTCATTATAATAATGTAATACTATTAAAGGCGCATGCTCAATTAGCTTGAAAGGCTGATATTGGAATGAAACTAAATTTATTATGTAAAAGACAGCATTGAATCTTTTATCATTTTCCCCCCTCTTTGTATTATTATTTTATCAAATGGTCTCATATTGACAATGCCAAAATTCATATAACCATATTTGTTTTTATTTATAGGCTTTATATTTTTTTATCTTGTCTTTTGTTGGGAAGTCTAAAATCACATAGTAGACTATAATCAGAAAAATTTTAACTTACTAGAATTGTTTTTTTTTTTTTTTATGATGTCCCACATTGGAATTTTCAAAAATCATTTAAAGAAATGTAACCAGAAGTAAAATAGATTCCCTGATTTGTATTTTTATATGGCTTCATATTAGAAACATCAATAATCAAGTAATGAAATATCCAAATAAACAGTCTATATTGTACATTTATTTGGATGGTAATTCAATATACTCAAAGATTAGTTAAATGACTTTCCACATATGATTCAAAACAAATTCTACCTATGTTTATTTTTTTTATTTTTTTCAATAATGAATCTCTGTTTGAAATTTACTGTCACCAAATATATTTTAGATCTGACTATTGCTTGCACATTTAATTTTTTCAAAATTCAATTCTAGTGTTTATGTACATTGTAAATATTTTATATATAAGTTTAATAGAATTTGCTGTTATCTGAAAGAAAAACATATGATTCCTCTTTGAGGCCTTAAAGAAACTGAACAGGGCTAATTTTCTAATGTCCATTTCATATGTTGTTGTAATTGCAGTTATTGCTATATGATTATTCATATAGTATAAAAACATGGAAGATCAGTAAAACATATCAGTCAGCATGGTAAATTTACTGACTATTTACCTATGTTTTTATGATCAAAAAACACCGGGATTTTTCTTCTCAGTTGCCTGATAGTTCTTAACTGAAATACCTCTTAAGATAGAATGCATGTGTGAGAATCAACTTTTTATTAAATAGGTATCTAAAATCATAACAGATAGAACTAAATTATGGCCTTATTTCCCAAAAGCAGTAAAGTTACCATCCAAGGCATGGGTTGCTAGCTAAAATGGAGAGTGCAAACAATCTTCTGATTGCAGACCCAGGTTGCCATTGAATAGCAATCTTTTATTCAGGTAATTACAACTGCAGATCATTTTCAAGTGAAGAAAGATCGCAAGAATTGATAGAAAAACTGTCTAATATTAAATGGGGTATTGTTGGACTTTGTGAAATTAGGAAAAATGGTGAAGGGACTATGGATTTAAAAAGTGGATATGTACTATACTATAAAGGCCCAAACATTGGAAGCATGAATGGAATATGTTTCATTATAAATAAAAGTGGAAGAATAACATTGTAGAGATTGTTTGTGTATCAGACAAAGTGTCCAAGATCACTTATTTACTTAATGGAAGACACTGATTGCAAATAATTCAGGTTTTTGTTCCAACAAATTCTCATTGTGAAAGTAGAGAATTTTTATATGGATATACAAAAGGCAATCAAACCAAACAACATTTTAAAATTGCCATGGGAGATTTTAATACTAAAATTAGCAAACAATCAAAACATAAAAGAACTGTGATTAAATTTGGTTATGGTGACAGAAATAATGCAGGACAAAAATTTGTGGAATTCACAGAAAAAAAGAAACTTTGTATTATGAATTTTTTTTTTTTGAGAAAAATGCTAAATAGAAATGGACATGGAAGAATCCAAGTGAAAGTAGAGCAGAATTAGATTATGTTTTGATTAAAACAAAATATGTATTTCAAGATTGTAATGTTTTTAATATATTCAGCATAGAAAGAGATCATAGTTTAGTGAGATGTAAAGTACATATTAATGCAAAAACTAGAGATATGAAAATTATTAAAAATAATAATATTCACAATTGATATTCTTAACCTTCAGAAATATTCCAATGAATTTAAATTAGAACTTGTAAAGATTTCAGATTTGAATAAAAAAGATTGAAATTTATAATTCAAAGAAGTTTAAAAAATTCTCATTAAACAGGCAAACATACAAATTGTCAATTTTAACTTTCAAACTGCACTGAAACTATATATTACTTACACAATAAAGTGAATAATGCTCAAAAACAGATTGATTTATAAATAAAATTCATGAAAGCATCCCTCACCTAAACAATATCAAGAATCTCAATCTGTTGTTGTCATGACAACTTTTGTTTATTTTGATAAAGGTGATTAACCACCTTTATCTATAGTCTAATACATTTATATAGGCACTAAAGATTGAGACTTGACAAAAAGAGATTGAAATTTATATTTCAAAGAAATATTAATAAACTTCATTAAACAGGTTATATTTGCATATTTAATGAGGTTTATTTAAACTTCTTTGAATTATAAATTTCAAACTCTATCACTTGTAAACCTTTAGTGTCTATATAAACATTAAAACAGAAGTGGTGAATATCTGGCCCACAAAGTCATTTTGCCTAGCCGTGCAAGCAATTGTAAGCAGGTCTTGAAAATTAATAAATCTAGTAGTCTTTTTTTACATTAACAAATATTTATATTGTGATGCAGGACACAAGAAAGGTATTAAGAGCCAGTGATATGAAAGTGGAATAAGCTCCAAATTCAAAATGCAGGATTCTAACAACAACAATAAAAAAAAACAATTTTGTTGCTGGCTATATACACTGGATAATTATTAAGAGAAAATTATATAACATCTTACAAATTCAAAATAATCTCATCACGATGATGTGCACTGTTTTAAGTGTTGCAACATTTTACAATGGTGAGTACAAGGCAAAATAACCTTTTGTTAATGACTACCGAGACAAAGTAAATAATTTTGTCACTAGCTACATATACTGGATAGCTATTAAAACTAAAATTATCGAACATTCTACAAAGATCAACTACAAAGCAAAAAAAAAAAAAAATATTCTCATTTCTGGTGATACACTGGATATTTTTATTAAATCTTAAGTGGTGTGACATTCTATAAAACAAAATAACCTCATCATTGACAAATGCAATGGCAAAGTAAAATCTTGTTGCTGATGGCACTGCTTGAGTTCTGTAAATGTCACATAAGCAATGGTGAATTTTAAACATTGAAAAAATACGCATCTGTGTTTTGAAGAACTTATTGCTGTGAGCCTTTTTTTTTTTAAAACTTAGCATTGCGAAGAGTCAACTGTACACCAGATTGACCGATACAAATCTGTAAATAAGTTATGTGAAGCAACATTGTCAATACCAGCTAACATCACACACTTTACCAAAAATAAGCAATTTCAGCCATCATATTAGGACTGACTAATATGTTGCCTAATATTTAATATGATAAATTTGTATGGCCCGAAATGCTCCTATAATTATTCAAACAGCCTTTGGCAAGAAAAAGCTTTTCAGCCTCTGTATTAGACCATTGATAAATGCAATGTGAAAGTTAAAATTTATTATTTCTTAGTCTGTTTTTAAAACATATCATATTTGCCTATTTACTGAGGCTTATTTAAACATTTTTGAATTATAAATTGATATTAGATTAGACCCTAGATTTAAAAAAAATTATCCTTCTTTATCACAATAAAAAAAGTTGCCTTGACAGTAAATAAACTGAGATTCTTGGTCTTGTTTAGATGTGGACTGTTTTCCTGTAGTTACATTTAGTTTAGTAAACAATGTATTGTACCAGATCATACTTCCCTGCGGAATTCTGCTCCTAATCTTGCACTGAGCATGAAGTAATCAAGATTTAACAAGGAAAGAAATGGATACCAATTTAGCCGATTGTCTGTACTCATATATATTGGTACTTCCAGCTAAACTGATAGAGTGAATTGACAGGACTCTGCCAACTAAAAACCCCTTTAGTTAATATCTTACTTGAATGCCCGAATGTTTAGGACGTATGGTAAGTACACACCCTTGAAAAGTCTATTTACAAAATAGCTTTTGTGCACCACTCCTAGAAAAGAATAAAAAATGAATCCCCCCCCCCCTTTTAGAAGGATGTGTAATACTATATATTCAGCGGAGCATAAGAATAAGATTTAACACCCCGGTAGAGTGATGTCCTGTGTGGCTAGCTCAGTACACTTACATCTAGGGTCTTCAATGGGTAAGTTAAATGGTTATTATAGGTATGTGATTGATAAGGAAAGAGTACATTTTATCAAATAAATAATACGAAAATGAAACAAATTTAATATTATGATCAAATATTTATTTAATCCCAGATACCCACCACCATTTCATACTTAAAATGATATAATAAAAAATAAATAAATTATTATCACAGACCTGTATATACATTTGATGCATTGAAATAAATAAAATATAAATACAATTTTAAATGAATAAGGAAAATAATAAATCCCTAGAGCTATTTACAATGTTTCATAATGAATGGAAGTGGTCTGAGCTTTTTTTACCCTGTACAAATAAGTTACACTTTGTGATTTGATATATATTTCTCATATAAAAGATTGTCAGTTATACATGCATACGCTTCTACTGAGGACTTTAAAACCTTTTATACTGATAGCAAATATTATAAATAAAAAAACTATGCGTACATATATTTGCACTATGAAATATTTCACTATTTTCATTTTTTTCAACCTGTCAATAAGATTGCATTAGCTCAGATACCATAGAGCACTCAACATGAGGTGCCGTATCTATTTGCCTTTTATGGTAGATAAATTCTTATATATGTATATACATGCAGCACAATTATACTGACTACTATTCTAAATATAAAGTTATTAGTGGACTTGCTTACAGGAAATTTACAGTGAATAAACCCCTTTGACATGCATCATAAGGTGCCGCAGTGACAAAAAATAAAAGAATATAGGGATAAATTCATTTTAGACACTCAACATGAGGTGTTGTATTTACCGAATATTACAAGTGTATGTGCCTGTATATACACGTATATTTACATATGACAATTTTCAGGAGTAACAACGAAAAGAAAAACAAACAGCAACAAAAAAAACTAATTGCAACCTTTGCTGAAAATACTAGAATTTGGGATAGAAAAATGAATTAAAAGATTTAAGTAAAAGCTGTATCATTATGCCTGTAATAACTGTAAATTCAATATATATATATATATATATGTGAGAGACAACTCTCTTTTTTAAAATGATTAATAATAATAAAAAATACTATATTTCTAATTATCGGAAATATCAGAATGAATTAATTCAATATTAATAAAATATTTTTTAAAAGAAACTTATGTAGGCATCTTTATCTTCTCCTGACTGGACTTTTGAGTGGGCTTCAAGTCAAATGGCTGTGCGGTGAGGATTTCATCTCATTCAGGCATAGGCAAGGTGGCTTTTGTCATCATCATGACTGGCTGGAACTGGCATGGTCACATCTTGGTGATTTGGACAGAGAAAGGGCAAGTGCACTGGATGGTTTTGTACCCCATGGTTATTTTAGTGGAAGCTCTGGTAGATTTCTCCATATTTTCTATCTGGTATAATGCAACAATTATTATTAAATGTTCATCCGCTATCTTAAATGGTTTCATTAAATCCTTAAGAAAACAAGAGTTCTTAAAAGAACTGTGTAATGGATTTCTTCTTAGAAAATATCAGCAATAGTCTAGTGGCTAAATGATTGAAGAATTCTGGAGCCAAAGTAGTAAACAACTTGGCCAGGAGGAATGCCAAAGAAAGAATGAATCCCACAGCACTGACTAAATCCTATCAACCCTACTCATACAGAACCAATTCAGGTACCCCCTATGAGAAGTATGAATCAGCCAACCCTTTTAATTTAGCTTATCATTTAGATTATCAACATTCCTTTCTATTTTTCCAATTAAGTTCTACATAGCAGGGTTTGATATGTTTGCTTTCCATCTTGAATACTCAGACCACTTGATTACAGATATTAATTCAAAATAATTATTTATTTTATATAAAAAAAAAAGATAACATTTTAATTATAGCCTTGATTATCAAACATTTTGCTTTTTGTCAGATTTTTGCCAAAGCAATTAACATTCTTTGCTTATGAAATAAAATTACAGTTTTTAGAAAAGTAATCAATAAAAAATATATACAAGTATGTGTTGGAAAAATTGCTTTAATTATTTATTTTACTAATATGTTCCAACATGTGATCCATTTGTTCAATAAAGTTTGCTTTTCTCTATTTGAATTTTTCAAAGAAAAGCAAAATACATAAAATGATATATAAAAATATACAAAAAATAAAAATAAAAAAAATACATGAGTTTATTATACGTGTACTTGTGTATAATATTTCTGTGTCAATTTCATGTTACTTTAAATTGGTGTGTGTGGGTATTTTAATGCTCAGACCCAACTTCCATTATTAATGTAGCACATTTATATATTTGTTGTGCATAATATATACAAATTTACATGTGTATCTGCTGTAATGTTCTTTACATCAGACTTTATGTATGGACATTTGATAACAGTCGGGGAATATAGAATGTTATGTATCTGCCATACAAGGGCACCACCAGGCCATTCAAACCTGGGAAATTTATATAGTAGGCAGATATGTACTGTTAAGATCCAACTTTATCTTATTAAGACTGTCAGCCCATGCCACTAGCTCATGGAGATGCAGATATATATTTTTAATACTAAAAAAAAAAATTTTTTTAAAAAAATAAATAAAATAAGCCACTGCCAGTAATAACACACAAAAAACATTTATTAATGCACATACATAAATATTTAAAATTGAGGAATAAAATTTATCTTGTTTAAATTTTAATATTAATTTTAAGTTGGTTATTATTTTTTTAAATTTAAATTATTAAGAAAGTCCACACAGATGGACAGTTTAATAATATTTTACTTTAGAATGTTGAGTATAGATAGGTTACATAGATTTCTCAGCTAAAAACTTTTCAAACAATCATTCAATCTCAGACTAAAAGTTCGTAGCCAAACCAATGCCTGCTTCCAGATACATAGACACAACCAATGCAATATGAAGATACTAGCATAAACCATGCTGATAGGAATGTGCATCTGACAGCATGATATTATTTGAAGGACATGATCCTCATCCAGTACAGGAATGTGTGTCTGCCTAGCGAAGGAATCATATATATAAAATAATTAAACAGAAATGCTATGTATGGGGGAGAGTGGTCTATCTGCCGACTTATAGTCCCTATCCATAGAGCTAAAAAGGGGTCAATGGCCACAGGAAATACATCTGTGTCCATTGCAATGCAATGACTACATCTGTGGGTCATGCATTCAATTAGGCTTTGTCCTGTATGCTAAACATGCTTCACATTACATTGATATAAACACCCATATATCCCTTCATCAGCATTGACCTAACTACAAGACAAATAGCCTGAAATTAAACCCTTTCAAAATAAACATAAACAATTAAAATATAAAGTTATTGATGGAATTGCAAAGGGAAATTTACAATAAACCCAGTGGTACTCATCATAAGGTGCCGCATTGACCCCAATAACTTAAAAGATATATTTTAACTATGAGACAAATAGCCTGAAATTAAACCCTTTCAAAATAAACATAAACGATTAAAATATAAAGTTATTGATGGAATTGCAAAGGGAGATTTATAATAAACCCAATGGCACTCATCATAAGGTGCCGCATTGACCCCAATAACTTAAAAGATATATGAATAAATATGTTTGGACACTCAGCATGAGGTGTCATATTTACCGATATCTATATTTTAATCATATGAAAAAATAAAATAAATAACTAAACATTAATGAATATATGCAGCTATCTACACCCAATTTAAATTTAATACATTTAAATAATTTAGTCAATAAATATTAAAAAAAAAAGAAATGATTTAATTAAATTAGCAAACTCAAATATATAAAATTTGAAATCTTAATAAGTCAGATAAAGTTCATTTTAAAAGTTATGTTTGGCTGGTTATTAAAAGTTTGTTAAATATTGACAAAAGTTCTTAATTTTTAAAATTTTATAGTTCATACTTTACAGTAGAGTAGCTCTTGGTTCTTTGGGCCAATTCCCGCAAAGACTTTATTAGTCATACTTTCATGGAAGGCCGATCTGTTGTTCATATTGTAGTTAATCCAGAGTAGCTGGTTCAATCCTGGAACTATTTTATTGTAGGACCCATATGATTCAGGTCTACAATAGTGCCATTCATAAATTAACAGCCACTTCATTTGAAATAAGAGAGAGGGTGACAAGTGCTTCTTTTCACCCTTCTCAAAAAAATCAAGCTGGATTAAACTTTTATTGGAATTTTTTTTTCTTTTTTTTTTAATCCTCCTGATTCACTGAACATGGTTTCCTGTTCCAATGATTTTCATTATGATCTGAGCATTGGTTGCTGTTTCTATTGGACATTCTAATTTTTTATTATCTTATCTGACTTTTTAATTATATAAGATCCCCAAATTTACTGAGATTACATAGAAATCTTTTAACAAAAATATTTTTATCTTTAGATCTTTACTTTATATATATATAAAAGTACGTTCAAATACTTTTTTTTAAAAAAAAATACTTTTAAAATTTTACATCTGTGCGACAATATATATGTTATCGTAACTCTTTTAATTTTGGCTTTTTGGGTTTTTTTTCTTTTAAAACAATTTTATTTGAGATTTAATTTGCCCTTTTATTTTAGTTTTAAAATAATGTAGTGCATATGTATACCATTTCAGTATATTGTATTATAAACAAAGCTAATAAACAAATATGAGCTGTTATCCAAAAATTTGTAGTAAATAACACAACTTCACTGTAATAAATATATTGAAGCGTTTTTGCCTGTCTGACTAGGTCTCTGTTACACATATAAAATGTGCGAGTTAATCAAGTTATGCAAAAAGAAGAAAGTTGTATTTCTATTTCTAAAAAAGCATGAACTATATTTTCTGATCAACTCTACCTAGTAATTGCTACGATTTACGCTATCGACGAAATCAGTTTTTAATTTATTTGAAAGGTGCCAGGATTCTATAAGAATCCACTGAAATCGTCACATATAAAATGTGCGAGTTGATCAAGTTATGCAAAAAGAAGAAAGTTGTATTTCTATTTCTAAAAAAGCATGAACTATATTTCCTGATCAACTCTACCTAGTAATTGTTACGTTTTACACTATCGATGAAATCAGTTTTTAATTTATTTGAAAGGTGCCAGGATTCTATAAGAATCCACTGGAATCATCACATAACATCTCGCAAATTAAAAAGAAAAATGTTTTTAAAGAATCGGTATTAGATTACACCGTAACTTAGAATTATTTCCTAAATATTATTATTCCTGGAACTTATTAAACATATTGGCAAAGGTAAATTATATTTTTAAACATCACTAAACTAATACTAATAAATTTAATAATAATTAATAACTATTAAATAACTATTATTAATAACGTACAAATGAAAGGTTGATATTAGAAATATTTTTTTTATTCTTACAAATTAAAATATTTAACATTAAATTGTTAATTAAATAAACTGGAGAGAACACCCACTGATCCAAACATGAAGCAATTAATAAAAAAAATAACAGTTAAATAAAATAATTACAGCAATTCAATAATGTTCACTTCTTACAATTCATTTCCAAGATCTTGTATAAAGTTCCTTAAAAGAAAGTTCCTTGAGTACGAAAATTAAAGTCTCTATCGGGATTCTATTATTACAATTCATTTCCAAGATCTTGTATAAAGTTCTTTAAAAGAAAGTTCTTTGAGTACGAAAATTAAAGTCTATCGGGATTCTATTATAAGCTTATATTTGTAAAATGGTTTGTCAACAATTTTGTCACAATCGGGAATAATAATGAGTCATAGCTTACCGGGAAGTTTAGCAAGAAGGTTGTAGATTACTATGCATAGTAGAAGTTGATCTTGTAGCTTATTCTAAAGGCTAGTCGCAGAAGCTTTTCTGATGTCCATCTTCAATAACAATATCAGCTAAAGCTCCAGTATACTCCCACATGGAAGAATTATTTCATCATGAAGTGGTCTTGGATTCCATAATCCAAGACCAGCCAAAAAAAAAAAACAGACAAGCAAAGACACTCTTCAAACTGGCCTCTCTTTTTATACTCAAGGTCCAGTTTTTTAGACTTCTATGCATACCTTTTGTTTATCAAAAATATATGCTGATAATCTCGTACATTCTTTATAAAATTTACGTTACAAAGTCTTTATTTTTTTTGTAACATAATTCTGCCATCTTTAATTAGCTAAAATATTTTTCTTTTAGCTTATCTTTTTACTTTTGGAATTCTTTTAATTTATCTGGATTAGTAATCTCCGTGTCTTTTGTTCTCTCCAATTTTAACTTTTATTTTTAATTACATAAAAAAAAATATGAAAGACAATTTTAACTTTCATTGTATGTTTTTAAAAAAGATTATACTAATAAAAAAATCTAAGTTTACTCTTTTTTTTTTTTAGCTTTTACCAATTGCCAATATATTTGAACCATATATAAATAAATGGTACAATATATATTAATCATTTATCTTTGCATATATTTGCATACAGGTTTTTAAATATAGTTATAATAATTATATATACACTATATGAAAACACAACATTAGCAATTAAAAGGAAATAATACAAACTAAATTAAATTGTGTACTTTTTTAACAGATATAATAAAAATGTATAGAAACAAATTAAGAACTAATACTGACTACATGCTTTTTTCACCTTTCCAATTGTGAAATCAACAATAATATTTGTTTATTTTTTGTTTGCTTATTCATTTTGTAAAAGCACATCACTTCATCCTGTTGTAGAGTCATCTATTATGCCATCAGATGTTTGTTGAGTTTTCAAGTTTAAACTAAATAGCTTCAGGACAGAATGAAGATAAATTGCTTTTAAAAGTATTGATATTACTATCATTTTGAATTTTCATGTGATAGTAAATTTATGAAACCTCTTTTAATTGTTTGTAATTATATTTTTTAAATGGTTTGATCAATACAAATAGAATAATATGCAATCTGAATACTTATAATTTAAAAACATCATTTATCTAGGCAAAATAAAAAAGGTGATTTTGAACCTTTTACAAGTAAGTAAATTATGTACACACATTTAAAATTAAAAATAATGAAAAACATTTTCAGTAAATATTTACGAATTAATAAAATGGTTGCAATAAGATATCTGTTTGGTGAATTATTGGAATCAGAAATGATTACATCCAATTGCTAATTGGAAGGATAAAAAAAGTCACTAAAGAAGAAATCACAATTATTGTATTGTAAATCAAACTGCTAAGTCCAAGAACGAAAAAAATGACTTAAGAAACTATAGGTGTTAGTGATTCTTTTAACTTTTTTTCTCTTAAAATTACATTTAGTGAGTCAAGTATTTGTGGTCGAGAGGTCAGTGATAGCTGCTTTACAAGCAGTTGTCCCAGGTTAGCGGGTTTGCTTCCCGGCTGATGGTATGACACATGAGAAAAAAAAATTACATTTAGTGTTGAGAGGAAGCATCGCTTAACAAGAATCAAGAAGTTTTTCAACACCTTAGAATTTTAAAAATGAATCCATTGAATTACCCTTGAGAAAAGGAACTATGCAGTTTAATGCATTTAAAAGAGCATCTGATTTGGGATAGAGAGGTTCCAGGACTGATTCTGGCACTCAAATATCTTATAAATTCCCAAGCAGTTTGGCACAGTTTGCAGAGCATCTGACTTGGGATCAGAGGTCCACAGCTCTTGGACTCCAACTTCTTATGAACCTCTGAACAATAAAGCCATATACCCCCTTTTTTACACAAAAGAGAAATAAATCATTAAATTAAATAACCTCCTGTATTTTAAATGAAGTAAAACAAAAAGATTATTTACTAAAAGGAAATTATTGTTTTGATTTTTTTTATTAAAGTATACTTTATTAGGTTTAATCATTGTACATATATGAGAGAGATGTGGTATGTACAATGAGGGATGATAATTAAAATATATCGGATTTAACAAATATTAGCATAAATACTATAGTGAATTAACGCTGTAGCAAACATAATTAATTAATATAGGTGAAGATCAAAAGTCTCTTGATTAGATAATAGGAGTAGAGTTTGTTAATACCAGATAAGAAAGTTCTTACAAAGGATGTAGATCCTCATAGGTCTCCCTTTCTCCCCCTTACTTTGGAGTAATGGAGAAATGAGTTAAGAATGTAGACCCCGGGGAACAAACCGCATGGAACAGAGACCCCAATCCAAAGTGTGTGAGGTAATTATGGAATGAAGATTAAGGTCATAGTGATTGGTGTCTGTGGCTAGGCAAGGAGAAAAGTTCCCATGTGGCATCATAGATCTGTGGAGAGGCAAGTTTTTTTATCCCTTTCTTGGATTTTCCCTATCTTAATCAGAAAGTTTTCCCAAGGATTGTTTATGGTTTGATTGAAAATGAGAGAGGATCTGGTGCTCCAGTAGGCGAAAAGAATAAATGTAAAGAGTCTTATGAGAGGGGATATACTATTTTTGAGGCTGTCAATGAGACCCAGAAGTGTGAGTTTCATGGATTTGGATGAAGAAGCTATGATGTCTTGGTAGAATTAAAGTGATTGACAGTGGTGGAGAAGATGAATTCTGGTTTTTTTGTCTTTGAAATGTAAAGGGCATATTGTATCTATGTGTTTGAATCCCTGGTGGCAAACTAGGAAATGATTTGTTGAAAGGGAATTGAGGTTAATTTTAAGTAGGAAATCCAAACATTTTGATTCAAGGGACCAACACTTGAATTTCCTGATAATTTGGTAGTTGGAAAGCTGAAGAATGGGGGATGTGGTTGTATTGGAATTGATGAGATTATAGGCCTCCCAATAGTTCATTTTTTGGGAACTGAGCTGATCAGGAATGTTAATCTTTGATATGAAGGATATGAATGACGAAAGCCAACTTGTGGGAGTTATTTTAATGAAGGAAGATACATTGTGGTATATGGAGAAAATTTTGAGTATTGTATTGAAATTTCCCTTCTGGAATTGGAATATGCCTACAAAGTATACCACTGTTCTAATGAGAAGGTTTTTGGAGAACTTATGGCAGACAATTTTGCACTTCCAAACATTTTTTGGAACACATTGCAAGTATTTTTCTTGCAAAGGCCCTAGTGAAGTCAGTAACTGGCATAAAATATGCAATTCTGGGGAAAACCAGGATATTAATGAGAGAAGATTTGCATGTAAAGACATAAACTTTAGAGAGGGTGGAGGTGATTTTCTGGGTGGCCTGGAGCAGTGTGTCAAGAACCATTTTCTCATGGTCATAGAGGACTTGAAAACTGAGAACCCCAAGAATTTTTGAGGCTGAGCGGAGAATTGAGAAATGATGGGGATCCCAGAAGATAATTTTCAGACAACCGATATAGCTATGTTAAACGTGAGGTTGTAATGTAGAGAAGTTATATAGGATTGCAGAGAGCCTAGGGATTAGATAGGATCAGAGAGAGCTTGGGGATAAACTTTTTGAATGGAAGAAACACCTCCAGATTGTCCATGTAGGTGTTATGGTATATTGATCTCCCTAGGGCTAGGATAGAGATTTCAGAAAGGGCTTGTTCCTGCTCAATAAGGAGCGAGTTTAAGTAGGTGATAAAGAATAGGGCACAGAGAGGAGAGTATTGGGGGATGGAGTTGATGGGGATGAATGGTGGTGAGATTTTGCCATTGAGAGAAATGGATATTTAGAGCCTTATTTTGAGAAGGTTTTTAATAATCATGAGAAAATTCCATCAGGTATGTCATGTCTGCTGAGTAAACTTAGAAGGGTTTTGGTGTTGATGGCATTGAAAGCAGCTGAGATGTCACCGGCCTAGACTTCCTGATAGTTCTTATGTAATCATATGCAGAGAGCCTGGGGATTAGATAGGATCAGAGAGAGCTTGGGGATAAACTTTTTGAATGGAAGAAACACCTCCAGATTGTCCATGTAGGTGATATGGTATATTGATCTCCCTAGGGCTAGGATATAGATTTCAGAAAGGGCTTGTTCCTGCTCAATAAGAAGCGAGTTTAAGTAGGTGAAAAAGAATAGGGCACAGAGAGGAGAGTATTGGGGGATGGAGTTGATGGGGATGAATGGTGGTGAGATTTTGCCATTGAGAGAAATGGATATTTAGAGCTTTATTTTGAGAAGGTTTTTAATGATCATGAGAAAATTCCATCAGGTATGTCATGTCTGCTGAGTAAACTTAGAAGGGTTTTGGTGTTGATGGCATTGAAAGCAGCTGAGATGTCACCGGCCTAGACTTCCTGATAGTTCTTATGTAATCTGTCAGGATTTTAAACAGGTTGGTTGCATTTATAATGGAGGAGCCTTCCTGGAAAACTGATGTTGTCATATCTAGGGGAGAATTTTGCCTTGAATCTTGTCTTTAATAACTGATTCAATGATTTTGATCATCAATAGGGTCATAGAGATGGGCCTAAGGTTTTTGAGGGGAGATGGAATGATGTTCTTTAAGAACACAAGGGCTATGGAGTAGAGCCCACTGATTTCATGGGAAGTTGGAGATGAAATTGATAGGTTATGGATGATTGAGATGGTGAATTTATTCAGATGTAATAGGAGGAAAAGAGGGATCATGTGTAAACCAGGATAGATTCTTTCTGGCATGGAGATGCACCAGGGTTATGGGATAGAGCCCACTGATGTCATGGAAGTTGGAGGAGAGAAAATTGTTAAAGTTTATGGATGATTGGGATGGTGAATTTATTCAGATGTAATAAGAAAAAAGGGATCATGTTTGGATTCTTAATAGCATGGAGACCATCTTGTCCAGAATATCTTTTTTTTTAATGATACTATGATTATGAGAAATTGTGTTGATTAAAGCTTTTTCTTTTGGCTCTGGAGTGGAGCTTGGAAATAAACAAAAAAAATTCTGTGCCAGCAAATAGTTTATCCCCAACTATGATAGATGTCTGATAATTTTTTGGCCTAGGGCCCAACGGATGTAGCCCCTGGACCAATTGTGTGGTTGGTTAAGGAAAATCCTTGATTTCTTTGTAGATATGTATTCTGTAAGGATTTGTTGCTTGTTCTTGTATTGCTGCTTTAAGTCTAATATGGTATTTATGGAATTTGGGGTTGGGGCCCATGTCTTTTTAAGATGTTGATTTAATTCTAAATCATGAAGACCTGAAGCATCTTTCTTTCTCTGGGTATAGAAAGAGATAGTTAAGGATGTTTGTGAAGGCAAACCAGACAATAATAAGAGGTAAAATGAGTATATTAATTTTTGTTAAAAATATATTTAAGCATCCAAGAGAATAGCTTCTGGGACTGATGACTTAAGCAAGATTCTGGTAGTGGAGTTTATTTTTTTCTATGGGCTGGGTGCTCAGATCAATAGATAATTTGAGGGGCAGGGCAAAATGGTCAGAGATTGGACTAGGTGAAGAGAAGGATCCATAACCAAAAATGAAGAACCAAGGAGTAATAAAGAAGGTCTAGGGAGTGAGGATTGATGAGCATAGGTTGGAGGCCAAGGTAAGGTTGATCTGAATGATTTTGTGGATAAGGGAATTGTTATTGTAGAAGTAAACAGATAATGTTGATTAAAGGAGTAATGAAAAAAGTGGTAAAATAATATGAGAATTTATTAAAATTTATTTTGAAGGAATTAGGAGGAGATGTTATTAATTAGAATTGCAACACCCGCAGAAGATGAGGGTGAAATCGAATGATGAAAGTATTTGAATTTCTCAAAAAGGGGTGGAATCCTAGGATCTGGTAGAGGGTATAGTTTGGTTTCAGAAAGACTTACAATATGGGGAGGGAATTGGGTGATCCAGTTTGATATTGCATTTAATCTTGTGTATTTAGCTCTCTGACATCAAATCCGGTGATCTTAAGTTTCATCATGGATGAGAAAATAGGCTGGGGGTTGTCTAGGAATAAGTAACAGGGATCCACCTCTTTTCTCTTTTTGATCTATTGAGGCCCGATAGCTTTATCTCTGGAATTTCTGATTTGGTATTTTGGGGTATTTCTGTGTAGAGAGATGATGCTTTGGGTTCGATTGGATTTGGTGAATGTCTGGTTGGGAATGATGAAACTGCAATTGGTGAATGTCTGGTTGGGAATGATGAAACTGCAATCAGGCTTAGAGGTGGATTCAGATTTCAGCTTTTTTTTTTTTGAGGAATGGTTTGGACATCAGTCTCTGAGGTACTTTTATTGGTTTCTACCAGATTAGAGGTGAAGTTTATAGCATTAGGTTTATCATTTTTTTTCCCCATTTTGGTTTCTTCACAATTTTAGAATCCGAGTCATTGGTTGGGTAAGGGGAATCTTGTGAGAGAACTGAAGGAGAAGTGATGACTGATTTTTATTTTTTCAATTCTCTGATTGCAGAACTGACAATACCTAGAGGGACAATCCCTAACTAAGTGTGTTCTCAGTCTGCAGAAAAAGATACCATGAAACAAAATTATTAGGGGGGAGATATCTGTAAGGTGTAGGGTTGGGATATCTGTTGGAGATATTCCTTCATTAAGTGTTAAATTGAAGATGGCCATGTTGGTGTAGATGAGTGTGTCAGCTCTTCTCTCGGTTAGGTATTTAAAATTGGAGATGGAACCAAAAGGTTTGAGTAATTTCTGCATATCTGCTTCCTTAAAATTTATAAAGCAGTTTCTGATTTGGCCTGTGAGAATGGAGAGTCTATTCATGTCAACATGGACTAGGATTTTGTCACCTTAGAATTTTTATGGATTTTTGGACAATAACTTTTGAGTCAGGGTATGGAATTCCACTATTACATAATGGTTGTTGGGGTGTGCCAAGACTTTGTAGATTAGTTTCCACAGCTTCTTAGTTGTTAAATCACTACAGAATTCTTTCAGTGGGAATCTAAACAAGTCACAATTAGGATTGGTGATAGCCAAAATTAATGACTTATTATTCTGATAAATTCAAAAAGGATTTGTGGAGGGATCGTGGAATTAAACTTGGCTATAATATCATTTAAATTTGCATGATCTATATGTGTAATAGGATGATTAATTTGAGTAGAGTTAGTTTGTGTATTTTTATGTAATCCTTCATCTAGGAAATTGAAAAGGTCATCATTGCTTTAAGAGTCTCCCCAGTGGATAACGTTAGGCTCCTCTAAGCCTCTTGGTAATGTTTGCATAGCTACCTTTATTATCAGATATAAAGGCAGAGTGATTGGGGGGAGGAGTGTTGTACAGATATTAGGAAATCACCATAGAACTCATTTGAGTTTTCCCCCAATTTATTATTAATAGAGGATATTTTATTATAACTGTTAGAAATTTTTTAGAAAAAGTTAACACTTCTTACCTCTAAACTTGGGAGTTTTTTGGTTACAAAAAATCTTTTCTGTTTTCTTCCTGGTCACTATTTTGGGCAAAATTGAAATTTGGACTACTAGGATAGAGCTTTCCTATAATTTGAGTTTTTTCACTCATGCGAGATGATTTAAAAGGGTGGTTTTCTTAGTGAGGGTGACCATAGAACTCATTTGAGTTTTCCCCAAATTTATTATTAATAGAGGATTTTTTTTTATAACTGTTAGAAATTTTTTAGAAAAAGTTAACACTTCTTACCTCTAAACTTGGGAGTTTTTTGGTTACAAAAAATCTTTTCTGTTTTTTTCCTGGTCACTATTTTGGGCAAAATTGAAATTTGGACTACTAGGATAGAGCTTTTCCTATAATTTGAGTTTTTTCATTCATGCGAGATGATTTAGAAGGGTGGTTTTCTTAGTGAGGGTGGAGATTTTGTATTCAGATCCATGGTAATTTCTTCAAGGTTGTTATAACTTTCTGAGATGATAGATTTATCCATCCTGATATAGGAGGAGAGGGAAGAGGTTAATAATCCCTTGGGATTAAGGATTTTTACTTTAAAAAAACCTTTTAAGTTAAAAATTAATACTAAATAATGGAGCTAGAAGTGTAGAGAACAGATCTAGCTTGTACTCTCTAGTGGCAGTAAATATATTGTTTTGATTTATTGCTTTAATTACTACTATATGTAAATTGCTACAAGTATCAATGATGGTACAGGTCGCAGGATGGTGATGTTCCTACTCAAAAACATTTAAATATACCATTTCTGAGGCAGGCTGTAATGACCTGTAGTTTGTTCTGCTAATTTCTCACAATTCACACTTGGTACAAGTACCCTGTTCTTACTCTCTGAAAGATCACTATTGAGCCTTGTGTATCGTATAATTTGAGGATTTGTATATTTGAATTCAGCACAACTTTTTTAATATTATTAAGTCAATATTTATTTTACATTCAAATTACATAGTATTATGTATAAAAATTTATCAATTTTTTTTTTAAGTTTGAAGGGTGTAAAACTAGACAAACTTTGTTTGTAACCACGATTTATTTGATAAAGATGTTATCCACGAGATCTTCGAGTGAACAACAAAATGACACATACTACTGTGGACAGTGTTCGATCCATAATAGGTGTTTGATTTTTAATGTTAAGTTTACAAACTTACTTTTTAAATGTACAGTGATTAAAAGTAAAAAAAAAAAAAGGTAAATTCTTTACTGTGGACTTTTTTAAAAATGTCATTAAAAAAAAGATAATGAAAAAGACATTTTTTAAAAAAGACATTTCTATTTTCTCCAAAAAAAACCACTGCGATTAAAATAGAAAAAAAAGAAAACTATAGAAAATTGTTTAGTATACACTTTTTTAAAAATATGTAAAAAAAAAAAAAGGTCATAAAAAAGACGTTTCTATTTTCTCCCCCCCCCCAAAAAAAAAAAAACACGCCGATTAAAAGAAAAAAAAGTAAACTATAGTAAATCGTTTATTGTACAGTTTTTGAAATGTATCACTTGTTTAATAATATGTCCAAAAAAAAGGTAAGAAAAAATAATGTTCTTTACTATTTATTTTATTTATTTAATAAAAAAGAAATTAAGATTAAAAACAGGATATTTAATCGATTGTTTAATAATATGTGGGAAAAAAAAAGGCAAGAAAAAAGACATTTTTTACTATTTATTTAATAAAAAACAAACTCAGATAAAAACATGATATTTAATATGCCAAAAAAAAAAAAATCATTTCTTTAAGAATATGTCCAAAAAAAAGGTAGGAACAAAGACAATGTTCTTTCCTATTTATTTTATTTATTTAATAAAAAAAAAAAAGATAAAAACACTATTTAATAATATGTTGTGGCCAGGTAATGTTATATTTCAATGTTTTTGACTAGCAACAGTGCCATCCAGCAACCTGTACTGTCATTGATACTTGTACCTGTAACTTTTATGCCAATGTAAAAATAAGCATATAACATTTTAAAATTTTATCTTATTATTAATAAAATAAATTTCTACAATATATGGTAAGTATAATAAAATTAGCATTTATTTAAATTTTTACCAGAGTTTGAGTTCTTTAAAACATAGATTTATAATAAGGATAAAACATTTATTGTTGAAATCTGAAAATGAATAGAACCACAGATTTGTATTCTATCTATATTTATTTAAATAATAATGTTAATAATATTGTAGCTTAAAATGAAATACATTATTTTAATGAAAAAATATTTTTGCATATCTTTTATATTTATTAAATATTATCTTTACTTAGCAGTGACTTGTGTTTAACAAATTATATATATATAATTGCTATATTCATTTACATGATGTAATTCTTAGAATTTGTCCAGTTAACATACAAAAGACTCAGTAAATTTTATATTGGTATTCTAAATATTGAGTTGCTAAAATAAGTTATGTTAAGAAGTCAAAAGTAATGGCAAATTATTGAACTATGTATTGTGATCCAATTTTGTGTTCGAGCAGAAAACGTGTATAATATTTTAATTAGTATTTACAAACAGCAAACAAAGAAAATAACAAAAAAATTGAGTTGTGTTCTGATCTATCGTGTCAGCTGCTTGATAGCATTGATGCTAAGCAAAAACACATTGATATAACATTCCTGGGCCAGCCATTCTATACAACTATGATGTCCATAGAATTAAAAAAAAAAAGAAAACAAAATATACAAATGTAAGCAGATTTTTTTGGGAGTAATTAAGCAGAGACTGGTTTTTTTTGTGTGTGTGAGTGTCGATAAAAAAGTACGTTACTTTCCAATAGCAAATAATAGTACATTGGAGAGTTTTTTTGGACAGTAATTCCAACAAAATTTTACAATGAAAGCCGACTTTGACCTTTTTGGGATAGTAATTAATCAGAGGCAGGCTTTTTTTTTTTTACTTTGCATATCAGAAAAGTTACGGTATTTTTTAAATACAAAATTAAATTACATTTTACCCCTTTTTTTTTGGACAGTAATTAATCAGACACCATGTTGGGGGGGGGGGTGTAAAAATTAAGTTATATTGCACTCTTTTGTGTGTGTGTGTATATAAAATTATGTTACTTTTTTAATAACAAAAATAGTAAATATAGCAGAGACTTATTTGGATTCTAATTAATCAGAGACGGGCTTTTTTTTTTTTTTTTTATGTATCGGAAAATTTACGGTAGTTTTTATAAAAAAAAATTAAATCATATTTTACTCTTTTTTGGACAGTAATTAATCAGACACTGTGTTTTGAGGTGGGGGGGAGTAAATTTGATTGCAATTTACCAAATAAAGTTATTAATAATTATAACAAACTATTATAATGAAATCTGACTTCGGTGTCTGGCAATTGTCAATTTTGAGAGTTGGAAGCAGCTATTTTCCCTGTCTCAGATGATTTCTCACGATACGTTACTTTTATCGTGATTTTCGAAATAGTGCTGTGCCCCACCCTAAAATCCAATTTGTAATGCTAACACAGTCCTGATGGAACAGTGATGACACTGTTAAAAGTGTTAGAAGGTACCAGTAGGTCAGTTCACATGAAACAAAAAAAGTCGACCTAAAAAGTTAAATTATTTAGACACGATGCAGTCAACTAACCATCACAAGATACTGTAGTGAAAATATACAACCCATCATTGTGATAAAGTGTGTAAAACAACCAACTATGGCAGCCAATGAAGGCATTTTTCTGTGCTTTTAGCATAGAAAAAAGCCACAGCAGCAGCCAGCAGTCGAGTTCTGTGTTTTATCGTAGAAAGAAAGCTATCTGCTTGGCTGCGGCCATGTGCTGTCAAACGACTAACACGATAGATCAGAACACAAACAAAAATTGTAATAACTTTTAAAAAAGAACAATTTTAATTATTGCTTATTTTGTTCCTATGTGAAGCAATAAATACATTATTATTTAAAATTGTAATACTAGCATTTTTTACTTTAATTAATTCTAAAAATAAAGTTATTAATAAAGATCATTAAATTTTTGTTTCAATTTTGTGGTAATAATTTCATTATTAAGCCCTATAAATGAAAACATTTTATATTTAAAATGGCATATCTGGCTGGATTTTTGTTATTATATTATTTTACTTCATAATGATTATTATAAATTTAACTTTCCTGCTTATCAAACTTTTTTTACTGTTTTATCAAAGACAGGTTATTTTTTCAATCAAAGGTTTGGCAGCCAGCATGGTTTTAACTTTAATGGTGTAGCTTTCAGACCCTAGATTCTTGATTGATTAATATATTTTATCTGCTTTAATATTACTTAAGAATGCTTTACCCAATTCTTATTTTGTAATCTTCTCATTCACTTCATTTGTTAAAAAAATTCAATGCCCTTTTTGATGTCAAACAATATGATCCATCATTTTATTTTATTACATTACTTTATATTCTTCAGTGCATGCCAGTCTTCATTTTGTATACCCATAGGATGTTTGTATTTGCTGTTTAACAAGATCAAAAGTTTGCAGTTTTACCTTTTTCAGAATCTAAATCTCAGAAACATTATCAAATTTTATGTAAAGATATTGGTGAATTGTTTATGCTTTGTTAAAATTATAAGCTTTCATTTTTTATCATATGCTTTCTTTGTTTGTACTATTTTATAGATTACTATTTTTGATATGATTATATTTTCTAAATTTCAGTAAAATGTTTATAATCTTAATGTGCCAGTATTGCATTTTCTTTAGGTCTTTTTGTATGTGAGTGTGTATGTGTGTATGATTATAGCAATCTTTATGTTTTATGATGGTTTTAGGTCTCTTGTTTTTTTTTCAAATGAGCTTTGCAATTCTTCATTTTCTTTGTAGAAAAAATTTTTTTTTTTCCATAATTTAATTTTGATTAGAAAACTAAAAACACATACATAATAAGGCTAAGATAATATTAAATGATCTCATCAAAGTATCTTTAATGCATCCCGAATGTTTTGCACAATCTTATTTTTTCATGGAGTGAATTGTAATTTTGCTTAATTGAACTTAATTTCCTATCAAAAATATTTAGAAATATATAGAATAAGAAAATCAAATGTAATCGTGTGTGTGTTTGTTATCATGAAAGAAAGTTTTGAATTCTTTTTGAAATAAAGAACTTTAGTTAAAAGAACCATTTGAAAAGGTTTTAATTTTTTTTATTTAAATGACTATTAATGATTTTTCATGTACATTATCTTTAAAAAAAAGAATAATCCAAAAGATATAATTTACATTTTTTTTTTAATTTTAAGAATCTTAAATTATTATATTGATCACATGATTAGTTGAATCTTTAATAAATTCTAAAGATATATTTAGTCAATACTTCAGCTTAAGATCAATTTTTAAACTTTTTTTTTTTAATTGTTAAAATTTTTATTTTATTGCACACAGAAAAAAGAAAAATCATTTTAACCTATTGATTTATTATTCAACTACTTCAAAAGTTTTTTTCATTAATTAAAAAAAAAACCATACACATTTTTATTGCATCCCTCTGGCTTCAGTCAACTAAGTTATTATATGTGAATATTTTATATCAACTTATTTATTTTAGTGATTGAGATTTAAATGATATTAGTATTATTAAACCTTATTTCATAGTATTGCTTTTGAAATTTTGCAAATAGTATTAACAAACTTTTTGATTTTGCATTATAGTAGCTTTTTTATATGCTTTTATTTAACTTACTCTTTTTTTAGTCTATCCATATAAAATCTTGAAACTAAATTTTCAACCATTTCCCAATTTCCATTTTAATTGAAACTTTGTATACATTTCTGATGGCAATACTTTTTTTTTTTTTTTTTTTTAGAGTTTGCTAACAATTTTATCTAAAAATTAGTGAAAAATTTAATTTTTTAATTTTCTGTATTTATTAGTCCTAGCACTATTTAACAACACTTTTTGTAATTTAAAACTGAATGATTCATTGAAAACTGTGTTAACTGACTTCTTATTATATATAGTTTATTTAACTTACTCTTGTTTTTAGTCTTTTCTATCTAGATAAAATCTAATCTTAGTAAATATCACTATATTTCAGAGATTCAGTGTTATATATAAAACTAAAAAATAGAAAATAAAAAACAAAAAACAATTAATCAAGAAATTTGTCTATTCATATAAATGTACTAAAAAGTAAAAAAAAAAAAATTTCAGGTTTTACTAATAAAAATGTTAGGTATTGTTTAAAATTTTTTGAGTTTCATATCAAACAAAAATTACAATGTAATATTTTAAATTTAACCTGCAATAGTTACTATTACTTTTGTAAACATTAAGACTACAAGCAGTATATCATACTATTTCTAAGATATATTGTTTTATATGTATGTTATTTCAAATTTGATTTTTGTAGAAGCATTATTTATAATAAATATTAAATTATGTATAAAAAAAAAATTAAAAATATAGTCATAAAATTGCAAAAATAAAGAAATAAAATTACTTTCATTTAACTGGATTCTTTTGACAGCTTTTTAATAATAATCAGTTTATTGCTTTTTTGTAATGAGTTTAATTTTTATAGTAGAAAAAATAAATTTGCTTTTTATTATTTTTGCCATTGGTTCAAATAAATTTTATAACTTTTATTTTAAAAAGTAGAAAAAGATATACCTCTCTTGAAAAAGATGAAAAAATTACAGCTGTTTAGTCTACAAGTAGGGGGGGGGGAGGGTAGTGAGTTATAAATTTGCTTTTTATTATGTTTGCCATTAGTTTTATCTCATTTGTTTTAAAAAGTAGTAAAAAACTGTTTAGTCTACAATCAGTATGAACTACCACTTAAAACTATGAAATCTAAATTCAAACTAATTTGATTTTTGCAAATTCGAGACATATTTAGGAAGGTAGTAAAATGGACACCTGTTCAATTTCAAAAATTTATATTAAATTAGGGCATTTAAAAATTTGTAGCGGTATCATATACAGTTTGCAGCCATTGCTGGTTAATATTTTTCATTTTGCTATTATATATATATATCTAACTTCTATTTAATTACCAATACTAAAAATAAAGTTGGGTCCTCCAATGTTGTCAGTGATCTTGTATCATGAAAGACTAGTTGGTCATATTTCAATCTTAACAAGATAGAAGTGGGTTGTAGTTAACTCAATGATAGGAAACAAAATTAAAGAGGCTTGATTTATTAAACAGTAACTTTGTGTTAAATAAAAAGTCTTTTTATAGCATTCAGTTAAAAGCTGTTTGGAATATGTGCATTTTAAGTGTCAATTTGGTAACTTTCATTTGAAGATTATATGCATGTAATGATTTTTTTTAAAAAAAATATTAGAGCTGTCCTTTGACAAAGGTGCTCAACACTAGAAATGCTTTTAGGATATATTATTTATTTCCTTTTTTTTCTCCATGTCTTTGGGATTAATATTCTGGGTTTTTTTTTTATTTATGCAAATAAAAAAACATGAGCAGACTATGTTTTTTATTTGGGAAAATCGAAGATATATATATATATTGAAGCAGTCAATCTTAGCTTAAGATTGTGCTTCATGTTTCTACCTACTAACCCGTATTCAAACCCCTATATTCCATCCTGCTCCTTTTGTTGTATATATATTTTTTATGTATATATTTGGAATGCGCACCTAAATTTATAGTTTAACTTTCAATATTTATTATTATTGATTCTTTTTATTAATTATTAGTTTTTTTTTATTAAACTACATAGGTCCGGCTCAAATATATATATATATAGGAGCAAAATACTAACAAAATATTGATTTTTTTGTAAATATTTTATTATACGTCATTTTTTAAACTTTTTCTTTTTAAAGTACTTTTTCTATTAAACTGTATATTTTTATAAAATCCAATATGGAAGATGCTACAGTTGATTGTCTAAAAATAATTAAGGGTTGGAAACACTATTGTTTCAATCTGGGGAAGGTATTTTAATTAAAGTTTTTACTTAAAATGGGATTAAGATTAGAAATACTTTTGTTAAAAACATGTTGTCAAATCTATTTCTAATCTGGAAATAGATTTGAATTTATTTTTGGACGTTATCTTACTGTTGCATCTTCAAAAACAACCGATAAAGAAAAAGTATAAAATGACTGAATTTTGAGTCACATATTAGATTAGCTACTATTGAGAGAACTGATTGTAAACATATTACACATCGCTGTGAAACTAAAAATGATGTAGTATAAATCCACCAACTTTCTCGGCCCTGTTGGGTCATCATCTTCAGCGGCCATCTCATTCTGCTGCCCAAGAGGAAGTAAAAGCCTGACCTAAGAACTTTAATGGTAATAGAAGCTTGCAGTTATTTAAGAACTTTCATTTCAATTGCCATGCACATGCAATATTTTAAATTGGTCTCTTAAAATTGCCAGGAAACTTTTCAAGTCGTCACCTCAAACTAAATCTAGCCTAACTCATCTATCAATATGTCTTGTAATATATTTAACTTTGTTTTTGTTTTAATATGTAATTTGCTCTTAAATAATTTATTTTATTTAATTCTCTCTCTTATGCTCTTAACTTTCCTTAACTTTGGTGCGGTCAATTATTTATAGTTATTTATTACTTGATTTTATATGTATGCTTTTATTATTATTATTCTGCCAATCTCTAACAATCTAACGAGTTGAATTTTGTAAAATCTTTTCTGTCATTTTTATGTAAACCTTCATGAAGCAAGTTATTAATGTCTCCTTTTAAAATATAATGCAGTATTAATTAACACGCTCGCCAGATTGTTTTACGTCAACATTTTGTTTATGCTTTAATATCAAAATATATATATATTTGTTTAACTCTGGATTTTCTACCTGGGTAAATCCAGAACTTAAGCTGATTAACACTTTGAAATCTTTTAAAATGTTTTTTTTTTATTAAATTCTGAAAGAGTGACCCATTAATTATTTTCTATATAACTGCTTTTTTTTATTTACTCTTAAAATATACTTATATATTCCATTTATTGTAAAATCAACGAAGGTGGGATCGATTTATTTTAAATAGCAGAAAAAGGGATGGGGGAAATCTTAATGTTTCTTTTACTTAATCAAATCTTAACGTATATTTTATTAATTTGAAATCTAAATCTTAATGTTACTTTTGCTAAATAAAATCTTCAAGTATATTTTAAGTAAATGAAATCTAAATTTCTCTACATATATTATAACTGCATAGCATATTATTTGTCTAAATTAAAGTATTCAAACAAGGGTCATTTATTTTAAAGTAGTAAAACTTATTCAATGTCATTAGAGACATTTATCATACTGCGTTACTGACATTTGGCCTATCTTCGTATGTATATATTACATGCTTCTAGTCTGGTGGTTGCGACAAATTCGTTTCTCCTCATATCTCGTTTCGTAGATAGTTGAGCTATCCGGAACATTTATTTCATATAACAATGCCTCTGGCGGTGATCCCGTAAGTTTGGCACACACTATGCACATCTACTTATTTTGTATAAAAGGCCTCTGGCAGTGACCCCTAAGTCTGTCTCACACTATGCCTATCCACTTCGTCTTTCGTCCAGAAGCATGACTTTTCCTGTTATTTTTTGGTTATAATGTCAGTACCACAAACTTCTTCATATATTTATTTCTTTTGCTTCATGATCCAGTTTTAATGCTCTAATATTAAAATGTGCTCTGCTCAAAATATATATCAATGCCAAATATTAATAGCCAGATTAATATCTAATGTTATTTCAATCTTATCATACAATCCCACTATCGTAACTTATTTCTATATTTAAGAGTATCTATATGCCTTGGGGAAAATAAAGCATTTGTCTTACTATTGTTAAAATAATTTTTCATTAAATATTTTGTCATAGTTTCAAATATAATCTTTCAACTGTCTTTTGTTTATTTTCACAACCTCAATGGCATGAAAATAATTTATATCATATGTATAATGAATTTCGGAACGCTCCTAGAAATACATATGTTAGTCACCATGTTTCAGAACCGTAAATCAAAGCGTTAATGGCAGTATTATGTAATTCTTTCTAATATTCGATTGGCATCTTAATATTAGACTCACCAAAGATGTGTGCTTATTTATAACGTATCATTTAGCTAATAAAGAGCATATGAGAAATAATAGCGTGAATGACACTATGTAATCCTATATCGCTTCGTAGACCGCTTGCTCATTCACGCGTACACTAATGTATATAATTAATTTATAAATGTATAATAATTTGTCAGTATATTAAACTATATTTTTATTGTCTAACTTATTTGAGTAGTTCGAATTCCTTTTCCTCCACTTCCACATATTACAGCCATGCTTATGTATATTTTAATATAGTCAGTTAATAGATGTCTCATTGTTTTGCTCAGCTTTGCTAGTCGGCCAGATTAAGATTAATTCTCATGTGCCATCACTATTATGTTATTCATTAGGTGTTAGATCTGGGGCTTAGAGAGTGGGTTCGAATTCAGGCTGGTCCTTGACCTAAATCTCGGGCTTGACTGGGTTTGAAGTACATTTTGTGAGTTCCAGCCCATGTTAGATGGGTATACATATTTTGACCGGTACAATATATATATAATGCATTTATAAGAATAAAAAGTCGTCCGTCCCCCCATTTTTTTTTACTCTTTGGTTATTATTTAAGTCTATCTGATAAATGTTATATTAGTAAAATGTTTTCAAAAATATTCTGTTGGAATTCCTATTTTTCTGTGTATAATGTTATGATTAATCCATATGATTATTTTAAAACAATGTGTGCATAAGGTAATGCAATGTTCTTGGAGAAATGCCATTTTGTTCTTATTTTATTTTAAAGATTTTAAGCATTAAAAAAAAAAGAAAGAAAGAAAATAGTAAATCTAGAAGCTGCAGTTTTATCTTCAAAAACTTCAAATTAGATATGGATTTTCATAATGAGTTATGCATATAGTAATGCATTTATGCATGTGAACTTCTCTAGCCTTTTTTTCTATTTGAGTACAAGGGGAAAAAAGATTTCTACCAATGATAGCATGTAAAATAAACTAAGATTATTTCCAGACTAATAAATCTTTATAAATTACACAATTGTGTTGAAATTTTAATTAGATATGTTAATAGTAGGAAAATCAGTTTAAAGTCATTAAATTTTGTTACATTTAATATGTAAATATAATTCAAACGTCAAGATAAATTGCAGCGTTATCCCCCCCTCCAAAAAAAAAAAAAAACATCAAATATTTTTAATTGATTAACCAAAAAAGATATGAACTTGTAAGATTGTTGGTTATAACTATTGTACTTGTTTCTAATTTTACATACTGGCTGTAAATATGAACAAATAAAACTGCTCTTTTGTAAGAATCCTTACTTTATATAAAAGGATAATCGTTGACTCATAAAAGTGGTCTATGGCAAAAGAAATTACCCATGTAATCATAAGAAATTTTAATAGCAAAAATCAAGAGAGATGATTGTAGGAATTGAAATTTTAAACCCTTTTTTGAATGATGTTCCAATTTTATACTGTCATTTATATATTTTTTTTTGTTTTCAATAATCATTATTAGAAGCAAAAATAATAATATTAAGTGATTTATCAAGCTTTTTTCAAATTCAATGTTGTAATGCACTAATGGGTTAATGCAATGATGTACTAAATATGTTAAAAATGATTGGTTATTTAAGTGACATTAAGTGTGTATATTGTGAATATATATAAATGTTCTAACTATAATATTAAGTTTAACTACGACTAATTATGTTTAAAATTTTTTATTAAACTAGTTTTTGAAAAGTAAACTTCTTATCCAATAAACGTCACATGAGTTTTGCCTGTTTTAAACTTCTTATCCTTCTTCAGGGCTATCATTTATTGTAAGGTTGACTAAATAATAGACATTAGATGGTAATGCTATTAAACCATATTTGGTGGTATAGTCCTTAGCTTATGACCTTTAATAGAGTGGAGCTTGAGCCTGGCATTTGGTTTTGATGTGTTTTTTATGGAGATTTAATTAGTACTACTGTATTTAATCACCAAACATCACATGATCACCATTTCCTACTGTATTTATAACAGCATTGAAAAGTTTGCACATGAAAAGCATTCTGTATGTCTGAATCATGTAATTTTTTGGTTTTAAACTAACTAATTCCTTTTTTTAATATATGTATGCCATTTGCTATATCATTGATACAATATAATCGAGTGTATTAAAAGTTTTTCTTTAATCTATTAAGAATTGATCATAATGTATTATATATAATACTTAACAAAAATGCTCACGTGTAAAAACAGAGCCACAAATCAGAATTTTAAATATCACATTTCATATCATTCTTTTTTTGACAGCTAGTTTGTGTATATTATTCCACATTCTTATCTTGGATTTTTTCAAAAACTCTTAATTTGTCTTGATGTAGACTTTTTAAATTTATTAGGGTACAAATGTGTCAATTTATTTTGTCATCCCCCCCCCCCCTCGTGTATCAATGATCTTAAGTTTTTACAGTTTTTATAGTTAATATATAGTCTCCTATATTTTAGACTTAAAAATGTAATTACTGGAAAAAATATGCTAATAGTTCTTAAAATGCATTTCAGTTAACTAGATTGGTTAGCATTGTTTTATGTATTTATTGATCTAATAAAGTACTAAAACATTATATGATCACTATTTCTTATGCTTACACAATTTATTAAAACAATGGCAATTCTCTCCAAACAGGAATATTATCTAATGCATGCTATAGTAAATAATGAATGCTAGAGAGTTTGTGCATCAAAATCCATATTCATCCAATATTCCTAGACTAGTTTCTAGCTTGTGGCCTATGTAGTTAATTAACAAAGTAAAAGGTGGCTCTTGGAAGGTTTCATTGGATCCAAAATCTAGATTCAGTGCTCTCAGATCCAAAGCTCGCCACTGATAAATGCTACAATCTAGAAACTAGCCTGGGATAAGTAGGCACTAGATAGGTATATTGATGCACAAACATTTTAACATCCATTGATTACTATGACCTGCACTGAGTGGCACAACTATTTGGAGAGAGTTGCTACTGTTTTAACAGATTGTGTAAGTATAAGAAATAGTGATCATAGATGTTTTAGTGGGTTAATAGCAACCCTGGCCAAAGTTATGATGGTGACTATGATTATACAAACCAAAGACACCAAAATGTATGTGTGTATATATATATTGAACTGGGTTCAGATCTATATGACTATATAAGTGAATAAGCTTGGACTGATTTTATAGGTAACTAAAATAGTAAAGGTGGATTCTGGAGGGTTGCATTAGATCCAAAGATTAGATTACAATTAGATTCAAGGCTTCTCACTGATGAAGGCCAAAGACTAGAAACTAGTCTGGGATATTGTATGAGTAGGCATTAGATTGGGATTATGATGCACAAACCATCTACCATTCATTGATTGATATGGCCTGCATTGGGTGGCACTATTGTTTGGAAAGAGTTGCTACTGTTTTAACAGATTGTGCAAGCATAAGAAAAAGTGATCATGTGATGTTTTAGTGATTTAATTCCAATCCTGGCCAAAGAAAGATGATGATTGTGGTTTATACTAAAATGTGTAGATAATGAATTGGGTTCAGAGCTTTATGTCTACACAACAAATGAACTTTGATATTGTGCTTTCATTTTGGATCATAGCTATAATTTATAGTTAATTGAAAAGGTAAAAGATGACAGCTGGAGAGAGTTGTATTAGATCTAAAGATCTAGGTACAGTGCTGTCAGATTCAAGGCTCTTTACTGATAGTATGGGGATATTGAATGAGTAGACACTAAATTGAGTTTTGATCCATTGATTAATATGGCTTGCACCAAATGGCACTACTGTTTAGAGAAAGTTCCTATTGATTTATTGATGTACATATATATTTATATAAAGCTCCCTTATCACTGGTTTATTTTTTCATTACACACTTATTCACAGCAATTACCTTTCAACAAATATCTATTTTAATATCAATTTTTATAAATTATTATATATTATTTGATTGTTGATATACACTTAAATGTAGTAAAATTCAAATATATTGATAATATTTTTACATAGACACACAGCTTTTTTTAAAAAAAAAGAAAAAAACTTTAATTTAAACTAATAAAGTAATTCTATTTATTCTAATTTTATAATTAATTAATACTTATAAATTATGTATAAATATTTTTAATATTAAATTAGTATCCCTTCAGGCTATGAATAAAGAACAATGTTGACACAAAGTCAGGAATAGACTGAATCCACTTATTCATTACACTTATGATGTTTATAATCTTTCTCTTGCCAGTATTGATGAAAATATGGAGTAAACTCTGCATCAGCTAGATAAAAATGCATTAATAATTATTATATTAATAATCAATTAAGAATGGTGAGTGATTGTTACCTTTAATTATCTTGTTTTAATAATTAAACATTTATTTATATATTAAAAGAAAAAAATGGATTACTCTATTATAAGTATTTTATAAATAATAAAAATAGAATAACTTGTATTCTTATTAAAGTTTTTTATTAATACAGTAGCAAAGTCTATGAATTAGTGCCACTCAGTGAGAACTTTGGTAATCAATGGAAGCATAAGAAATGATTATCATGTGATGATTTAGTGATTTTTTTAAAATTATATTCTTATTATTTGATGTCATTACTAAATATAATAGTGTATTACCATTATATTTATATTTTTATTGTTATTATGATAGTTTTTTAATTAATGGACATTTTATTTGTATATATTGTGCCAGTCGAATGATGTATATTGGTTTAACTCAGTTCGAATACTAGGCGAAAGTACCTCGAGGCCACTCATATGCGAGATATAAAAATCAAGAATACTATAGCTTCTGCCCTATTCATCTATTTTCGAGTTTGACCATGAACCAACAACATATCCGAGTCACACATAAATTATTTATAACCCTGGCCCACAGCTTAACATCAGGGAGAGACAATGGACTAGAATACTTAAGGGACCAAAATAAGTTAAATGTGCATATAATATAATATGAGTTAACTGTTGGTGCATGCTTGGATCATCGGACAAGTAATATAAAAGGTTGAAATAACATTAGAAGACTTTAAGCTTTTTAGTTTAAATAATATATTTTAATAAACGTAATTTTAAAATATTAGAAATGTTTGAACTATCTCCACTATTCCCCGATTGATTACTGATAAATAATTTTACAATGAGGCGGATGGCAATTACGTAATATTTTGCAGTCTAAGTATTACTTTCCCAATTTAAATAAAATTATTAACTCATGTCCCCTCAATAAAGCAAAATTAAAATAACACTTTCAAAAAGCATTCTCTAGTTGCTTTGTGCTTTATAAACAATTTTAAAATATTTAAAGATATCTATACATCACTAATATTTACCTTGGGACTAAATGCGAACAAAGCAGGCGTTATCGAGAAGATCAAGTTGGCAAACAAAAGGAAACTTAACTAGTATTTAATTTACAGATATTATTTTCAATTGGAAATATTTTTAAATGTAAAATAATTTACACTGCAATGAAAGAAGAAAGCATTTATATAACACCCTAAAATGAGGACTAGCGAAGGGGAAAAATTTAAGTATAAAATAGATGATCAAATGAAAGATAAATATAAATCTAATATTAATCTAATAAGAGAAAAACAGTTACATTATGAATATAAATTAAAGAAACAATTAGCGAAAGGTATTTATGAAAAGGTAAAGTAATAGTTCATGAGGAGATATATAAAGTTACCAGTCCTTGTTCCTTTGGTCCAGTTTCCACGATGTCCATGACTTGATTATGTAAGTAGAGTGATTTGTCCGGACAAATGGATTTGAAATATGCAGCATTTTTACACAAAAGCATGCACACGGCTCACAGGTCGGGTTTACTATTGGTTTGACACATTATGGCATTTTGATGTTAGGACCCCGACGGCATGCAAAGCTGATGAGCTTAGCTGCCATACATGGTCATGTCCACCAAATTAATAGAACTTTTAACAGGTCGCATGTTGGAACTCAGAACAGGAATTTTCCGCAAAAATAGGACTCCGTTGTTTTCCGCATTTATTTTCAGAGCAACCTAGGAGGATCACTTAAAGCACAAAATGCCGAATCATCAAAGCACCGGATCTGACTAAATCTTCAAGCACAAAATCAGAATGATTTAGAGGACAAAATCTGAATAAATTCAGGAACAAAATATGAATAATTCAGGAACAAAATCTGAATGAATTCTTGAACGTCAAAAATCAGAATAATCATTCTTGAAAGCCAAAAATCTGAATAATCTGTCTTTTGTTCTCTCCACCTTTTATACCTTTTTGGAGATACTCTTCTATTGTTTTACGTATGATTTTAGATCGTGATAAGCCCCTTATTTTGTTTCGAAGTAACCTTTTGCCAAAAATAAACTTTAATTTCTTATTATTGAATTCTGCATTTAACTTTGAATTTGATTTAATTAAAAGGCCATCTTTAATTGCCTTGAATGGAATACTAATTGAAACATGCCATTCCTTTAGAAATGCTGGCAGGCTTATCTTAAAATAAAATTATACACCATATTTTAACAAAAATTAAAAGAAAAATATCTTATTCTTTTAATAAAATAACATTTTAGTTCAACAGAATTTTGCATTTAATCATATATATACGCTTCCATATATATATATATGTTTGATTAATAAATTTTGAAAAGGAAATTTTAATAACAATTTAATCTTAAACAGAATTTTATTTCAAAAGAAATATTTTAAAGTAAATAGCTAATTTAATAAATGTTAAATGTACAAAATGAAACACGTTAATTTTATATTTAATGCAAAACCCTGTTGATATTTGGATATAAACTTAACCCAGGTTTACAATATTGCTAAGTTTATAGTGGGCTGTGAAGCATGGATCAGACTTCCAGATCCATTGCTTCAATATACATATGTATATAATATTTTTTTTTTGTATAATCTATTATTTATTTTGTTTTTCAAGCTATTCAAAGGCATGGTCAATTTTTTCTTTCATTATTAACCTTTCCAAGCATTATTTAATTATCTTATGATATATTAAAATAGTGTCTAGTCATTTATGCTTCAAGTGAGAATTGAAGACAGATCTAATAAAGTATCCATTTAGTCGTTGTCTTTGCTGCTATGGAATTCTCAGTTTTCACCCACATCATTAATTCAATTTACCCAAATCACTTGTTGTCTTTGCTGCTATGGAATTCTCAGTTTTCACCCACATCATTAATTCAATTTACCCAAATCACTTTGAACACTTTTTAGCAAAAATATTTTATTGTACATATTTACACCTACATTTCAACTGTCCTGCAGTCTTTTTCAGAGCTATGATATAATGAACAAAATTAAATACATAACTATACAAATATTACCATAAAAACATAAACAATAAAAAACTAAAACAACATAAAATATATAACAAAACCTAATAAAACAAATAAATGTAATTAAACCAAAATAAAATAGTCCAGTTAATATAAAATAAAATATACAATATAAACAATATAAATATAAATTATACATGTATATTCCTAACTATATATATATTCAAGAACAATTATTAATCTAAATATATTATTCTTTTTTATTCTTTTTCACAATCTCTTAATTACTTCTATTCCTTATAAACTTAAACTTTATTTTTATTATCTCCACCTCAATAAAATATTTAATTTTATATTCATGTAATAATCATTTCAACATTAATCCTTTTATTAATATTCTTTTTAATTTTAAATCATATAATATCTATTATTTCCTTACTCTTTTTTCTGTTAAAACTAATATTTTATATTTATTATTATTTTTTTAAATATCTAAAACCCATAAAAATTGTAATCTTTTAAACTCACCCAGTTTATTTTAACTTTTTTTAAAAAACGTTTTTTCTTTTTTTAAAAAAAAATATTATTATTTAAACTAAATATCTATATGCACTAAAACTTTATTTATATACTTTAACTTTTATTATTATATAAATCTCTTATAAACTTATATTATACTGCTTTATTTGTAAATATTATTCTAAATTTTTACTAATATTTAATATTTATAAACATACTCATGTTTATACTCCTATGTAACTTAACCATTTTTTACAACCCATATTTCATTTATAAATATTTTTCTCTTTATATATTTACCTATACATATTCCATTTAAAAACTATATCTATATCAATCTCATCCTAATCCCTATTTAATTTTTGGTTTTAACTTTCTTATAAGTATTGCTTCTTTTATTTTATTTTATTTAATATTGTCTGTATATAACATCATTTTTATTGAACTTTGTGTAAATTTGTGTCCGGTTTTCTTTATATGTGTATATATCAGTGATGTATTATCTGACATGTTGTTTTAATTGTTTTTATAGAATTTTTCATTTCTCTCACATATTGGTTATCAATCCCACTATCTAAATGTTATTTGCATTTTATCACATATACTCCATTTCTTTATTGTCTTTATTATATCCTATGTATCATTAATTCAAAAGCATCATTTTTTTTTCCATTATTCTTTGGTATCCATTTTACACATTCATTGAAGTTCACTGTAAATATCTCACTGAGTTATTCTAATTTTTATTTTTAATGACAAGTCCTTACGTCAAAAATATTTTTCTAGATTTTTGTACTGCAATTTCCCCCAATCTCTTGATTAATGGGTCCTTTGTTGTTGATAAATGATACAAGTTGTATGAGCCATTAAATATATATATAATTTACAGTTTAATATTTGGATTATTTATTTATTTTATAAACAGAAAAAAACAATAACAATGTCTATTATCTTATTTCTATAAGTTTTATTTACTATATCAGATCAGTTCAAGATTTGTTATTCACTTCTTTAATAATGATGAACTTAATGATAATTCTAAATGATTTGCAGTTGAGTTTAGAAAAAAACATTATAGATTTGTCACGTGATTGGATCTGTTGTGCCAAACTGATTACTTGGATGCTTTAATGTCACATGAATTCTAAGGCAGCTAAAAATAAATAAAATTTTGTATAACATTGAAATAAATTCTTGGATGGTTTATTTTTGTATTATAATCCAAATTTTGGATCTTTTATTATTAATGTATATTAGAATATATTTTATATCCAAACTTTTCATTTATTTTTATAATTTCAGATTTCTATTTAAATTTGGTCTGAGCTTCAGGACAACATTTATTTTAGTTAATTTGACATTAAACTTTTTTTTATATATATATTTTTTAAAGTGTTGACATCTTATATTTTTGTGATAATTTTTAAAAAAGATTTAGGAAATATATATATATTGAATAACTCTTTTAACTATACTAAATATATTTATTTACATATCTGGTTTTATTGATTAGCAATTTTTGATTTTAAATCTTTAGAATAATAATTGTTAAAATTCAGATCTAGGCTACTAATCATTTATTTCTATGTTAACATTCAAATCAAAATTGGAAAAAAAAAAATTAAAATATTAAGCAAAAATAATTTGTCTTTCAATCAATCTTTTCTTTAGATTGTTCTACATTCAAGAAAATCTAGTATGATATTATAATTTCACTAGTTTCCATATCATCTACATACATATATATATATATATATGTTAAAAATAAACAAATAATTAGGAGATATCAAGTGTTAGTTTTTCAAAATAAAACAACTGTTAATAGTTTTTTTCTTTTCAGTGATGAAATGTTTATTCATCTAAAAAAAACAGATACAGTAAAATAAATGAAATTACAGGAGCAATATGGTAAGAGGGGAAGGATACATGTAAGAAGGGAAAGGGAAGTGGAGAGAGGAAATGGTGTGTAGTCCAGGCTGGAAAGAAATGCATGTATTCGTGATTGAGTTCTATGGCAGAGGCTGAGAGGATGGGAGTTGGAGATTTGCCCAAGTGTCTGTGAGGAGTGGAGGTGGGGCTAGTTTGGTATCTCGGGTTTTGAGAGTGTGAATTAGGTCCAAGAGCTTTTGATTGACTGGATGTACTCTCTGGTCAAGGACAATGGCATATCGGAGCAACCAGAGAGCATAGTTGAGAAAAACTGATAGTCTAATAGCTGTGAAGACCCTGTTTCTATGGATTCTTGGAGGTTGCAGATGGTATTTCTGTGCGAGGAAAGGCAGGAGTTGATGACATTTCTCATGCCAAGCAGAAAAGGACATTTAAGCAGGAAGTGCTGGAGGATTTCGTTGTCAGCTTTACAGAGCTGGCATATGAGAGAGATCTTGGTGAAACCCTTACGGTTTACCAAAAATTGATTTGTGGGGAGTGAAGATTGATTTTGAGGAGGAAATCGAGGAATTTTGCCTCAAGGGACCACCTTTTGAATTTGCTGATTAGTTGAGCATTGGTAAGTTCGAGGAATGTAGGGGACACAATGGAGAAGTCTGCAGTCTGATTGAAAATCTCCCAGTACTTTAGTTTGCTGTTGATAGATAGTATAATAAAGCCAGCCTTTTGTAGGATGTTGGCAATGAGTGAGGTCTATGACCTGGGCCTGCCACTGGGAGAAGGAGTGTCGGTGGGTGTGATATGCACAAGATTGGCAGGGAAGTGACTTAGGAATGTGAGGATAATGTTGTGAGATCTCTGTATCAGAAGAGTGTCAATGGAGTGCAGGCCCAACCCATTGATATTTTTAGGAAAACAAGTTCTTTTTAGGCTGATGGCCACCACCTTTCTGCCCCAGAGAAAACGGGTACAAAGGGAGTTGATTTTGGATATAAAGGAATGTGTATGTAGAACAATGGGGAGGTAGGGTGCTATTTTAGGAAACCCTAGAAGATTGAGAAGGGTGGCTTTCCCATAAAGGGAGAGGTAGATGCCTGTGATAGCACTGAAGGTGGATGATATGCTTTGATAGAGTGTGGTTTGGACCTGTACTCTCATGTCCCTAGGAGACAGCATGAGGGGGAATCTGAGGAAGTTGTGTGGCTTGGCATTGAAGGTGGAAGAGATTTGTTTACCAGTGAAAGTTGCCAGGCCGCTGATTTATCAAAACTATTAATAGTTATGTGTTAATTTCAATCACTGTGGCAAAATCAAAACAAATGATTTTTTTTTACTTGTTTTTTTTTTTTTTAAATCTATTACATAATGACAGAATAAAGAATATTTCATAATTTGTTTTATTCTGAAACATAATCTAAGTAATCCATGTGTTCATAAAAATATCATGATTTATTTGTGCATTAATTTCTTGATAAATTCATATGTGTCTATGAATAATTTATATACATAACCTAAATTCATTATCTTATTTTGCCTTCATCCTTCATTGAACAAATTGTGACATACATATATATAATAAAAGGCAATATTGATTTTATTCTCAGAAATAATTAACATGATAATTCATTTTACATGTATTGAGAATATTATTATATTTTAGAAATGTATTGTTGTTGTTGTATCTCAAATTAGCATTTATTCTGGTGATCCTATAAATTGCATTTTTTCAGATTTATTATTTAATAAACATATGGATTTCTAATATCTCCAGATGGCTTAATTATTAAGAAAATATCATAAAGGAACAACCTGTAGTAATTACAAGAAGAAGATATATTTATTATTGTCTTTATAAAATGTTTCAATGCTGCCACTGTAGCTATAGATTTGACAACTACTTTATGTTTGTTCATATCTACATAGGTCAGTGGCTGTTAAATCCATTTAAGTAATTGATGAGCACAGTGAATAAACTATTATCTATTCAGATTTTCAGAATATTCAGAGACAATTTAATATTATGAGGATAGTCAGCCATTAATCTTTTTCCTTCTTTAGCCATTCCGAATATTTTGCAGATTTTTTTTATGAATTAGCTTATTTTATAATATGACCCTTCAAACAAAAGTTCAGATCTAATCTGATCAAATATTACTTGTTAGTTTTTTTGTATTATATATATAATAAATATTCACCATAACAATTGTTTAAAAATAGCTATACTTTTTGTTCAGTGTTCAGTAATAAAAAAATTTTTTTTTTTTAATTATAAAGGTTAATTATAATAAACATAAGGAGCATTTAAATTTCAAAGTTTAAATATTACATTTCGTTGATTTGAACTTTATTATCAAAAAAAAAAAAAAAAATCAGAATTGTTTTTTTTTTTTAATATAATACTATATTTATTCATTTCTTTTCTTCATGATGTGGATTCCATTATTATAAATTTTTAGAAATTGTATTGTGAAATTATTTTAATAATTTTTATATATATATGGATAGATATTTATAAAATAATGTAATTTTCAATTTTTTTAGTTGTGAAAATGGAGCAATTCCAGGTGGTCACATCCACCGGCTCCCAAACAGTTGGTGAGCAAGTGACCATCATGCAGAGTCTCCCTTCACAAGTTCAAGTATCGGGCAGTCAAGTAACAGGACAACCTCAGGTACCTCATTTGTTTTTATAATTATAATTTAAAAGCTTGTTTTATGAGTACTGTGAGTTAGATTAGTTGCTATTATATCTAGTTTTGTTAAAGTTTTTTTTTTTAAACCAAATAAATATTTAAGTTAATATGATGTGTACTAATAATCTTTAAGTTAATAAAATTATAGCATAATTTTTTTTTATATAAAATAATCTCAAAACAATCACGGTTTTCATCGAAAATAAATTAAATTGTTTTTGAGGTTTTTAAGCAATCATTTATCACATATAGTAATTTATTATTAAATTTTGAAAGAATTTATTTTTATATTTTTTTCTAATGTTTTTTTTTTAAATCACTTTTTTCCCCCTTTTGCATTACTTTTTTTTTTTTTGTTGTTGTTATTAAAATATTTTCAATTTTTCATACAATTTTATAGTTTATGAAAAGATCACAAAAATTTCCATTAAAATGTTTTATTTTACAATTTGTAATATAGGGTATATGAGCACAGACTTTCAGATGACCCATCACTCTCCACTCTATCTAATAACACTGATACACTCAAGCACATATATGCTGAAAAGATAAATAATCACCAATATACGTATTTCATGCTAAACCAGCAATCATCAGTTGGTCCAGATTATCATCTCCCACACATATATACTATAAGTGCTCAGATATATATTAAGATAGACAATCTTCATACTTTTTAATGGACAGGCTCCAATCTACTACTCACTCCAACTCTTCAACCGTCCATCCAATTGAAAATCTGATGATGGAATGCTCGAAGGCCACCCTGAGGCCGAGATTCTTGTCACACCCATGTTGACCTAAGGTCAATCTGAACCCCACATGTACAGGACATAATCCATTTAATACATATGCAAGGATGGGCAGACATTTCAGTTATTACATTGTAGAGATGTCTGCCCATTCTTGCATATGTATTAAATGGATTATGTCCTGTACATGTGGGGTTCAGATTGACCCTAGGTCAACATGGGTGTGACAAGAATCTCAGCCTCAGGGTGGCCTTTCAGCATTCCATCTTCAGATTTTCAATTGGATGGACGGTTGAAGAGTTGGAGGGTGTAGTAGATTGGAGCCTGTCCATTAAAGTATGAAGATTGTCTATCTTAATATATATCTGAGCACTTATAGTATATATGTGTGGGAGATGATAATCTGGACCAACTGATGATTGCTGGTTTAGCATGAAATACGTTTATTGGTGATTATTTATCTTTTCAGCATATATGTGCTTGAGTGTATCAGTGTTATTAGATAGAGTGGAGAGTGATGGGTCATCTGAAAGTCTGTGCTCATATACCCTATATTACATATATAGACACAGGTATATAATAAGCCTGTGTTTCAGTTTTTACAATTTGTGAAAATTAAAATTATGATAGATATATCACATCACAGTATTTTTATTTTTATTATCAATTTAGTTTTTAGCATCTGATAAATATATAATTGTTTAGGATTTGATTGAATGTGTTAAAGGTGCATTTTTTTTTTAATTTACAAAAAACAAAACAAAAACAAGCTGTTTTATCTCGTTTTCATTGATTTACATTAAATTCTATGATTAATTTCATAAAAAAGATCATTTTAAATAATGTTTTAAATGCATAAAGAACTAAATCTGTATTTCTTCTTTATTATTATTCATTTCTACTAAAGGAATTAATTCTTAATGTGGTACTCGTTTTATTTTATATGTCAAAGCGCTGACCTGACCGGGAAGTGAATCCGGGCCAGCTGCTTGGAAGGCAGCTATGCTAATCGTACCCATTTTCAATCAAACAAAACAAAAAATAAAGAATTATATAAGAAAACACTTTTATTTATGTGTTTTTTATTTTCTTTAACAACGAAAAAGAAAAAATGTCACTTGTTTCTGTTTTAATTTGGAACATTTATTTAGTTAAGGCCATTAATTCTTTCATCATAATTTGTTGCTTAGCTCTCTTTTTTACTTTATTTTATTTTTACTTTTCAAATTGTCTAAAATGATTCTGATAACAGTTCTATAAAATAAAATTAAAACCAATGAGAAGACAAGTTTGCTATTTATATATATTAGTAAATTATTTTTGTGTTGATCTCAGTTTTGTTTGAAATATATATGATTGATATTGATTTCTAGTTTTTATGCCAATTTAGTGATCAATGTAGCATTGTTATATTGCAACTTTTGGATGTTTCAACCCTTTTTAGTCTTAGTTGGGGGTTTGTTTTTTTTTACTTATGAATAGTTACTATCTGGATTCTTTGATTTTTTTTTACTCTTTTTTTTTATTTACTTTATGTTTTGATACTTTTGTTTAACTTTTGCTTATATATATTTATAGTTTTTACTGTTACTTCTATGAATATATATATATTTGCTAGAATTTATATTTTATACTTATTTTTTTAATTGGCACAGTTTATTTTACTTATTTTTGTACTCTGCTACCAAGTTTTCTTTAATTTCTTTATAACTGATGAGAATAGCTATATTGATCTCTGCTTTCATATGAGGTCTTTTAATTAGTTAATGACATTATTAATCATTTTTTTATATTTCAAAATAAATTTTATTGATAAAAACTCAGAATATCGTCCAGATCACCATCTCTAACACATGTTTACAAATTATAGTTTAAAATATTTCACTATATGTTAGAGCAGTTAGAACACTGATAATATAGCTGAAAATATATCTGGAGTAGTAACTTTTTTATCTGTTAATTATGTCTAGTTTGTTTTAAAAGTGTTCATATGTGCTTTTATATGACTTTTGTAAAGAAATAAGTATCTTGTCCACCACAGAACATAAAGTATAGATGTGTTGTTTTTTATTTCTGCAAAGCAAGCTTTTGCAAAAGGGTTAATGATCAATTGAATTGTACTATTATTTTTTCAAAATATTTTTGTGTTGTATGGTCAGGCATGTTGTAGACTACTATAATTAAAAAGTAGGTGTTTTTGATCTTTTTCTGTCTTGAAATATAATCGACATATAGTTTTGTTTTGACAAGATTTTTCTTATATCTCAAAAAATATAGTGTAGGCAAAAATCATATATTTATTTTGAGCACAAAGCTAAATATTTTAACTCAAGAGTCCAATACTTAAATCTTCTTATCAGTTGTTTATAATTAATGTCATGCAACATAGAATCAGCAATTTCATCTATGTTTGGATATAAAAGAGCATTGATTTTCCAATATTGTCATTTTTTTTATGGAAATGTTATCTTAATATTTGTCATTAGGTTAATTCATGCTAAAATTGTTTGAAGATGTTTTGTATATGGAGGAGGCTTATCTGTTGGTGTTATCTTAAGTATTGTCTCCAGATGTGGAAATAATCTTGTCATGACTGGCATAAGGTTAATAGATTCTTGGGTTCTATAAACATAATTTGAGTGTATGTCTAATTCATTTTGAGCACTGTTTTCTTTCCCCACAAGGGTTGTTTGTTCAGTGGATAATCATTTGAGATGAATGATTTTGTAAAGATTATGGCATGTAAGTAGTATATTACCTTTGTAATGACAAGCATGTTGATAAGAGCTACCTTAGAATAAAATGAAAGATATGCTTTTGAAAATGATATTATTTGTTCTTCTGATTGCAACATTTTATCTTGTATTTGGTTTTGCATTGCCATATTTCTCAGATAGAAAGGAAAACCCAAGTATGTAGTTAGTAAGTCAAAAAATATGTCTGTATATAATTTATTTGTGTATATGTACCATACACATTATTTGTTAAATTTGAATTCAAGTTTATGAGAGTTGCTAAATTCCTTCATGTATTTTACTAATATCAGAATTTCTATTTTAGTTGTAAGGAAGACTGTAATATCATCCATGTATGCTTTGCAGGTTGTACTATGATCCAATGTGGGAATATAAATGTCTGGAAGATGTTTTTCTATGTTGCTAATGAATTGGTTTATGTAAATTATAAATAACAAAGCACTAAGTGGTGATCCTTGAGGTATTGATTGTCTTTGGTTAAAATGAGGAATACATTTTTCCATTTAAAGTAATATGTATTTCCCTGTTTATAAATATGTTTATAAGAACATATAAAATATAATTAAATATTTAGTAATTTTAAAAGTTTATATGAGAATGTTAGTTGGTATAGTGTCAAATCTGTTTTAATGTTAAACTGTACTACTATTGACTGTATTTTTTTATATTTCACACAATATCACTGACTGTCATAAATAATAATGCTGTGTATCCTATCAATGATCCTTGTTTAGTGAATTGTGACTGTGATAGCTGTGGTAATAGATGTGGCTCCATCTTATTTTTAAATACCTTTTTAAGTAATTTTATCCCTAATGGACCTTTGAATATTGGCCTTATATTTTGCATTGTGGAGAGTGATATATTTTTCTTTGTTAATGGGACAATTGCTAGTGGATATAGATTATGAATTTCATAAATTTTCTTTAATAGAAAATTAGCCATGTCTGCAAGATATTTTGAGAGGTGAGTTAACTTAAGTGTTCAAATGCAAACTTTGGTATGCCTGGAAGACCTCGGTGGGAAGATTTCATCATGTTTTCCAAACCTTGAAAAAAATCTTGCAGTTTAAACAATGCTTGTTCATGTTGTTTTAAAGGAATTATATAATACTTTGAAAAATGTTTCTTTCTATAATTTACATTTGAAATGGGTATAGATGGAAGTCGGCATATTATCACCAGTCACAAGCATATTGTCAATTACTAGAGTAGTAGGGCTCCTAGATGTAGGATGTTGACTTAGTGTCCATCTGATATATTATCTAGACCAAATGTATGATTGTGTGAGAAAGAGTTTTTTTTTTCAGTTTTTACATCATATTTTTCATTGCAGAATCATTCTGTATAGTTTGCAAGTTGATAAAAAGTGACTATTTCTTTGATGGATTAAGTCTTCATACTAACCTAGAAATGTGAAGGTGGCTTGCCTGTCTTTTTTGCATCTTTCCATCCCATTAAAGTCAAAATACACTTCAAAATTTACTTTTGCTTTCATCAAAGTTGTTTACAAGATTTTTTTTTTTTGCATGTATCATATATAAAATTAAATATTTTATTTCCTTAATTAAGTTGTTAAAGATTCCAATTAATATAACTATGTTTGATCTTTTTTTTAAAAAAAAAAAAAATCAGTTTAAGAATATTATTTATTTTAACACCAGTGAAATATTTTTTGTGATTTTACATAATAAAAACATTACTAATATATTTATTACTTTTAGAAAGAACTATTTTGATTGAATCAAACAATATTTCTAATGCACTTCATTTCAGATATACATATTAATAGTATTTATACAAAAAATCATTAAGATATAGAATAAAAAGCAATTATGTAAGTACTATATACTTTTATGTACTTTCTATTTTTTAATATATAATTATCTATTTTATTGAGAAAATTCATACAATGCTCATCATCATTTTAAATTATTATCTATTCATTGCAGTATGAAGATGATCAAGTTTAACTAGTTTTCTGTTCCATAATTTTTCCACATTTCTCCAACAAACTAGATCTTTTACAATCTTTTAGGATGCAAGTCAAGGCTTCACTTTTTTGTCTGATATCATATCTTTGGCATTCCATCCCAACTCAATTTAGCATCTTAATTTTTTCACTAATGCTGCAATATTCATTTGGTTTCTTACCCATATATTTTGCTTTTGATTTCTTATTGTTATTCCCAACATATATTACTTTATAGTTTGATGTGTGGTTTGAAGTCTGTTGTATTGGTCTTTTTTTAGGTATCTGAGTCTTAGATACAAACATAAATGGTAAAATATTCATTACAATCTTTTTAAAATACATGAGCTTTTTTTTTTTTTTTGTATATATTAAATTATTTCTACCAAACACATTTCTTTTAAATTGAATTCTGTAATTAATTTATCTATTATGTTTCATTTGTATTAATAATCTGATCAATGTATTTATAATTGTTAATTACAAAGCTTTTTTGTTTTATATAATACTTCTTGTAACATATCCTAAAGTTCAGCAATATTATTTTGAAAACAATCTTATCATTTGTAAAAACTTGATGACTTCAATAATTTCTCTTTATATTTCATTCTTTTAGTTTTCCATGTTGACCCATAAAACATTTACTGCTCATAATATCAGTGTATCATGTTATCAATGTTAATCTTTTAGTTTCTTCATACAGCCTGATCACTGCTGTTGTATTTTGATAAATATTCTTTAGAATTTGACAGTATCCTGGGTCTATGTCTTGATATTCCAAAGTTTTAATTATAAAAGGGCTACAGTATCAAATCCCTTTTCATAACTTCCAGATTTAAAACAAAATGGCAATTCGTATTCATTGGGTTTTTTTTTTATAAGTTTCCTTAATGCTTTTATGTGATCTATTAAATCTATAATTATTTTAAATGCAGCTTTTTCTGTGTAAATAGGCTGTAATAATTTTAAATTAAAAAATTTATAGAAAACTAACAAAAGTCTGCCATATCTGAAAATTTTAACATTTTTCTATTCTTTTTTTTTAAATATTAATATTATTACTCCATTCTTCCAATCATTTAAAATTTGATATATAACTTTATCAACAAATTCACTATTTTTTCTATTTGATTTTTTTTAAATATCTATAATAATTCCATTTTTTCTGGAGCTTTTGCCTTTTTTATAAATTTTATTGTTTGTCTCACCTTTACATTTAAAATATTTGGTATTTTAAAAGATAATAATTTTAAGAGCTGCTTTGTCTTTTTTGTTCTTTATTACTATATAGTTTTGTGAAAATTTTCAACTTCATGACTTTGTTCCTTTTTTGCTAAAACAACTTTCAGAGGTTAGTTTATATTTTTGAGAATTTTATTTTCTTCTACAGTTTTTCTTGTCACTTCCTATTTACTTTTCCTTATATCATCATTAACTCTTGTTTATACTATTTTATAGAACTTTAGATATTTAATTTTGCTTGTTTGTAACAACTATTTGTATAGCAGTTCTTAATAGATTATAAGTTTTTTTTTTTATCTAATTCATGTCTGAGGTATTTTTAAAATCTATTGATATTTTTAAATGATTTGCAAATTCTGTTTTAAATTCACTGGAATATTTTTAAAACTTTGAGATATTAATTTTTAATACTTGCCTTTTTAAATAGTTTTTATTTATCTAGCTTTTCATTAACAGATATTTTAAATCTCACTATAATCAATGATCATATTCTGTGATGAATCTATAAATTAATTACATTATATCATACTTTCTATTAATTAAAATATAGTCCAATTCTACTATATTTATTTATATTTGATATCTTTAGACTTTTTTGAAAAAAAAAAAAAATATTCAGGGGATTTTTTTTTTGAAAATTCCACAATTAGTTCATTTTTCAATTGTTATTTAATTCTAGAATTAAAATCCTCCATGAAATTAGTATTAATTTAATAAAAATAATTGTCAATCTCATGCTTAGTTAGTTTTTGCTTTATGTAAATACTTTATTTGTAGTAACAACCCTTGAATTATAATATACAATGAATAATTTAAGCATAATGAAATTAAAACAAATATTAATCAATTAATCATAATGCATTAATTCAAAATTATATCATAAAAATTTACATATAATAGTTATATACTTGTAAATCAATAAATCTGTCTATAATGTAAATTATACACACATGTATATTTATGCGTCATGAATTGTTCCACTCTGTATGTCTCATAAATATATGTGTGTGTATAATTTTTATATACACACATATAAATGCAGATCTCTGTGGTCTTTAAATATATATATATATATGGTTTTTATAATTACATTTGTAGTAAAAATACCTGAATGCCCATATCTTAAGCACAATGCTTTCAAAAGAAATGTAATTGTCCTGATTTTTTTAAAAAGAAAACCATATTTTTATTGTCAAATAAAAAAGAACAATGAACTGTCTACATTGTTTTGATAATATGGAGTATAATGACACTACACAAGTTAAATCTTTTTTCAAACATATTTATCAGAATCAAAATTAAACTTAAATCTGAGGATAAGATATTGTTTATTATGAATATTACTTTGAAGAACATTGAACAAACATTTCTGCTATGATTACGAGTACCAGAGATTTCAAATGTGGATAAAGTTTCAGCATTGAGCAGTGATGTATGATAATATGCTGAAAATAAATGAGTTTTTTTATATATTGTCATAGAAAATACCTACAAGCAAACTATAATTTTAAAGAGCATGATATCTAAAGATATTATCAGCACATAATAATTCAGTTAGCAAGGAAATAGATAGCCTTGAAGAAATTATTTGTTAATATTTGGAGATTACATCTATCTTTTTTTTTCAAACGGAAAAGTGGATTTTATTGATGGATATGATGTCTGATGAAGAACTGCCTTGTATGTTTTGATTAATGAATTTATACCATCAGTTATTAGATTTATTAAGCATATCCTATTAATGCAATAAGGAGATAGACTATATAGATAGCCTTAATGATTTGCATTTTCATGATAGGATATACCAGCTATAATAAAAATAGCTATTCATATTGTTTGAGAGTCCCTAATGTTTGGATTAAACCTCCAATCAAATTTACCTTTATTCTTTATTATATTTTCAGAAATTTTTAATTATTTGTTAGAAATATATGTTTGCAAATGAAAATTATTCTTAAAAAAATATTATTTCAACTTTGCAAATATATATATATATAAAATAAACTAAAGTATATTATAAAAATAAAAAATCCAGTAACTTTTTTTTGTTGGATGATTACTGTGTCACTAACAAAAATATTTAATTAAAAAAACATAGATATGTTTTAACTCATCTTCTAAAACCTAATGAATTATTGTTCCGATTACTTAAAACTAACAAATTCTATTTAGAATTTTTTTAAAATGACAACAATAAATCTGCTGTAGAAAATATAAATATGATTTCATTCACCTAATTGCAAATTACAGCCATATGTTATTGATTACCTGTCTTTTAAAAAGTAAATAATAAAATCTGAATCTAGTCATATTACTCTTCTAAAACAATAAATATTACAAAAATATTTCAAAAATATAATCATAAATATGTAAATCAATTATAGAAAATATATGTTTTCATTTTCAAAATCTAAAAAAATAATGAATATGCTCAAAACTCTTGCATACGTTCTTAAATGGAGAGAACTAGAAACTGTCAATCAGGAATTTTGTAAAATAGGTATTCGTTCGTTCGTAATCAATTTTTCTGTAGAATACTGATATCTTGAGATTTTTTTAAATTAACAAATCAATATCATTGTAGTTTATTTTTGCTGTTAAATGAATGCAAAAAACCATAAAATATTACTAAAGATAATCATCAGAGAATGAGTTAAAGCAAAACATAGCAGAACCATTACATAATCTGGAATCACCTCATGGAGATCACATAAAAGGTTAATCTTGTATCATTAAATTTTTAATTAGTAATTGATTTAAGCTATGAGTTAATTTGACTTTAAAAAATGTTGAAAGGAATGCAAAGAAATGGTTGAAAATATAGCTATAAATTGGGCAAAAATAATTTATTCATGCAAAACTGCCACAATGTTGTTAGGTTAGATTGTAATAATGAATCAGTACTGATAGAAAGCTATACAAAATATTAAACTCGGTTGTTTTGACTTATGCCCAATGTGGCTGCTCCAATGATGTTGGTGCTTGCAAAAATAATAAATATAATGTTACTGGGCCGATAATTTTTTGCTTTCTATTCTTTGACAATTTTTAAAAGTATTTTAAAAAAATTTACAAATCAATGTGCGGGGGCGATAGCCGATGTTTTTGCCGATCTGAAGGATCGACCAATACATGCATTACTCTGAGGAAACCAAGATTTCAGCATGTAGTGCTGGAATGTGGAGGGAGGATGATGGTTTTGACAATGCACTAGTCTGAGAAAACAAAGATTTTGATTTCCAAAACAATGTACAACGACAGCCATTTCATTACTATTGTAGATGTTCTCCTGCAAACATGCCGTTTTGCGTGACTTATGTGAAATGGTTCTGAGACATACTCTTTTGCAATTGTTTTCACCTTCCAAGATGTGTAGGGAAATACGTGATGGGCTTACAATTATTAGTATGTAATAGTACATCAGGTAAGGTGTAAGATTGTTACTTCCAATTCACATAAAAACACGTATGGTTAGTTGAATTCCATACACCCTCACATCCTATGGTAGCAATCTGTGAAGTGTGTGCTATTTCCATGGTGATGCGAAGCACAGTGTGCAATGCCATCTAGGCCTGCTAACGGCTAATATGAACAGAACTGTTCTATAGACTGTAACATCACATAAATGGCACATTTCTGTGCTTTTTGCAGAGAAACAATGCCATCAAGTGGCCACATTGGGTGTAACTCACAACTACCATTAAACTCAATTGGTAAATTGATGTGCTTTCTAAAGACTAATAAGAAATCATCAACCAAAGTAATAGAAGCCATGACACCATGATGAGACAAGAAAAGACATCCTGTAACTTCTTTCAATTCTTTATTTAAGGGATCCACTCATATTTCAAATGTTATTGACAAAAACAATTATGTCTAATAAATATTTTATTAATTGAAATGGTATGAAAAAACACATCTTTTTTAATCAAATAGAACTATTTTCAAATTATAAATACAAAATATTTACAAAAAAATAGAAATTGATGAAGTGTTGAGAACAAATGACTCCAGTTCATAAGACCAGAGCTAAGCAACAAAATTTGTGTGTTTATTTATCATAGAAAACCTTTAACCTTCTACACCAATAAAATGCCTTGGAAGATATGGTGTTATCTTATAGACTGCATTGATGGCATTAATTAGATAATTCCATTTTTAAAGATCATTTTTGCAAAAGTTAGGTGATCAATATTTTTTAGTCTTATTTGTCTTATATCATCTACTGAATAAAATATTGAGGAAGTCTCTTTTTGAGACAAAAGATAATGTTAATATACATATGTAGAAGTTCATTTTTATCTAATTATAACTAATTAAAATATTTTTGTAAAAGTAGCACTGTATGGAGATTTAAATGATAAATTTCATAAGTAATATATTTTAAATTTTTGAATCACTGTTGGAAGTCTATAACTCTGTTGAAAATTCATTCTTATCTTCAGTGCTTCTATTGATCTAACAATAATTTACAAAATGAATTTAATCTCATACTTTTAAAATAATGTTAAATACATAGAATTAAAGAAAATAATAAATGAAGGTGAAGTGAGGAGACCCAGATCTATCAATAATTATGACATTAAAATTTTTTAAGAATATCAAAGATCTCCCAATTATATTTTATATTTATCTTCAATTAGTATATAATAATATATCAACAAAAATTATTCTAATAAATATTAAATCTAAATCTGAAAATTATTTGATTACTATGTGAAAGTATTGGAAAAAACATTTTTTTGCATTTGTTCAAAGAGTATAAAGGTTTTCTGCTAATAAATTTAAAAAAGACAAATAAGAGAAATGTTAAAAAAATTCAGCTCATATAATGCAGTAATACTGTTACATATACTAAAAACAATTTGATCCTTTTGATATAATGTTATTTATTTATTTTTTGATAGAAAATTTGAGAAACTAAACAACAATTGGAGAAAAGATGTCCATAACTGTTTATGATATCTTTCAAAACAGGAAATGTAAGCATATTTTAGGAAAAGATCTGAACTAACCATAAACAAGCTAAGGTTATGTAATCATAAATAATTAAATTTTGTAAAAATGTTATGTAATTTGAAATTTTTACCATACTAACAGGTTGGCATATTGTAACTAACTGCTGCTAGTTTGGCTTTCAAATGTTCAAGGATTTCTACAACTACATCAATACAATGCCCAGAGGAATTATTAATTGTGAATAATATTGGTCTTTAAAATAATGGGTTATAGATAAACAGCGTAATTTAATTCAGATTAACAAACTGAAAGATTTAGGATAACTCTACACCACCTAAAAATCATGTTATTTTGCTGGTTAAGGGAAAAAAGATTATTAGCTTCCGCTTGTAATTTATGAACTAAATATTGATAGTTTTAAAATGAGAGGCATTTGTTGATAAAATCCTAGCAAATTGAGGGTGGCATTAGTTCATAATCAAAGAAGATCATCATAAATATCAATATTTACTTTAAAAATGGATGGAAATCAAAAGAATTTGTCTACCAACAAACTTAGCTATTATGTGGATATAACAACAAAAGATCTAACAGAGCAAGCTTAATGTTTTAGTAGAAAAGGCATTCAACAAAAAATAGTTGCAATTTGTGATATAAACAATATGCAACACTTTAACAAAAATTGTTAACTTATTAGTTGAAATGTAAAATGGTTTAGATATTCTTATTTATGTTTTTAAGTGGAATTTTGGCACTGACTAACATTGCAATACTTAAAAGTTGATGAACATAGTATGTTAGTTTTATAAATAAATCTGTAGTTGTTATTAAAAACTGTGAGAAAAAATGAAGAATTTGCAAGACAAATTGTTATTTTAGTAATCACCAATAGCTTATTAAGACCAGTTATCATAATTTGCTTTAATTAACCATGTTGTTATATTTAAATTATACAGTTATTTAATAAGGGATTTTGGATTATCATTAAGATTAGCAAGCAGGAGAACCAAGGGCCCCACGAGACTGCTAAAGGAGCTGGATCCCATAGCGGAAAGAATCAGTGAGCTAACAACTATGGAGGCCAGGGTGGAAGAGATCCTTAGCCTCAAAAAGCAATACCGAGATAAACAGAAGGTGTTTGCAAATTTTATTGCAGTAAAAAAAGCCAAGATCTATTTATCCATAAAAGAACAACTGGACGCAAAGCTACCTGAGGTGGGCCATTGGTGCACGGAGAAATACCCACACCTTCAATGCTCTCCCTAGATAATTGTAACTACATAGGAAGCACTATGTTTGGAGAAAATAGATGATCACTTTATGGAGAAGTTGCAAAATTCCAGTTACAAGATTGAAAATGTTTGGCAAGGTGACCTAGTGTCATAAGATCATGCCATTATTGAGCAGCAAATTCTCCATCGGCTGAGGTCTTATCCAGAACATGTACCTCTGGGCCTTCACGGAATACCATGATTTGTCTTGTTGCACCTGAGTAATTTCACAGATGGTTAAAAATAAGCCACCAAGTCATTGGTGGGCTGGCCGGGGAATTTCAGATCATCCTCGACCTGTACCCTATTGTGCTTGTACTTTTTCTCAAAAAGCCATTGAATCCATCTTCATTAACTAATTTAAGACCCATATCAGTAACCCCATTATTAATAAAAATCATTGAATCTCTTGTTAAGGATAAGATTCAACAGTGGCTGCTCAGTAAAATTTCTTTGCACCAATTTTCCCACAAGGGATCATCCACCATTGAGGCAGTAAGGAGGTTTGTCTTATTGATGGAGTATATAAGGAACAAAAAGACATCAGGACCTATTGTGGTGCAGGTGGACTTTGTGGCAGTATTTGACTCTGTGGTACCTGCAAAATTATTCTCAAATTTTGGAGCGGTACAGGGTACCCAAAGTTTACATCAGAATTATAGCAAATCTGCTGCTGAATAGGTCAATATATATATATATCATTGAATGGCTCTTTGACCAGGTTTAAACCACGTCTATCAATACCCCAGGGGTCATCTCTTAGCACCTTGTGTTTCATAGCCTATGTAAACCCCCTATTAACAGCTATTGAGAAACATCTTCCTGGGGTGTTTGTCCCAGTGCTAGGGGAGGAAGTTCATCACATATCATATGTTGATGACATTACAGTCTTTCTCCACTCACATAAATACTTGCCCAAACTATATAAACTGCTGGAAGAATACACTGGGAGATATGGGCTAAGAATAAACTCTGAGAAATCTGCTACCTGGAAGATCCATTGGATGACAACAATTCTTTCAAGATTCTCAGGGAAACCTCAAAACTTTCTTGGATTTTCTGTGGTGCTGTCCAGGTCAGCTATGAGAAGAGCACTGCAAAACAGCATTCTAGAAAAAACCAAAAAGGTTGCACGTGCTTTCTCAGGGATCTACTTATCACTCCCAGATAAGGCAGCACTGATTAACATGTTGCCGCTTCCATGAATTAATTACTTCATGCCACTTCTTAAACCAACCAGGTCCTTTCAGAAGGCAATAAACTCAGTCTGCATTGGCATCTTGTGGAAGAGGAAAACAGTAACCATTAGTTCAGCCAAGATGCAGAGACCTAAAGATCTGAATGGGCTCAGGTTGCATGATCTTAACACCTTTTTTATTCAGAAATCCCTATCAATGCTTAGGGTGATGAATGCAAGATTGACAATGGACTCATTACAAGATGAGATTGAATCTACTGACATGCTGCCACCCATATGAAGTAAGTGGGCCATGGAGCTGCTAGCATACGCCAACAAATTCTTCAAAGTTACAGCATCAATTATTGACAATACTAACACTTATTGTCAAGTTTACAAATACATGCATGCAAACATTACCGAATTAACTACTGAGCTTGATTTATCTACCAGATTACTAATCAGGAAATTAAAATTTTTACTACTTGGAAGCCAAACACATTGACTTTATCATAAAATTTAATTTGAAAGCCTTGTCAACAAATCATTTTTTGGTAAATCATAGAAATTTCTCTAGAAATAGAACCATTATGTAACTTATGTAAAGTAGCACATGAAACTATTGGACATATTTTTACTGCTTGCCCATTTTTGAGTCCTGCTAGACAAAATATTATAACCAGAGTACTGCCAGTTAACATGAAAATTCTAAGAATCAAGGATGCTATAACGAGTGTTGTTTTTGCTGCGATTAGAATGGGAATGTTCCTGCTTTATGCCTTATAGTTAACTAGAAATTATTTTATTTTTAAACAAGGAAGTAAGAAACCTCGGGAGATATGTAAAAAATTTATTCGAAGGATTATGTTCAGGGATCGCTTATTAATGCCGGAAAAGCTCTTCAGGGATACTTGGGGGCAACTTAGGCCACTGGATGAAGAGCCTATTCTCAGATATGCTAATTGTTAGATGGAGAATAACAAAGTATCACTGCCAATCAAAATATGGACTGCATAATGATCACTGGCTAAGTCACTAAATGAAGAGCCAGTTGTTCAGATATAGAACTAGTTACATAATAATTAGAGACTAAGTTTGAATGATGAGCTTCTTGCTCTGATCATGAAATTAATTTGTCATAATAATAACTAATGTATCAAACGGGTATATTTTCTAATTTGGAAAATTATTTACTAATGATTGTTATAAGTGTAACAAATCTAAACAAATGTAAACCAACAAAATTTATATTGTAATTGTAAGTGTATTTTCTTTGATAAAAAAAATTGTGAAAAGAAAAAAATATTTTTAAAAAAGTTTGTTTTAAAAGAAACAAACAAAATTACAAAAAATAATCAAATCACAATTATTTAATCATTAATTACTTTGATAATTCTTTAAAACATGTATGTCTTCAAGTAACATTTCTTTTTTATTATAAAAAGATACTTAATTCATATTTAAGAGTAAAATAAAGCAATCTTTAAAAAAGTTTGTACAATTGTTCTCATGTATTAACTGTAATGAAGAAAACCTTATTTACTAGATTTGCCAATTGCCATGTTATAAGAATTTGATAATTTGATGATTTTTCATCGTTGGTTTACCTTCTAGTTATGAATGGATAAATACCCTTATCAATTAGCTAATAGCTAAATTAGGTATGAATGAGCTATCTGGAAGAAAAGTACTAAGTTTGATTGGAACTTGACATTTTCGAGTATTATCTGGTCAGGATTTGACTTTAGATTGTGAAATAGAAGCTTATACATTATTTGGCAGCATGAATTACTATTAATAATGCAAAGTTAAATGGACATATATTAGAAGCAGTTTTTTTTTTTTAAAAAAAACTAATGTAAATGGGTTAAAAAAAAAAAATCTAATCTGAGAATTTGACATTTGAGGAAATTGGATGTGAAAGAGCTGTAACAAAAAGATGGTATTTACTGTTCTGTTAAAGGGCTCTTAGATGAATTGAACTTATATTCAATAATTCCTTTTTACTGGGAGCTATTACATTGTTATTTTGCATTTATTTTAAAAAATTTCTGTTGATTGTATTACTGAAAGTCTCGCTATGCCAAACTTTAGTAAGACAAAAATAGTTTCTAAATTTCTACATACTGAATTAAATAGTACATACTTCTAATGTATAAAACAAGTGTTTTATATGGCAACTTAAATAATGAATAAATCTTTCACATTTATAAAAGGGTGACAGAATTGATCTATGCCTAATACTATCAGAATTGATATTCTTAAATATTGGAATGTGGTTATATTTGCAAAAGTTTGATTAACCTTTCTTATGCTAATGCTCAACCTAGGAGTTTTTTTAATAATGCCATTCTTACTAAAGGAAAATAACTATCAGATTTGAGCTTAACGTTTTCAAATTTATGAGGTGGATTTCACATTGCATTCACTATCACACTTTATTTAAATAATACAAGAAGTATTTAATTATTAGAATAAGTTGTATGCGAAATCTGATGATTACAATGAGCATTGAATAGTGCATCAATTAAAAAAAGTAATCAAATGAGCAGACAAAATGAACGGCAAGGAAAATTTATATGTTAAATAGTCACCATTTTCTCTTGTCTTTGATACATTTACAAAATTAATTTATATAGAAGATAAATCTATAATTATAAAATTAGTCAAATTCACTCACAATAATTTATCTTGCAAAATTGGACTCTACTATTCAAATTTACATTGATCATTTTTTTAAATACTGTAATTTGGTATGAATTATATATCACTTTTAATGAAGTATTGTAAATATGTTTATTTCCATATTGTCAATATTTTATATATGGATATTAATGTATGTGTAATTTTTTAATGAGCTTTACTTCCTTTCATTGAAGTATGTATTTACAATGAATATGTATTGTTTATATGATAAATATTTCATTTTTAAAACATTTTTTTACATTTAGCATTCTCAATTTTTATATAGTGCATTTCATTTTCTCTTTATTATAAGTTTTCTCAGAAAATGTAGTAATTTTATAGTTTAGTGTTTAAAAATCAATGAATTCATCTGTTTTTAATATCCAAACAGGCAAAACTCTCCATACAGTAGTGTCACTCAGTGCCAACCAGAGTAATCAATGGATGCCAGAAAGCTTGTGCATAAAATCCCCATCTAGTGTGTACTCATCCAATATCCCCAGACTAGTTTCTGGCTTGTGGCCTTCATCAGTAAGGAGCTTTGGATCTGAGAGCACTGCACCTAGATCTTAGGATCTAATGCAACCCTCCAGCAGCCACCTTTTATCTCTACTTAACTACAAAACTATGAGAATAAAATTGAAAACAGAATAATATTTTCAATCTAAACTTAATAGCTTATATAGTTTTGCCTGTTTTAATAACAGTTATGTGCTAGCATAAGAAATGGTGATCATGTGATGTTTAGTGGTTTAACACCAATCCTTCCTAATAGGATACTAGTGGCTATGGTAGTTAAGAGCCAAAGACATCAAAATGTATGGATACTGAACTGAGTTCAGACCCGTATGACTACATAAGCTATTGAGCTAATTGAAAATATTGTGCCCATTCTCATAGTTTTGTAGTTAAGTAGAGATAAAAGGTGGCTGCTGGAGGGTTACATTAGATTCTAAGATCTAGGTGCAGTGCTCTTAGATCCAAATCTCCTCACTGTGCCACAAACCAGAAACTAGTCTGAGGATGTTGGATGAGTAGGCACTAGATGGGGATTTTATGCACAAGCCTTCTGGCATCCATTGATTACTCTGGTTGGCACTGAGTGACACTACTGTATGGAGAGTTTTGCCTGTTTTAATAACAGTTATGTGCTAGCATAAGAAATGGTGATCATGTGATTTTTAATATTTAAAATTTAACTTTGATTTTAATTTTAAACTTGTATGAATTTTAATGAGCAATGCTTTAAATTTTGTTGAATGCATTTTATGAAAAATTATATGGGAGGTATTGTGTCATGATTTCGTTATATTCATTTTTAGTTCGTTATTGATTTGTTATGCTAATAATTTTTGAAATTCTTTTAAATGATGTCAAAGTATATGATTTTCAAGGTTTTTGTTTTATATTATGTATTTTTTTAAAGTAATTATGTGCTTTATTACGGATTTAGTAAATATTTTTTTATGATTTATAATCCACTAACATGAATGCATGATGTCCAAATTTTAGGCTGTGTATTATGTATATCTGCTTTAGCTTATTAAGATTTTTCAAATATTCAGCCATGTTTGGATAGAATTAGCTGTTCGTCCATTACTTAGTGTGCTTTATAATATTTAATAGCAAAGTTATTTGATTAACATCTCATTTTCAAGCTAGAGCTTTAAGTAAGTTTTTGTCCATGATGTTTTACAATACTTCATACTTTGAGATATATTGTTTAAGCTTAAAATTTTTATTTCTGCATTATCTGAAAATTTCAGTTGAAAGAGATAAATTTGTGATTAATTATTAATTCCGAGTTCGCAATGGATTTGCTGTCTGTTTGCTTTTGTAACAAATGCAAGTTTACCATTAATTAGATAAAAATTTTAATAGACTTATTTTCTTGACTATTGTTTTTGATGTATAAAATTGTCATTTTGAATTTTGGGACTAATTAATTTTTAGCTTTTTCCAAGAACTGAGAAAACTTTACTAATGCCTGCAATTAAAAAAGATAATTTTGACTATGTATGAACTCTGATAGTTTTTTTTTTTGTCTCTATCAATAAGTTCTGTTCATTTTTTTTATTTTCATCATTCGTCTCCTTATCATTTTTTGATACTACCAAAGCTTCTTATTCTGATAGAATTCTGGTTATTGTTTTGGAAAATTATTCAAATAAAGGTTTCCTTCTTAACCAAATAAAGGTAATAAATCTATTTCTTATGACTAACAATTTATTGATTTTACATTTATTCTATTTCATGGTATGGACAAATTAATAGTTACATTTCATCTTTGAAAAATTAGATGTTTTAAAAGATCAGCAGCATGATTGTCACAAAAATCATTTTAATTCACCCAGTTGCTGTGGATATTTTTAATACTTTGATTCAACTTATTTTACATCACTCCTCAGTAACTTCCTTTTCATAGCATTTTACCTAAATTCTATAACCTTGAACATTTTTGGTAAGCAGTATCTCAAGAAAGTGTGCTAAGAAAAAATTGCTAACTTCATAGATTTTAAGCTTATGTATGATTTTGCATATATTTATCTACACTAAATTCTATAAATGGATTTCTGTTAATATGATTTAAATTAATGTGGATAGTATTTCATTTATCAATACTGGCATTCTTCAGGATTCTGATATATATATATATTCTATAAATATCTTCTATATGTTCTGTTTTATATATTCCAATTCAGTATATTTGTTGTCAGCATAACTTTATTCTAACTTGTTATTTAATTGTCAACTTTCACCTTTTTTTTTTTTATTAAAAATAAAAAAAACTTTATTAAATGAAAAAGCTAATGCTTTTTTATTAAATGCCCATCATCAAAAATTTTTTATTGGATCAATGTTAATTTATTTAAGAGTACTTCTAAAATTTAGTTAGTTGCAGAACTTCTCTTTAAAGTCTCTATTGTTTATCAATATTTTGGTATTTTTTTTGACAATCTTTCTTGGTATTATATTTTTATTATTGCTAATGCTGAATCAAAAATTTGACATCTATTAAAAGACAAAAGTTATGTATTTCTTTTTACAACTTTTTACTACATCAAATTCTGAATTCAGTCTTCTCTAAAATATTATCGGTTCTTATAATTTAGACAGGCCATCTGCTTGGTGGCATTTTTATCTGTTAAAAACATGCTATTATAATTATTCCGGGCCAACTTTTTGTAAACTAATTTAAAACAATTTATGATCGAACATTATTTGGTCCATTTTTTTGGATTGCAATTGTTTTACATTTTGAAAACTAATTATGATCGAACATTATTTGGAAATGGTATTAAATTCATTTTCAAACCAATTTTTTGGATTGAAATTCTTTTACATTTTAAAAACTAATTGAAAACAATTTCTGATTGAACATTATTTGGTAAAATGTGATCATTTTATTTTTAAATTACTTTTAAACTCATTTTCAAAGCAGAAAACTAATTACGATCAAACATTATTTGGTAATGGTATTCTTGAGCCGTCGAACCAGGTTTGCTTGCGGATTTAACATTTATGTCTACATGAGGTAGACTTGCACCTGAATTGTGAACCCTTCTGTTTCATTCTTGCTTCACTAACACAGATTTTGCACTGTGTCAGAATGTTTTCAGTCACAGGCAATTGCCAAAACTTTAAATGTGTCTGAATGAATTGAGCCATTTTTTTAGTATCACAGAGATTCTTGTGAAAAATGTGCGTCAACACATTATCGCACGTCAAGTTTATTCTCATATACACTTTCCTAATTTTTTCACCCTTCAAAAATATGTAGGGAAGCTTGTGGACAAGATAATTTTTAGGATATAATACTGTGTTCGTTTACTTGTAAGATGATCATTTGAGAAACAATATTTAAAGAGTTACGGTAATTTAAAGTACAGCTACCCTCAAGTCATATTCTATTAAATTTTAATAGGTAGCATACGGATAAACTGTGTAACAGCATATGTATTTAGCCACTGTTATTTGCATGGAAATCAGGTGAATAATGGCATATTTCTGTACTTTTGCAAAAAAATAACACCACTTTCTGGCTATAAAATAGCCAGAGACGGCCGCTTAAACGGCATATTTCTGTGTTTTTGCAGAGAAATAATGCTACCAAGTGGCTGGCCTGTTTAAGCAATGAGTACCATATTATCTTCATATTTGCAATGAATCATTCTAGTGTGATTATATTCAAATTTGGGCATTTGGGCTAATAGCTTTTCCCCTATTGTCTTTTTTTACAGTATTATTTTGCTGCTAATCTTTTGAATTTGCTTTGTTAATTCTTCCTGTTTCTAAAAGTAATTTCCTTGCTCAAATTCTTTTTTTTTTTAAATTTCTATACTGATTTATTTAGCAAATATTGTTTTTTGTTTTTTAAACCCGATTTTCCATTGTATTTTTAAAACAAATATTAACAAATATATTTTGTCTTCTAAATAGGATACTTTTTTTTTTCCATATATCTCATTTATGAATAATGTTTATATTTTTATGAGTTTCTTCCAATAATAGTCTATTTATTCTTTTTTTTTAATATTAGATTGTTCAAGTCACACAAGCTCCTAGTGGGCAGTTATTGGCTGGACAACAGATAATGGTTCAAGCAATACCTCAAGGACAGACAATACAAGTACAGGGTCAACCAGGGCAACAAATTCAACAAGTATGTATTAAAAATAAATTACTGTTATTATTTATTTGTTTGTTGATGTAAACAGATAAGAAGATTATTTTTTTTACAGCACTTTAATTACCAAGTAATCTGACCATATTATCCAATAGTACATGGAATGCAGTCATTTAGATAATTTTTACTTTGCTAACCAATTTTTTAAACCCTGTGCTGTATATAAGTCAGTATTTAATGGTGTTGCAGGTGCTAATGCATTTTAGTTACTAAATATATTTCAGTTATTACTTATTACATTAGTCTTTCAAAAAAAATATTACTTATTATGCAAAAAATATTTAGTATATAAAGTCACATCATCCAGAAAAATTCCGTAGTGTTAATTGACTAATTTGTTTACAGCTTAACAAAGTTATGTCTCAAACAGTTATATAATATCAAATGTATTTTTTCTAATTTGTTAATAAACTTAGATGTTGTTGTTTATTTTATGTGTTATTAATAACTTTAGAAGTTTTTGAGAGCATGCTTAATTTAAAATAAATGTAGTATAAGCTATAGAACTGGTAAAAAGTTTGCTAAAATTATAACAGTCATGTGGTACTGGTATTTTACATAAAAACATGATCATTTTAATTCTGCTGTTTAGCACTGATAAGTAATTATATATATATATATAACTCCCTATGAGAATCAGACTGCAGATTAGCTAATCAATTTGAGATTTGATGTTTTCTGACAATCTATACAATTAATAAAATCTCTAAGAACATTTTTACCATAAGGAAATTCGTTTTAATTGGAAGCATGCCCACAAAAAAAAAAAGACATGTTGACTCCAGCTTTAAAGCTGTTAAAAATGAGTCTTTCATGGCATCCCTTTTTTTTTTTAATTTTTTTAGTTTTTAATGCATTTAAGAAAAGAAAACCATTTAAAAAAACATGTTTTTCATAGATATTCAAGCTGATATTTATTGATGATAGATTTTATTTTTTAATTTTCCATTATGGTATGTGTTATTTCTTATAATATTCTTAATTGTTAAAATTGAATTTAAAAATACTGCCATATGAAGATATCAAAATGAAATAATTGTAAAATAACATAATAAGTCTATATTTATTGATATCTCTAATTTTTATATATATATATCAGAATTAAATTAATAATCACAAAGTAAAAAATGTAAGAAAGCAAATATATTTTCATCAATGCAAATTTTATATTTGAATCTTTTTTTGAAAATAAACGTTACGTTTCTCTTGTATTAATTATCTTAAAATCAGTAAGACATCACATAACTCTAGAAAGCAACTTGCAAAAAAACAAAACCCATTATTTATGAATGCTAAAAAATTTATGAATAATAGTTAAGATTTAACCTATATAGGAAATTGTTTGTTTCTTTATCTTACCTATTCAGTAGCAACTGTTAGATGTCAATTTTAACATATTTAATTGGCAATGATTATGAACACACATTAGATATCTATTTATTTTGATTATAGTTTTTAATATTTTTAATATTTAAATTTATAATTGTTAATTTAATTTGATATATATATATATATACCCGTTTTTACTCACACTTATTATATTATATATACGTTACAATTGCATTTCTGGAAATCTTATTTCTGAATAGATTTTTGAAAATGTCATTTTTTTACATTGAGCACAGTTTTTGTTAAGCATTTTTTGTACGTGTTTAAATTTATATTCATTTAAATTGATTGTTAGTAGTGATATTGATTGTAGTAATATGTATTGTTTTCATAAGCAACATTATACAAATTTAATTTATGTACTACAATGTGTAGTTTTTATTTAATTTCATTACAACTAATGTTATTGCTACATTACTATTATTACTAGTAACTTTAAACGTATTTATTAGCAATATATACTAATGCTACTATTATTATAATTATTACATTTAAAAATGAGTTTATTGAAGTATAAATTATATTCATTATTTATAAGTATACAGATGATGATTATGTTAAATGTCATAAGTTTATAAAATTAGAAAGAATCAAATTGTTCTTAAATAAGTCTGATGGTACAGTATTTCATTTAAGAAAAGAAGTCTCTATGCAGTTGCATATACATTTCAGAAAGAAGTTAATGTTTTGGTTTTACTTTATTTGATTTATTTAGGTGCAGAGATTGAATTTTCTGAAATATGTTTAAAACAACAGTATTGTTACAAAAATCATAGACCACTGCATGTGATTAATTAATTTTCTTAAATATAAAATAATACAAATAATGATAAAAATAAAATGTCTAATGCTGCATCATTAATTAAATTTAGTATATCTTTATATTTGTATGATAGAAATAGTAATGTTTTTTTCTTTATTCCAAATATATTTAGTACATATGCAATTGCTAAATATAATAATCGCTGTATAAGAAATAATTTGTGGAAAAGTAGAAATTATAGCAAGAATGAATAAATAAACTTTAGATATGGATTTATTATATTTTTAGCTATTTTTAAAATAATAAATCTTATATATTTGAGAGAGGGATAATTAAGAATGAAGATTTATTCTTATTAAATGAGGTTGTGAATTTAAAGGAATAACAAATAGAATAAAAAAATCATGTTTTTTTTGATCAAAAGAAAATGACCTAATCATCCATATAGGAAATGTTTGTTATACCACTTAATTGATGTTTTATTTTTAAAAAATCATTATTCATTACTCCTACTACTGAAGTAATTAAATAATAGATATTATAATCAATCACCATCACTTTATTATCATTGATGATATTGACATTATTTTTGCCTTGGTTCAAATCTGTAAATCATTAGTGGCCACTTGCAAATAAATATGGTTCCCTAATTCTAGAAAAATTAAAAAATAAAAATAAAACAAAAAAAGAATTTAAAAATCAATTTTGTGACAAGTACAATACAATCGATGATCCAGAACTACATTCATATATATCACATGCTAATCCTTTAGTTTGTTTATTTGACATTTTGCAATAATTTAATTCTGAAAGTCTGCAGCACCCTTCTTCATTGTAGTTTTTTATAATATTCTATTGTCAACTATCTGCCCCCAATGAAAAAAATAATCTACCTATTTAAAATATCTTTTTGATAATTTTTTAAATATAAATCAGGTCTGCCTTTTTTATATAAAAATTTAGCTGATGTTCGCCATCAAATACTTTTTAGAAATTCCGCTACTATTTCTTCACTTCACATTCCCAATCTGTTGAAGATATACTTTTAAAATAATAGAATTAATATCATTTCATCCAGCAATTCTGGAGAATATGTCTGTTGGTCTTTTCATATTGCCATCGTATTTTTAGAATTGTAGGAATTATTTATTATTAAATGAAATTCTCTTAGTACTTTTATTTTACAGTGTCAAGGGTTAATATACCATTTCTATTCAATAAGTTTGGCTGAAAATCAGCCTTATATATAATTAATTTAAATAAAGTAGTTATATTATTTTGACGAAATACCCTATCTTAATTTAGGATCTATAGCACTACTGTATCCAGGTCTGTTTTCTTCCTAAAAAAATATATGGATATGGATATCAAATGAACATTTGAAGAACATTTTAATAATATGCAATCATGCCATGAGCATGGTTTTCTGATAGAAATGCTTGTTAAGTATTCTTAGTTACTAATTATTTCTCATACCATCGATTGTTTTTTGCATATTTTATATAATAATTGTATAGGAAAGATATATGTTTGTGTATTATATCTTATATTTTTTTTCCCTTAATATGGGTGATAGGATATTATAAAGAGTTAATAATTCAATTATTCTTTGTGACAATTTACAATTGTTTTCTGTCACTTGCTTATTCCATCCTTGGATATGTTTAATGAATAAGTTATCTCAAATCACATATTCACAGTTTATCATCTTATCAGTTATCAGGCAGTTTAATTTTTATATAACCATATGTAGAAATGGTTTGAACTTAATCTGTCTACAAATTTTTTTAGCCTACACATCAGAACTAGAATGTGTATCAGTATATTAACAAATTCTTATCAGTTCATATTAATTCATTAAATTTATTATCTAACTTAGAATTTTTTTTTTTACAGATTTTGTTTATTTTGCATGCCAATGTAATTGATCAGCTAACTATTAGTTTTTGTCAGATGTCTTCAATTGCAATTTATAGAAAGCCATCTAATCTGATTATTTTATGTTAATAAAACTTTATTCTGATTCCATCATCTTTAGATAGCATAATTCTAATTTTTTTTCTTATGCAAACTTCTTCAAGATTTACAAAAGCTATATTCAATTTACTTTAGATATATAAATATTTCATAGACTATTGACCTTTCATAAACAATCATTCATTCTGTAATTGCTGTTTTGAAATTATGTTCAAAATTTTAATCTTTATACTACCTTATTGGTTCTCCAAACTTTCAGAGTGTATTGTGCTAAAAAATATATTTAAAAAAAAATCAAAATAAGTTTAATTCATAAATTTAGCATTTAAATTCCTACTATTCTGATATTTTTATTAGTTGTGCAATTTTTAGTACTTGTTTTATCCCAGTCTCCCATTTTTTTATTTATATTGTTTTTGTTTATCTGAGCTTTTTAATAATTCACTATGTTATGCCTATAATGTTCTTTGGCTACATTGAAATTAGTCACCTTATCAAGAATTAATTCCCCATTGTAAATTTTAAATTTCTGTAAATATTAAATAAAAGATGATTGACTAATATTAAAAATGTTCAATGCTTTCTTTTTTAAAAAAAAAAAAAGTTAGCATAATTTTAATTGTTAATTTTTTTATTTTAAGTTATTTACAATGAGTCTGGTATATTGCCCTGAAAATATGCTCAGCTATTAATATTGTAAAAAGATAATTACTGTGTTTAACACAATGCTATACAATATATCTGACCATCAAAGTTTATATTAGAAAATGAAATTATAACTATAAGGTTACTGTACAGAACATATATAAATTAAATAAAAGATGTTATTTTATTAATATTATGAATTGAAACATTTCAGTGTCCTTATTAATTCATTATTTAAAATATATCAACAACAAAACTCTCATTTATAAATTCTCCTATTACTTTTTTCTATTTGCATATAATCAAACTATAAATATAAAGTCAAACCTCTTTTTCTTTTTCCTTTTGAATGGAAAAAATTATTCACAACAGCAATTATCGTTTTAGTCCAACTCCATTGGCCATCTTCAAAATTATTAATTTATTAAGCCATATGAAGTAAACCTTATTATTATTTAATTAAGGATAATGTGCTTTATATTAGCCAAATTCTGAATTCTGGGCAAGTCTTGCCTTGTATTATCATATAGTTCATAATTCAGAATTTGTTCTTGTATAATATCTTATATTTTAGACAAATTAGAGTGTTTAAGTTATCTCTTTCATAATGTTACAATATGATATCTGATTCCAAATTAATAATTATATATTTTAGTATCATCCAATTTTTATTAACTGTAGGCAGCTAGGAATAATAACAAATTACTTAATCTTTTACCTTATACAATATATAACATTAGCAGCTTTTCTTAAGTGCTATCTACAATAAATTTGAATAATTGGGGTTTAACAGTTGATAGTACATTTAAATTTTCATTCCCAAATCACTTTATGGCTTTTACCTTTTATCAGTGAGGCTTATTTTACAGACAGGAGTAATTCAGTCAAAGTATAAATTGATTTGATTATTATAATTTCTTACCAGGGAATGTAGCTGTCTATAAGCCGTAAAGGCAAAAATTAAAAACTAGTCTGGGGATGGGATTTAAGTGTATTATCATTTATCTGGTAATTACTGGTTATTCAGTCTTATTATAGATGGCAGTAGAGTAGAGAATTGCTCTTGTTTTATCCCATATCATATTGAGTAAACAATTCCCTATGATTTGTTATTATTATTATAAGATATAACTGTGCAATGTAATTAATTATATAATTGCTTATTTAATGAAATCTTCTAAAGAATTCCGCATACTCTTTAACAAAAATTATAACAATTTCTGATGTTTGAGATTCATTAAAGAAACAATGCATATATTAATGAAATTTCAATTCAAGTTTACTTTCTTAAAAAAAAAAACTTGTGAATATTCAGATAAAAATTATTTTTCAAAATCTTAAAATGATAAATATCTACAAATATTGATTATATGAAAATAGCATATGTACTAGTGATTTTCATACATAAAGGTAATATAGCTCAACACGAAGATAAAAGTCTTCCTAGATCATTCCAGAGAACAATATAATGAAATAAAAAACAATACTCTTCAAGTTAGTCACTTGCCAAATTGTTAAAGTTTTTGTGATTTTTCTTTCTTGTTGTTCATTTTTTGCTTTATGGGTCATCTAACTGAAAGAAAAACTATATATTTTTTAGAAATCCTCAGTTACCTAAATAAAATATCTCAAGTGTCAATTAGAATTTAATCTTGGATTATTTGTATAGTAGCAGGATGCACAGACCCTTCATTGATTTTCATATTCTTTCTTAAGTTTTATCTCAGTTTTTTTTTTTTTTAGTATATATATAATAATCATAAAAGTCATTAAGGATTTTAAACATTCTGAGAAGTTTCATCATTAATATTTAGTGGTCATTAAAAAATGTTAAATTGTCATTAATGCTTAACACATTTTTACCATTTTTTATTGATATCAATTAATTGGATATGATTAAAATTAGTTTATTTATCCATTAATAAAAAAACAGCTGTAATGCTATGTAACTTTGCAATTCTCACATCTTATGAAAAACTGCTAAATTGAAAGTTTAAGGAACAAATTTATTATAAGCATATTAAATTTTTATTAATGTCTGTGAATGGATAAATAAAATGTTTATATTTTACAGATATAAAATGTGGTTATATTACTATGGTTTTATTACAATGGGTCACCCAATATATGTATTTAATAATGTACTAGAATCTTTTTTAGATCTAAAAACTCTTGCCATAGTGAAGTTGTACAATAAAGTATATTATTATCACCAATAAAGAAATATTATTTACATGCTGAATTTATTACAGTTTTAGTATGCTTGTTTATATTTTTAAATATAGTTCATATCTGTTTAGAATTGAATTTCAAATCTCTGTTTGTTTTTTTCCCTTTTTGTAATGTTTATATTTATGTAAAGTATTGGCCTCAAGATATATCTATACTATAGTTTTACTATAATTATCACTGATACTAATTTGTTGATGATTGCCATTATAATTAAAATCTTTTATATCTTTTCTGTGTGTCATAATTATAAATATTTTGGTTTATTTATAACAATATATATTTTTTTAAAATAGAAAATTAGGCATTGTAATAATGAAACCGTTAAGAAATTGAAAACATAGAGATTTTCTAATATAATTTCAAAAAGTAATATTGTGATTAACTCTGACATTAAATACTAATAAGCCCAATTTATAGTGTGTGCACCAGTTTTTGAGAATATAATCCTTGTGTGTATTAATATTCAACAATGCTAATCTATGTATCATTAAACTTCTAAAAACATATGATTTTCTTGTTTGCAAGAAAACCATTATGTATTTAAAGATAGTTTGAAAAAATAATGAGTACATTTTTCTAAACAATGATATAGTAATTGTAAGGGGGGGGAAATGATTTGTTTAAAATAATAACATCCATTTGTTCAAGGATTATATTTAAAGATAGATTTATTTCAAGGTCTGAACTGAAATAAAATTTTAAGTAGGAGTTAAGGTTATAGATATTTATTGTTGATATTTTTATATTATGCATAATATAATTTATGAGTCTTCAAATGTCACTTATTTTTAATATGTTGAGCAGCATAATCAGAAATAACTTTATTATTATTATTATTATTATCTGCAGGAACAACAAACATATTAATAGTTAATTTTATTATCCAATACAATGATGCACAATCTATGGAGTGTGACCCTTCAAGGAGTGTGTAAAAATTGATGAGAGTTGCAAAATTTTTACAAAATATCTTTTGTTTTGGATAGTGATAAGTTTTTTTGGAAAGAATTTAATTCTTAAAATAGATAAAAATCATATGAAAATAAATTGTTTTTGTATGTGTCATAATTTTATTTATAAGTATATGATTTGTTTCAAAAATTTCATTTCAAATCATATGTGCTTAATACTAAAATATTAGGAAATATAAATTCATATATTAATTAAAACTACTATTGTTTTATTACATATATTATTACAAACTAATACTCCTAATTTAGACATGGTGAAAGCAAGTAATAGATTGAGATGGATAGATGAAATAAAGTGTGCAGGAATGATGTGGAGAAGAGGCTACTGATCAGAGAATATGAATTGAACTTGGAGAGACTTTCATCCTGCAGGGGATTGATAATGGTTGATCATGATGATCAAATTTTGATTTGAGGAAGGTAAAACACAAATGTAAAATGGTTGTGCACCACTGATCTAATATAAAAAGTAAGATAATTCAATGATAGTGAGACCTGTATTCAACTGGATTTGATATGATACAAAGAATAAATTGTCAAATGTCAAAATATGAATCCAATCTGACATAAGAATATTATATTGAAAATGAATATATTGCTTATGGCATGTATTGATGTATTGACAACATTTAGTCAAAATTTAATTATTAGAAACATGGAGCTCTAATTTGGGTAATGAAATGAGATCTATGATAGCCTCATTCAAATAAATTTGACATATTAATTGCTACAGCATTTGTCCATGATTTGCCAAAATAATTAATTTTATTTATTTCATGATGTTTGGAATAGTTTCCAATATTGTATTGAGAGGTTATTTGCCCTAACTTGCAAAGATTTGCATCAATAAAAGTGATAGTTATTAGAATTAAATATCTAAATATGTGATGATTTTTTTTTATTGGTGTGTGGGTTTATGTTATCATAATAAATATTCTTCACATTTTGTTGAGAATTTCATATAGTATACTTCTGTGATTATAAATATATTTGCGTTATCTCTATAAAATGTAATAAACACACATACGCAAAAACATATAGATCAAAGCTTTAAAAATATTAATTAAGCACGATCTTACCCATACTACATCTCTCACATGGACCAGAGAAAATGAGGACAATCTTAACAGTATCAAATTCCTCAATCTCTACATACAACATGATTTCTTCCATTTGAATTATAAAATGCTCATAAAAGCTATACACATTTGAGACTTCATCCATCCAAAATCACTCACACCAACTGCACATAAATTAGCTGGACATAAAGCCTTTCTACACTGCTTTTCCACAAATGAAAAGCCCTGGATTTTTCTTCTTTACATATCCAGCATCACACACTGTGATACTAAAGTCCTCAAAACCACAAATCAAGTTGCACTTCATACACATTCTGCATCATTTACTCAATGACTCAATAGAGCTTCACCCTCAAATAGTATACAAAATTAAGTGCCAAGATCTGGCCTGCCATTCCATCTACTGTGGAGAATCTCGGATCAACTTGTCAACACTTATTTCTCAGCACTTATATCTTTACAATAAAGCTAAAACACATGACAACACTTATTTAATCTTTTTTGAACATTTATCCATAACCGACCATGCCTTCAAGACCACCCACTTTAAAGTTGTCTGCATTGAGTGCAATGATGCCAAATGCTAAATCAAAGAAGCATGGCAACATTTGTTTGGGCAAACACTTCATCAACAAATGGGAACCCTGTGTCTCCTTCTCCAAGAAGTGGCCTATCCAATGTACATAATCAAAAATGCAAGTCTTATGTAAATCAACCTGCATGCAATGTATATATACTCAAGCTCCCATTTACAATTACTGCTACATTTATAACTTTACTAAGTCAAAAGCATGCTAAGCATTTCATGTTTAATTAATACTATTAAAGCTTTGCTCTATATATTTTGTGTGTCTGTGTTTATTATATAGTAGTGCTTGTGATTAGTTTTTAGGAAATACTATTAAGTTGTGCAAAAAGTGCAATAATTTTGCAAAAATATCACCAATAAAGTCAGATAGCCACATTTTATTACATTTGCATTTTATCACATAACAGATTTGTTTTTTAAATGTACTTTAACAAATCTACAATTTTGCTTAGTAAAATATTTTCGTTACAAATTTTATCATTTCGATCAGATAGTGTTTCTATATTTTTGCAAAATAATCAGCTAGAAGTGGTATACATTGGCTCTTTGTTCATTGACAATCATCTACTATGCTAATGACCCAACTTAGTTGTGTCCTACACCTTTATTAGTATTTTAGTTTAGTAAAAAATTATGAAGTAAGCTTATTAGCTTTTTTGATTTGAAGTAACATCGATCAAATTAATGAAATATATAGAAGTTTTATTCTTTGGTATCATATTGTATAGTTTGTTAGTTTATTTATTTTTTTAAGTTTTAATTTTATTAGGAAATTACTAGCTTTAAAAATGATTTATATATATATTTAGAGTATTTTTGAATGCTTTTATAATATCATATATTAGAAGATGGATTATTAATAATGTTCTAAGTATTGGTAGAATCCATTTATTTAATCAATATTGGACCATGTGAGGAAATTGGAGGTCTGTTAAAATATGGCTACATATGCATGGCAGTTACTTTTATTGGTTATTAAAATTGGCTTCTATTAATTTGTTATTAGGAAAAAGATTAGCAGAGATTGAAAATAAGAGCATTTTTTAAATCCCATGAAAGCATATTGAAATCTTAATATTCTTTAACATTATCTTAGTTTCAATTATATTTAACTGAAATGACTTGATGGAATTTATAGATTTTTTTTTACTACAGCTAAGTTAATAGCCTTCATGCTAGGTCTTGAAATTTTTCACATTGTTTGAATCCTATCAAGTAATCAATAATCCTTATAAAGATATTTTTTTTTTCTCCCTTAATTTCTGAGAGAACTTACGGGCTTTATATTTAAGATTTTTTTTAAAAAAACAAAAACTATATGTCATTGACTAAAGCAGTTTTGCAAGAAAAAACTGTAGCAATTCTAATGGTTTGTCACATCTTGAGAAATAATAATTATCTAATTTTGTAATAATAAAAGTTGATTGTTACACAAATATTTATTAAAATGACTATTCCAGACATCCTTGTTTAATTTTGGGAATGTTTTCAAGTGAAAGCTTTATAAGTGAATTATTAGCTCTGATATAGAAAATTTTAATAGTCAAAATCTCAGCAAATTATTTGAATATCATATTACCATTGTTCAAGAACAATTTGATTTTTAAATAGTTAAAAAGTGTGGTTAATGTTACAAACATCACAAACAGAATTGAATGGTGTAAGAAATTTTAATTGTCTTAATTTTGTTATTTTGTTTTGCAATTACAAATGTCAACAAAATTAATTGTTACAACTTTTATCATAATGTTAAGAATATTTACTAATGTTATAGTATAGGATTTGCTTTAAATTTTATGATCTATTCACAAAGAGCAATGAAGAAATTAATCCCTAAGAAATAAGTGTTTATATATCTCCAAAAATTTGCAAATTAATAAAAATAAAAACTAATCCATAACAATTTGAATGATGATAATGTGTGGTAAATGTATATTATTATACTGTATCAATAGTAATTTTAAAATGAACTAACTTTTTAACTTAGAGATGATTTTTTTTTTACTTTACTATTGAATAAATAGCTGAGGGGCATCTCATTTCTCAAATGACAGTAAAAGATGAAAGTCTATGTTGAGATATTTTTGGGGGGAAATGGCTAAATTCATAATGAAAAGCCAACATTTTTTTTAAAATATAGGCAGTTGTAAATATTATGTTCTAGGTTGTCATCTTCAAAGTTACATTTTAAATACTTATAATTGTCATTTAATTTTTGTGATCTATTTTTAATTTTTTCCTTTTTTGACAAATTTATGGGTTTTTTTTTAATGTTTTTATTTAAATTAGAAACTCTGTCTGTTTGTTTGGGTAAAATTTTGAAATCAAAAATTTATTCTCTTCAAATTTTCTACATGTCTTGGTACTTGAAGACAATGCAATATGACAGTGAAATGTTTCAGGTAGTGTCCTCGATTGTTTACTGTAGAGATATTAATAGACAAAATTTCAAATGCATTGATTTCAGCTGAGTAAATTTTCAGTCATGTACAAGAGAGATCTCTATATATATATTTTAAAAAAGCTTAAACTAAAGTATTTTAACAATCATTTAAAAGAAAAATAAAACAAAATCTTAATTTCTCTCGATTGTAAAAGTTTCCTTTTTAAAAAACATAATATGAAATTTTATTTTATTTTGATTGTAAAACTTGATTTTTTTTTGTCAAGCATTGGTGGTCAAGAGGTCAGCGGCTGCTGCTTTACAAGCAGTCGTCCTGGGTTAGTGGGTTCGCTTCCCGGCTGATGCTATGACACATGAGGAAAAAAAAACTTGATTTTTTGAAAATGCAAGAATTAAGCAGACTGTTCTCATTTTACATTTTGAATTGGAATAATTGCAAAAATATCCAAATAGTAAAAAATTAGAAGTAATATTTGTAAAAAAATATTTTATAATAAATGCTTTTATTTACTGTGGGCTCTTTGCCAAAAAGTGATCATTTCTTCAACTACAATTGGGGTTTTTATGTTTAACTTCCAATGAAAACATAGAATGTTCAGAAATTAATTAATTCAGTCACTACTTTTTACAATCAAGGGATTGATTTAATTAATTTCAGAACATCTCACATTTTTAATTCAAGTTAAATATAAAAATCCAAATTGTGATTAAGAAAAAAAATTATTTTTTCCGCTTTTTAATCCATAATAAATAGAAGCATTATTAGCACAATTATTTCTATCAAGTAATTTCTTATGAATTACTTTTTATATTGTTTTGCTTACTAAGATACTACTTAGTCATTAGTAAATACATACATTTAATTTCTTATAAATTATTTTTTTATTGTCTTTTTCTCTAAAGTGTTTAATCCATCATTTTTTAGTAATGATAATTAAACTCTTCTTGAGTGTCCTTTTTTATATATTTATAATGGAACTTCATAATAAAAGCAAATTTAATACACTTTTAAATCACTGATATTTTCATTTATTATATATTTTTTATGCACTTCACTAAAATATAAGGAAAACTCTTATTTTTTAATGTGTTTTAGTATTGCTTAATTATTTTGGCTTTTGCTTCTAAGGTAAATGAGCCCTTTTTTTAAGAATCCTAACAACCAAACAGTAGTGTCACTCAGTGCCAATCAGAGTAATCAATGGATGCCAGAAGGCTTGTGCATAAAATCCCTATCTAGTGCCTACTCATCCAATATCCCCTAAGTAGACACTAGATAAGGATTTTATTCACAAGCCTTCTGACATCCATTGATTACTCTGGTTAGCACCGAGTGGCACTACTGTATGGAGAGTTTTGCCTGTTTTAATAACAGTAGTGTGCTAGCATAAGAAATAGTGATCATGTGATGTTTAGTGATCCTAACAACTCTTATCATTCCATTGCAGGGTGAAGATTTCTCTAAATTTATTCCAGTTTCTCTTATCTCTAGTTTATTGACATCACTGCGGAAACTTCTTTATCTATTCATCTTACACTGATTTCTTTCTAGGTCTTTTATAATGTCTTAAGATCCAGTTTAAGACTTCAACTGTTCATCTGATATCATTTCTTCTAGAAATATATCCATCTCTGCTTCATTTAAACTCTTAATTCTTTTAATGATATCAGTAATATGTGTTTATTTTTTCTTCCCATCTATTTCACTTTCGATCCCATCTTACAATTTTATTGTGTAGTCTTAGGTTTTTGTATTGCACTTTTGTTAATTGTCCAAGGCTCAGATCCATATATAAGAAGTGGCAAAACATATCTATTGAAAATCTTTCTTTTCTATCACATAAGTCTTTTTTAAAATATTAATTATTTTTACCAAAAGCACTTTGAGTTTAATTCTATAATTAATTTTATCCATTATATTTTCATCAATGTGATTAATCTAATCAAGATATTTGTGGTTGCTAATTTCTAGTTCATTACTATCAATCTTTATGTTCTCGTTTTTAAAAAAGTTTTTAAATATTACTTTAGTCTTTTTAGAATTTATCTTTAGTTCTATTTTATTGCATTATTTGATATCTCATATTTTTTGAATCTCTGAAGGATTATTTTAAAAAATAACCACATCATCTACAAAATCTAGATAACTTGAAAAAAAATTCATTTATTTTTATTTTCTTGGTTTTTCATTTAATCCATAAAATACTTTCTATAAAATTGCAATCAAAAGTTTTGGATTTGGGGAATCCTTCTGTCATTGTCATCATGTTCAACCATTATCAATCCTCTGCAAGATGAAAGTCTCCCCAAGTTTAATCCATCTCAGATTTCTATTCTCTCTGTTCCACATCAACACAGTACACTTCTTTATTTCATCTATCCATGTCACATGTCTCTTTCTAGGTCTTTTACAATCTCTTGGAATTCAATCTAAGATTTTAACTATATATTACTTTTCTGGCAATATGTTCAACTCAACTCCACTTCAGTCTTTTAATTCTTTCAATGATATCAGTAGCACCTGTTTCTTCTCTCACCCATGTATTTCATTTTTGATCTTTTCTTATTAGTTCTAAAATACATCTCTCCATATTTCATTGAGTGGTCTGAAGTCTCTGTATTGCTCTTCTATTAAGTGTCCAAGTCTCAGATCAACAAGTAAGAACTGGGAACACACATTTATTAAACATCTTCTTCAAACATGTAGGCATATTTCCTTTTAATATTAAGTTTTTTCTACCAAAAGCACTCCAACTAAGTTTAATTCATCCATTATATTTCCAACTGTAGTAATAATTTGACCAAGTATTTGTAGTTGTTAACTCCTTCTAATTCATCATTATCAATCTTTATTTTCATCTTTTGAGAAAATCTATTGAACATAACTTTAGTCTTTTTAATATTTACTTTTACTTTCATCTGATAACACTTGCAACATTTCCTGAAGTTCTAAAGCATTATTTTCAAAAACAACTACATCATCTGCAAAATTTAGTTTACTTAAATAATCTCTATTTACTTTTATTCCCTTAACTTCCCATTTTAATCCACAAAATACTTCTTGTAAAACTGTAGTAAAAAGATTTGAGATAAGGAATCATCCTGTTCTGCATTCTTCTCAATGTTAGTATTTTTAGTATCATTATGTAATCTAATTGTTGCTGTTGCATTGTTATAAATATTCTTAGAATATGACAATATCCTGAATCTGTGCTTTGATGATCCAATGTTTTAATCACACTGAAGAAATGTTTATAGAATCAAATGCCTTTTCGTAATCTACAAATCCAAAGCATATTGGCAACTCATATTCTTTTTATAACTTCTCTCAATATGCTATGATTCATTGTACTAAAACCACTTTTAAATCTAGATTATTCTTCTGGTTGGTTAAAATTCAAAGTTTGTTGTAGGAATTATAATTATTTTGGTAAAAATGTTGTATAGGACTGATAAAAGACTGATAGGTTCTGTAATTTCTAATATCTCGTTTATTATCTTTTTTAAATATTAGTATTAATACTGCCTTTCTCCAATCATCCAACACATTTTTATTTTTTAAACATTTGGTATATAACTTTGCTAATTTTTTTTCTATTTCTTCATTTGCTTTTTTTACGATATTGATTATAATTCCATTTTTACCTGGAGGTTTTTTCTTCATAAATTTAATTGTATATCTCACTTCTTTATTTAAAATCCGTAATTCAGAAGAGATAGTAGTTTACTTTTCCTTGGTCTTTATTGCTATATAATTTTTGATAGAACTTTTCTACATATTTCATGATATCTCTCTTTTTAGTAATAGTTCTATCTTTTTTTATTTCAGAAATAAGTTTCCCACCAATACCAGGATATTGTTTTACACTCTTCAGACTTTTATTCTCTTCTGTAGATTTCCTTGCTAGTTCACAATTCTACTTTCTTATATCATTATCAACTCTTTTTCATATCATTTATTTTCATATTCTTTTTTTTCTTCATAAATTGTCTTGTTTCAGTAGAAATTTTACTGGTCAATTGCTGCTTTTTTGTACAAATTATCTTTGTTGCAGTTTTTAAAAATGTTTGTTATCTTTCTATTGATTTTGTTCAGATCTGAATCATGTTCAAAATCTGTTAATAATTGAAAATGATTTGCAAGTTCTAATTAATTCATTGGGATGTTTCTGAAGATTAGGAATATCAATTGTGAATATTCTTTTTCATATTTTTTTGTCTCTTTAGTTTTGCAATAACATCTATCTTACATCTCACTAATCAATGATTATTTCCTGTGTTGAATTTATTAAAAACATTATAATTTTGAAATTCATATTTTCTGTTAGTCAAAACATAATCCAATTCTGCTATATCTTCATTTGGATACTTCTGTGTCAATTTCTGCTTAACATTTTTTTCAAAAGAAGAATTCATAAGATAAAGTTTTTCTTTTTTCTGAAAATTCTACAAGTCTATAATCACCCTCATATTTATCACCATAACCAAAATTACCTACAACACTTTCATTTTTCAATTGTTTACAAATTTTAACATTAAAGTCTGTCATGACAATTTTCAAATGTGGTTTTGTTCTGATCAAAAGCTTTTTGTACATCCATATAAAAATCCTCTCTCCTTTGTCATCACAATGAGAACTTGGGGTATAAATCTGAATTATCTGCATTTTATATCTCTATTAAGTTGAATAACTAATCTAGCCACATTGTCTGATACACCATCAATCTCTATAATGTTGTTTTTTCATTTTTTATTTATAATGAATCCTACTTCATTTATATTTTCAGTGTTTGTGCCTTTATAGTACAATACATGTTCACTTTTTAAATTGTCTCATCATCTTTTCTTCTAACTTCACAAAGTCCAATAATGTCCCATTTTATATGAGACAGTTCTTTTTCCAGTTCTTGCAATATTCCTTCTCTAGAAAATGATTTGCAGTTATAAGTATCTAAATAAAATATTGTCATCAAATGGCAGCTTAAGTTTGTAATTAAGTTATTTTTAGAACCTTTGGCCATGAAGTGCTGTCTTGGCTAGTGATTTTACAGCCTCCTTGCAATAAGGGCCATATTTATTTTTGTCTGTCATAATTGTAAATATTTATTAGCAAAAAAAATTTCACTTGCACACATATTCATTCTGCCTTCACAAAATCTCAGCTGATTTCAGTTAAGAGCTAGCAGTCATATGAGAAGAAAGACCATGATGTTTCTTGATCTGAAACTCAGAGTTAAAAAGCCAATAATAATCACCACACTAATGAGCAGGCCATTCATGTTCATATACTATGTGAATAATCACTTAGTAATAACAGCTGTAATAACAAGAACATATAAAGTGGACATTAAGAATTTATGCTGCTCAGTTCCTTTAAAAACTCTAAGATGAATCGTATATCAATATTAATCTAATTATTGCTGTTACATTTTGATATACCAAACTTCAGTTATTGTTGAAATGATCATAGAATCAAATTTCTTTTTGTAGTCTGCACATCCAAGCATTAATAGCGAGTCATATTTATTAGCTCTTTTTAAAACTTTTTTTAATATTTGTGTGAGTTATTGTTTTGAAACCAATTTTAAATCTGGTTTTTCTCTTTAATTTGAATTCAAAATTCTCTGTACAATTTGTAATAATCTTAGTAATGATTTAGTATAAAATTAGTACAAAAGTGATTGTTCTTTAATATCTCATATTTTCTCTTTCATCTTTTTTTAAATATTATTACTTTATTCCTCCATTCAAAATACTTGGCATTTTGAGGGAGTAATTTTGGTTTTTATTTTATCTTTTGTTACTATGTAGCTCATTGTATATACTTCATAATATTTCTATTTTTAGTAATTTTACCTTTTTTTATTTTAATTGCTGAAATAATTTTCCTTCCAATACCAAAATATTATTATACTTTTGAAATTTCTGGACTTTTCTGTAATTTCCTTGCCAATTTATAGTTATATTTTTATACTTTTAACAACTTTTTTTCATACTATTTTACAGAATTACAAATAATTCTTTTAAATTGATAATTTAAAAATATTTTCATATTACATTTTTTTTTTTTATCCATTGTTATGTCTTGGGTTAAAATTTAATAATGAGTTGATGCATTTTTGTATTAATTATTTGTGTAGTCTTAATAAAGTATTAGCTATTATTTTATTTATTTGGCTCAAGTTTGATCTATCATTGAAATATGTGATATTTTAAAAAAATTTCTAGTTTTAACTTATATTCATTAGACCAAAACTAACATTGCCACCAGAGTAGCTCAACTTTTACAATAAAACCAAAACTAAGTATGAAGGTAATTCGATTTTTGTCGAACACGAGAGAAACTCTGGACATGCTTTTCTACCTACCACAGCCAGTATCGTTTGCTCTGAAACAAACGACACCAAACGTAAAGTTAGGGAAGCTTACTTCATTGCGGCTGACCCATCGGCAATCAACAGAAGAGAGGCCTGCTATTCCCTATCTCGTAAATGGTCCACGTAACATCTGCATATAAATTTGCATAGTTTTACAGTTATTAACAGAATAACTCACCATGAATATGGGACTGTAGACTGTCCCGAAAGCGCTTGGCAGTAAAAATTTTGACAATTTATTAATAGCTTCATTAACTGTGCGCAGAGCACATATATATATATTAATTCATTAGACTAGAGTATTTCTGAAGATTAGTGATGTCGTTTGTCTATGTTTTCTTTTTTAATAGTTTTTGTCTTAAGTTTTGCATTAATGTGTATTTTATATCTTAATTGATAATCACTTTCTGTACTGAATTTATTAAATTAAATTACAAACTAAAAATACATATTTACTGTTGGATAAAATATAATCCAATTTTGCTATATCTTCATTTGTATGCTTCTAAATTTATATATTTTTAGGACTTTCTTTAAAAAAAAAAAAAAAAAAACAATTTATAAAATACAGTTCCCCCTCCTCCAATAAGCTCCACAAGTCTATTTTTTCTTTTCTTTCTTTCTCCTTATCCAAATTTATACATTATTTTCATCATTCAATTGTTTTTCAATTTTAACATCATAAGTTCCCATGACAATTATAAAATATTGTTTGATATGATCAAAGTTTTCTATATATCTAAATAAAAATCCTCTGAGCATAAACTGGAAACTTCTTCATTGGTATTTCCCCATAATTTGAATAACTATTCCTTCTACTCGGCTTGATGTAATTTCCATAATTTTATTCTTTTATTTTTTTTCTTTATAAGAAATCCCACTTCACATCTGCTTCTAAATTGTCCCTTCACCTTTTCCTTTCACTTCATAAAGTCGAATAATGTCCATTTAATACAGAAGAGTTTTCACAATTCACATAATTCTTTTTTATTTAAAAAAAAAAAATTACACTTATAGGTATTTAATTAAATTACCATCATAAAATGGCAGCTTAGGTTCATAGCCAGATGATAGTCTTAGATTCTTTGTGTAATTGGTTACCAATTGCTGCCTTGATTGACAACCTTACAGCTTCTGGAATGTGATCGCTATAATTTAATTTTTATTTCTAATGATTAGTAATATATATTAAAAAAATGATAACTCACATATTTATCCTGCTATTAAAACACTCAACTGATATCTTAGTTAAGAAATGTCAGCATCTGATAAGATAGCCTGTTGTGTTTCTTGATTTTAAAACATTAAATTTACCAAATTAATCGATGCATATTGCAAAGCCGAGATCCATCCATGTTTATTTACTATATGATTAATCACCTATAATAGTGGCAATAACTAGAATGTATGCAATAAACATCAAAGAATTTGTTGTGTTCAATTCTTTTAATGTTCAAAAATAAATCAGATAACATCCTTTCAGTAAACAATAAACTACTTTGTGTAGCAAGAGTTAATATAGATCTGGCATTTAACAAATTTATATTCACTTCTAATTCTAGAGTGTATCAGAAATTTACTTTATCAAAATTTAATTTACAAGCATCAAACTTTCTTCACTTGACTTGATATCATACACTTTGGATAAATGCCTTAATGATTATTTTTTATTGTTTATTAGGTTAAAGATTATCATATCATTTCTAGACCAGATATACATTTTAAACCAATTAAAGACTGATATCTCTATTGGTAATTAAATATAAATAAATTCATGGAATAATAAACAATTCTACTTCATCTTTTTCCTCCCACATGAAATATCTTTTTTATATGTAATATAATATAACAAGCATGCTAATAGCTCTAAACAAGTTTTTTTCAATAAATATCACAAGAGAAAACGTTTAAAATCTCTATCTAGAATTATCCCTATCTCTAAACCAGTTTTGAGCTAATGGCTCTCGTCAGTAAGGTACCAGGACTTTCACATACTAGATATAAAATACAAACTCAAGCCTAGCATTTATCAAATATTTAACTATTAAATAGAAAATCTTAAATTTTCAGACATCTATATGTCTTCAAATCCAGCTATCTAACCTAAATAGCCATATCGGACTGAAACAAATTTAGATACATCATATATATATTTTTAGATATAATTAAAACTTCGACTTCACCACACATTTTTATTGCTTTTAAATAAAATTATAATAACTTCATATTAATCAATACTGAATAAATTGTGAAGACATGTAAGAGACTTTGAAGTGAGCCAATTGAAGGTTGTTGGTTGAGCGTGAAATACATCTTGGGGGTCATTTATCTTTTTCATGTTTCAAGAATATGTGATGGAATGGAAGTTTTAAGTACAACCAGTATCTGCCTTTATATAAGGATTCGAGATAGCAATCATTAATTTGTATCCATTATTTTGAACAGTTGACTATTCACTGTAGCAATCTTGAAAAAATATTTCAATTTTTTTTTTAAGTATCCACCATTTTGTAAAACCGTTGATGTCATAGAATATTAACTTCATCTTAACAATTCACTCTTCAAAAAATAATACAATATAAGATTTATCCATTATATAATTAAAACACATTGAATATCCTATAATAATAAATTGCAATTTCTAATAAGTAGAAAATATAATCTACTTGCAAAATTTCGATTCCCTGACCTTGTACTATATGCAAAAACAGTTTTTATTTCAAATATAACCAAAATATTTTTTTTCCAGCACTTAATCGAAAATAAATATTCACTGCATACAAAATTAAAGTGAATTTTCAAAAAAATGTAGATGATCTCAAAAACTATTTTTATGCAATTAATTTTTAATTGACATTTTCCTATCTATAGAAATTTTAATTTCTTCCAAGGATAAATGCTTAACATTGTAAGTGCTAAAAAATTATAGCAATCTGCTGTACATTAGATTTCTTATTCTAATTTTTACTTAATTAAAATTGCATTTGCATTAACAAAAAAAAAACTACAAACAAATAGATAATTGACTGTGAATTTATATACAGGTTTTTTTATATTAATGTTGTAGTAAATTCAAAATATTCATCTAAATTGTGAAAAAAAAAAATCACAGAAGATGAAATGTTTTTATTATAAATTATATTTTCACACAGGTTATTATTATTATTATTATTATTCTATTAATAGTATGCATAGTAAAATATTTACTCATTAACACTTCTTTTTTTTTTTTGTCAATTTTAAGCTTTTTTTTTTATTATCAAATTTTTAATATTTAATATATATTGATAATGAGTTAAATCTTTTGCCATAGAAAATCATTATAAGCTCTAAGAAGCATTTCATATGTTATTCTTAATATATAAGGCATTTTTGGGGAACCCATTGAGCTCACTATCCAAGTAAAGCTGTGTATCTGACAATGTTTATTTTAATAAATCAATAAAATTTATACAAAATTTTTCTGAATGTGCTGTAATCATAATGTGAATGACTATTTGATTTAATAACAAGATAATCCTTTTTTTTAATAATAATAATAATAATAATATAAAAATGCTGATAAAAAATGTAAATCTATTTAACTTTAAAATTTTTTTGTATACTTAATTATTTTGCTATTATAATAAATATTCTATAATTTCTTTTTAAATTTTTTTATTCTTATTATTATTTGATAATTTTTATCTGCTATTTTAATGGCATTCTCAGATGAGGTATCGAAATAATAAAAATTAACTTAAATATAGGATAAAATGTTTGGTTTATGATATAAAATAATCCCCTCATATCTGCAACATTTGGTTCCAAGCCATGTCACAGCTATAAGGATTCATAGATAGTAGCACATCACATTGTAATCTGTTTTTAAGATATATATGTATAGATCTATGTAGTACTTTAAATATTATAAATAGATGTTTGTGTGTACTGTTATACCCTACGAACTAAAAATTTTAAATTTTTTTTTTATTAATTTATATTTTTTATTTTATTTATTAAGTAATATTTATTTGAACCACAGATAACTGCAATCAGCAATATAAAGATTGCTGGTGCTAGGTGTTGTAATATAAGTTTGTGTATCAAAATTATAAACAAATGCAATTACATTTAATTGAGCTAAATAACACCCCCCCCCCTCTTTATTTTTTCTTTGAACCATGATCTTTCCTTTTTTTGATTTTAGCCAATCATTCTTACATTGGCTAAATGCATAAGTCATTATTATAAATAACAAATTGCAGAAGAAAGAAACCAATTCAAAATTTATATCAAAATAAAGTCACAATAAACCTTTGTATAACAATTTGAAAAGTAATTTATAAATTCCTTTTTTTTTTTAATTTATAGCTTTATTATTTTTATTGTTTTTTTGTATTGTTTATTTTTGTTTTTTAAAGATCATAATATAAATTGTAATTACAGCAAGCAGATGTCTTATGTTTTGCCATAATTTTATTCGGTCAGTTAAGTCTTGATGAAATAGATGCTGGTTATTACCATTGGTTCAACTCTTTGCTTCATTTGCTATAATCATATTTTCTTTTAAAGTAGCATTTATTCTGTGGACAAAGTTTTGATCAACTAACAATTATTTGTTCATTGTTTGATTTTATTAACTTTATGAAATAAAATCCAGATGAGAAGTCTTAATCAAAAAATACATACACTAATAGGAATTACTGATAGTTTTTTTTCTCTTCTAATTACTAATAGTTTATATGTGAAGTTATATGTGTGTGTGGGATTTCATGCATATATGTATATCAAAATACATCATTCTTTAATCATCCACACAGCTGATATAACTTGGACTTTTCATATGTTAAATAATTAAAGTAAACCCCTATATAATAGGATTTCTATTGCGTGTGGGTAACATTTAAGGTTAAACTAACATTATTTAGCAATATTTCTTGATCACACAACTATATTAGACCAACAGCTATATGAGTACATAAATTGAAACTATAAAAAAAACTTTGCTCATCTCCATTTGACATATAATATATTTAACTTAAAACAACATATCTTTCAGAGTACTAAAAGCAATAAAAACTTTGACCATAAGTTTATATTGAAATGGTGTTTACAATATATTTGTCAGTAATATTAAAAAAAACAAAAAAAAGTTAAACTAAAATTGACATGCATTATAATTAGTCCAATATTTTAAAAATCAATTCATATTTTATTCTAAATACTATTTTAGTATATTTTATATAGTTCCTAACAAATGTACATTCTAATCCAGGTAAAGAAGAGATGGAATTTTGATCTGGATATCAAAACAGCTTTATTGACTTTATTCATATAGCATATAGTGTCAGCACATTAAAATTCAACACCAACAAGAGCCGACTCTTCCAAGTTATGAAGAATGAAGAGTTCAGCAGGGCCCTGATAAATTTAACACTCCTTATGATTATGTACTATAGTTTGTGGTCTTCCACACTCACAATTTGGAGAGTCTATAAATCTTCACTTGTGCAATATATAATGACATCTGCCCTGGCCTGTTCTGACTATGTTAATTTTCAATCAGAGTTTTCTTGGAAGAAACCAGGTACTCAGAGAGTATGATTAGCTATTAGAGTGTGATTATTTATAGTGGAGTTATTTGTCATGTATCCACATGCTGTTGATATTCAGTGTAGATGGCTGTTAAGAATTACCAGTAAGTTAGAAAGACTGCCTTGACTTTAGCCTGAGGTTTGGGTAACTGATCAGAAGGATATTGATTGGATGATTTAGTAGCTCAAAAAGTTTATTGAATTCATTGACAGTTGTCAATCTGCATTTGAAGTTAGCTGGAGGGATATTTGGGAGTATAGGTAGCCATTCTACTAGTGTTGATTTAAGAATACCAAAATACTACACAAGGTTTCATTGATCTGAGAGCTTTATTCATTAATTCATATAGTAGAATTCACAACAATAATTTCTCTTGTATTAATAAATCAAGTTTACTGATTGATCTGACTCAGAAGATAACATCTTAATATTTTGAACTATACCATCTCTATTATGGTTGTCTTAGTTTCATCTATTACCGTATAACTTTTTCAAATTTTTATACAAACTAAATACAATTACGAATCACCAATCTTGATCTGATGAACATTTAGATTACCTTCATATTTCAAAACTTTTTTTTGCTCATTTTCTCTACTATTTTGTTTAATATTATATGTCTTTTGTCAAAAGGCAAGTTTTCCATAACATTCTAGTCAGCATTTCCCAAGCCCTTTTTTTTCATTTTATCATGACTATTATTAATATTAATTCCTAGGAACTCATGTCTTCATTGAAATATCAATTACCTCAACAGTATAACAAAAATCCATTGCAGTTTTTAAAATTATCACTTACAAGTTTAATATTCTTAAAATAAAAATATTAAATAAATATAAAAAGATACTATATTGTGATTATTATTATAAAAAAAAAATCAGTGAATTATTTATATATGCATCTTCTAAGAAAACAGTTTTTTTTAAAAAAGTGATATATAGTTTATTAAATTTGAGGGGGGAAATAATATAATATAGTTTAGTTGTAGTTAAAATAAAAGCATACATAATTGTCTTCAAATAAACTAACAAAATATATTTCACACAAACACAAAAATGCAGTATATATATATATCAGAATATGCTGCTAGAGTTCTTACTACAATAATAACAATAAAATCTCATCCTAGAAATATGTTATTAAATTAGAAGCTAATTTACAAAAAATTAAAATTAAAGAATTATATAAAAAAAAAAAGTAAGTAAATATCCATTTTATTTGCTATACTTTAAATTGGATTATATGATAACATTTAATCCAATAAATATCCAAAGTAAATAAAAAATCTAATAATTTTTACCATTGCAATAATTATATTTAAAAAAAGCTTGTAATATTTAGGAAAGAAAAGATAAAATAGAAATTAATATTATTAACTAAAACTAATAATTATGGATTCTTTTTTTTAAAGCTTGTTTAAAACGCATTCTATCTTTAGCCATAACATTTAGTGAAAAGAATGATTTAAGAAAAATGAAAGAAAAATAAATAATCCTGTAGACTTGTGTAGATATAAAATTCATAAAATAAATATGATTTTTAAACTTTTCATATAAACACCCTTAACCGAAACATAAAAGCGAAAATGAAATCTAATTCCTTTTTTTTTTGACTAAACTTAATGGATGAATGGATATATGTTAAGGTAATTAATATAAATATTATTATTGAAATAAAATAAACATTTGACTTATTTTTAAATTTTTTCTTTAATTAAAGAAATAAAATCTTTTTTAAAATCAAAACAAAAAAATATGCTGTTGCTGTAGCACATTATTTGTATTTCCATTAAAAAAGAACATTTTGTTTAAAAATATTTTTAATCAGGGCTGCCATGTGCAGTTAGTTGTGCATGCATATACATAACACTCAAGTGTTTACAACTATTTTTCTAACTTTATATGTAACGGTTGGATTTTTGCATGGGAGAGGGGAATCACATTTTATTATGGTCGGACCTAGTCTTCTTATATGATGCAGTAAAGGATGTAATGAAGAGCCTGATCAATGATTTCATCCATCTCCAATGGCTAGCTCAAATGATTACAGATTAAATCTGAACACAATTTATATCATTTCATCCCCTTTCTACCCCTTTTTCAGTTCCATTTCGCTTACAGGTTTCAAACTCAAGGAGAAGTTGCAGTTGACTTTCAGGAGTGAATCTACATAAATAACAATATCCTCACTTCTATATAAGTGCAATGAATTAATGACTTTTCAACCAACCTTGCTGAAATATTATGACATAAGGAAAAAGAGTATGTGTGTGCATATAATTTAAATAATATGTAATTCATGCTAAAATAGAATGATTTTGATAAATCAGAGATTTCTCAAAGTTTGAAAATAGTTTAACACATTTTATTTTAACAAAAAAAATTAAGAACTCTTCAAACAGGAATCCTAACAACTTGGTGAGTTCGTGGTATGCATCCCTACCATTTAATAAGATAATTCATGATTCAAACCATCCCCTTTCTACCCCTGTTAGGTATGCATTGTTAGCACTAAGTATTTACAAACTTATTACAATTTAAAATAAGAATCCTAACAAGTTTATATTTAAACCCAAACAGTAGTATATTGGATGGTATCCTTGCAGCTTGTTCCAACTAACAAAGTCCATCTTCTGTGGAAAAGAAACCCCCTGTATATTAATAATCTACTGTTGATAGTAAAATACATGTATTCAAAAAGGTTAGTCTTTTATACCACAGGAAAAAAAACAAGTTTCTTAATTAATATAACAAATTAACAAAATATTCTGTCTGTACATAGTGAGTGTTCTTAATGTGGGCAAAGTAAAACCTCACCTCCCATATTAAGTCATATGATCTGTCAAGCTTGTTCGGGAAGAAAACCTAAATTTTAGTTATTACAAAACAAAAAATCTTTGTTCATCCTATAAGCTGTAATCTTCCCATTTCATTTTGTGATTTGGGAAATGAAACAATCCAAGCTAGGCATATGCTTCCCCATTGTTCATAGATAAAGTTTAAATTTCAGATGGTTTACTTAAATGATTTGAACACTTTGTCTTAAGAATGTCCTTAAAATGTTTTTAAACCTCACAGCAAAATCTCTCAATGTTGTAAATTCACACTCTCTCTGGGATTCAGACATTGGTAAGGTGAGCACTGTCAGTTGGTTTCAGTGCAGTGCTGCATCAATTCCTTCCTCTGCCAGCTGTGAAACTAAGACATGAACTCATTCTATTGAATTTTAACATCTCAATTAGGCATTTCATAGATGAATTAATGTTTACATCTTCTGATAAGCATCTACACAAGACCTCCATGGGAAGTTGTTTAGTGGAAAAACATTGGAGTACCTTTTATATAACTTGAATATTTTTGCTTATAAATTATTTAATGTTAAAAGCTTTAAAATATGATTTTGTGATAAATATATATTAGCAGTCACAATATTTGAATGATGCAGTACTATTCCCTTATAGTTTTCTCAATTGATAATATATCTTCTGAATGGTTGCTGTCTAATAGGAACTTCCTTGGGTGCAGGTTTGCAATATTGTAAAATAATTTTTTGTTGTCAAAGACTATGTAAACAAATAATTTATTTGACTTAGTCAACTATCTTTGCAGTTATTCTGATATTCGAATCTAAAAAAATATCCTTTACATATATATATATATTATTATCTTCATGAGGTTTTTGTATATAGTGATTGTTGAATTATTTACTGTTTTCAATTAAGTAATTGAATCATAAACTTTCCATCTTTTGACTAATGGATTGCTTGGATATGCTTGATCTAGATTATTTTCAAGTTCTAAAGTTCAAATTCTGGCTAATTTTCATGGTTACTAAACAATAGGTTTTCTTTTGTTTTATTTATATATCTGGAATATTTTATGTTTAATTGTTATCTAGTTAGGGAAATATTTTTATTATTTTTTTATTTAAAGCTAATGTTTTCTAATTGACATTACTAATATATATGTAAATTATTTTTTGTGCATATGTATTTTGTTGACCTTAATCATTTATATGTTAAGCTATGTATTAGAGTATTGACTTGCAAATGAGTGTGTACATGAGCATTTATGTGAGTTGTAAGTGACCCTTACAACACCTCTATCATTACAGGATTGAAATTTTCTGACATAGTTGGGAAATTTCAATTCTCCAAATGCATATAGATCTCGTTAAAGTTGGATATGCATTGTCCTAAGCAATGCTTATGGAGGGTATTCACAATCTGTTAATTCATTTTTCTTTTTTGTTTCCCATTCATGAATGAAATTAGCATGAGGGCACATGCAAGAATTCATACCATCCTGCTTTCTTTTGGAGTCTTATTGGATTTTTTGAAGGGTACATGGAGGATCCATTTCTGTGTAAGGATTAGCTCTTAATTGGTTGCTTCAGGAATTTTGTGATCCAGGATATGCTGTTATTACTGAAATAGTCAATTCTTTGCTCTAATTAATACCCTCATTTTCTTTTCTCATTTTTTTAACTTAATCTGAAATTCTGTTGCATGCTGCAGGATCTGGTTCTTATGGTTCACCTAAATATGACTTTAAAATTCTTGCATTATAGGTTCCTTTCACCTTTCCATTTACATTTATTTAAAAGATGTTAGAGTCTGACTGTTTCATTATACTGAATAGTCCTTGATAGGGGTTGTTAAACTTTTGATATATACTGTATATTTGTTTACTGGAGTTAAAGATTTTAATAAAGACTGTCTCCTATCGTAAATTGGTGGGTAGTTCTTTTATTTCTGTTTCTCCACTCTGCTTTCTCTCTTAATTGTTGGGAGTGCCTTCAAAATATCAATTTCTCTATTACATTGTTCAAGTTCAACTGGTGATTGGTATTTTTGGAATAATAGAGGTATGGTTTTATGTTGATGTAATCTGATGGGTGTGAATCCTGTGGATTTATTCACACCAATTTATGTAATTGATCACATGTTTAGTTTGTTTTACCCATCCCCTGTGCTCACCTTCTAGATAAGTCCTAAACAAACATCCAAGCTCTCACATTATGTATTCACAAGAGTTCAACTGTGGATTCCTAATGGATGTTATTACATGTTTTATGTGGGATTTTCTCAATCCACTTTTTTCATTCCTTTGACAGGAAAGATGTGCCATAATCTGTCAATATGGTCTTGGTGTTTCTATAATTGTCAAGTGGAGAGTTTAATACTCTGACTGTATGTCTGGTCTTAATTTGAGGTATTGGCTAAGCTGAAATATATTTTGGAAAATAGATCATAGATGACCAATAGATACCTTTGTTTGTTAAATGGGGGTAATGGCACATAACAATCTATTGCTAGGATCTTGTTCAGTCTTTCTGGAATGATTGGTTTCAAGGTATTGCTATAAACTTGGTTTAGTGACTTAGCTCTTAGGCACATTAGGCAGTTGTGAAGTGATTTTAAAATGTCTGTACATTTTTGGCCAGTAAAACCAATTTTTAAGGTAGTTTTTGTCTTGTGGGCACCATACTGTCCATATAAATAGTGGATATGTTTATGAGTGGGGTATGCAAAACTTTAGGTATTACTACCCTCCACTTTTCTGTTATGTCTAGAAAGTATATGTGTTAATAAAGAACATTATTAAAACATTCTGATTACAACAAAATTATTGGGAAAGAAATATTAAAATAGGAAAATTTGAAAAGGAGCTTTATCAAGTCACTGACATGTCTTATAAAAAGTCCAAAGAAATCAGAAAATTCTCTGATGACCCATTGCATTGAAAAAAAAAAAATCAAAAACTTTGAAACCATTTCCAGAGAGGGCTTTATAAATGACTGCATTTTAGCTGCCACAGAATTAATCTATTCAGAATATAAAAAGAAATTTGAGAATATAAATATGTCATAAAAAAATAGTTTTGAGGCAAATTGAAAAAATTGTCATTAAATGTGGAATAGTCATTAATAATAATCGTTTTACTTTATTTTCAATTCACAAAAAAAAAATCATGGTCCTCATTTAAATAAGGCAAATGGCCTATCAGCTGAAAAGTTGTCCACCCCGATTGATTAATGTTTCATTAATTAACAATTGTAAAGGTATTTCATAATTAGGTCAGTGGAAATGACATAATTATTTAAAATGTAATTAAATTCTAGATAAACACAGATCAGCTTATTAAGGAGATAAATATATATGTGGTTTTGTAAAAACATTGTCTGTTAATCCCTTGTCAAAACTAAAATTTTATAAATAATGTTATTTGGACAAATAAGCCTGTGGGCTGTAACGAAATTTAGGAGTTAGTATAACCAGTCAATGGATATATGGAAACAACTCACAATGTGGTAATACAACTCCGTAAACTATAAATGGGTCTCTCTGAAAGATCATTTATTATGCTTTAATTATTTTATGCTGATTCCATTTGATTGATTATTATTTGGCGATTGTGCTTTGTAATAAATATCATGGAAGAATAGAGAAGCCATTCTTGCTTCACTCTAGTCAAACTGTTTGGATGTAAGCTGTAAGTTCATCATGAATTGTTTTAGGAGAAATTGTCAAATCATGTAGAATCATTTGAAAGAGTGTTATATCCAGTTTATATGTGAACTATTTGCCACCTCACTTCAGTAGTGTCTATTGATTTAGGGATAAACCAGCCATCAATTAATGAGTAAACTACCATCAGTTGCTTGCAAATTGACAAGGAAATAATGAGAACCATTGCAGCCATCAAGAGCAATATAATAGAAGCTTCACAGAAGATTGCCTGATATAGCTATACTATGTTTGTACAGACTGAGTCCTTTAAAAACCTACCCAATACTTGAATTCAGAACTTGAACTCGTAGTGAAGAAAAGGGTAATGTGTATGAACTTTTGAATATATATTATTGACTGTCTATTACTAATATTAGATATATTATCTCCTACATTTAATTTATATTGAAAATATTTTATAAATTATTATGATTAATTTTATGTAGAAATATATCTGTTTAGAAATTAGGATGGCAATTTATTGCTACTTCTATTAGTCATGCCACAATTCGGTCAGCTTAAATCTAGTTTTTAAAAGAATTAAAGTTATATGTACTGATATACATTCATAAGAAAAGCTATAAATTGAATGAAAATTAATATACATATAAAATGGAAACTAAGCACTTTTGAGGGCATTAAATACCATCATAATCATATCATTAGAATGATTGTGATTTTATAGGTATGTATATATCCAGATGATAAATTATTCAACCCTTATGCAAATCAGACAGTCCATTGGTTAGAAAGGGGGAAACAGGATTTTTTCCAATTTATGGCATTATTGTTGTTAGCCATAAGTCTTTCTACTTAAAGAGTTATATCACTCAATGCATGTTATGGTGGTAGGTGTGGACTCAGGTATATGGCCTGTGGTGTTTTGATGCTTGAAGAAAATTGACTTATGCTTGAGATTATGGGTGACTTATCTGTAAAGATATCAGTGTTGTGAAATCTGAGCAGAGAGGGATGCGTGTGATTCACCATAATATATAGTATTGCACCCTCTTTGGCAGTACAGTATACAATGTTTGATTTGTGGTCTATCCTTGGAATTATTTATTAGTCTGTTAGTTGGAGTTATTTATTAATCTATTAGCTTGCCAATACTCACCATTCTCATAAAACTTTTATTAGTTTTTAAACCAGAATTAAGAATATTCATTTTCACTAGCTTTAAAATGTAAGAATAAATAGTTTAATTATTAACATGAATAGTGCAGATTAATGACGTCTGGATAGAATAAAACAGCTGCTTGGACAGATTAAATAAATTGCATAAGAATGTTCTAATAGTTATAAAGGTTTATAGTTGTTTTTTTTTTTATTAAGGTAAAAAAAACACAGGTGACTGATCACCCGCTACATGATATTACAGTGTTCAATGTTACAAGGTAAAAACGAAGTACATATGCTCGATAAATAACATATCCACAAAAGGGTTGTATAACCTTACTCAATGTGTATCTATATATGGACGAGCACAGATCTGCGCTGCCCAAAAACAATCCATCAGGGGAGCACAGCAGCCCATCAGAGCGGGAAAGGCGCTTAAAACTTTGACCCTGTACCCTCCTGGCAGGTATTCCAGAAGCAGCAATAATCGTCAACAGCCCACACCCACAAACCAGACCCCCAACAACCGCCATCATCAACCCCTGTGAAAGAAATGAGGAGTGCAGACCCGTGCCCTCAAATATTACAACAAAACTCTATCACTGTTACAAAAATATTTCTAGCTGGAGTGTATAGCATCCAGTTTGTCAAATGAATTTGTCTGTGGTTATGATCTTGATAAAAGAATTGTTCACTTTTATTCCTTGAATTTCTCAATCATTATTAAAAGTTATTCATTAGGTGACTTCGTTAAAACAGTTGTTTCATCTTCCTCATCCGTTAATCCAATATATTATTATAAGCCTTCTGCATAATGTTATTTACCCCATACTTTGATTGTAATGCCTCTTCATACTTAAATTCTTGGTTATTAACATTAAATAATTTGTTTGACTTACTTCTCTCATTAGTTTCAAATTTCGATTTTATAGATTTGTTCTTATTAATCTGATTCGCTTTTAGATAATGTTTTCAATTTTAAACTTTTATTAATCGGTTTCGCTTTTTAGATAACGTTGTTGAAGCTTTCATCGACATTCGCTTTCTCTTTCCCTTGTGATATTTTGGGTGTCATATAGTCCAAATCACCTGAGATGCTCTCTTTGTTAACTGGATTCTCTTCTTCCATCAGTTGTTTATCCATATTGCTGTTTTCTTGACTCGCATTTCCCCCTCTATTCTGCACTTGATTTGATACATTCTCTGCCATTTCTGTTTTCACAACGATGTCAGTTAAAACCTTGTTGCTGTTAGAAAACTAAAAGTTTTCTTCATTTTGATAATAACACTTAAAGGTAATGAGTTTACCCTCAGTTTAGCTTCAAAATATTACAGTGAAGCTTCGTTATCCTTTTTTAATTCCACCTAATATAGGGGACCTGAAACTAACATTGTATTCCTAGAACTACTAGGTGGCGTATTTAAAGGTTTATAGTTTTAAGTATAATATGCAAATCTGGAAATTTGGGAATAAGCAAGCATGGGAATGATAATTGGATGTATTAAATTTACTTGCACTCATGTACTTTTATTTCTAAGTATTTTGTATATATAAAGTTTTATTATTCATAAATGATTATTATACCATTTGCGTTGTCTGGTCATTTGCATTCAATAACTTACCTTGAACAGTGTATATGGTAGACCCATATTCCTACCATATATTATATATTTCATTTATATATTTTCTTTGTGTGATACCATTTGCATTGTCCAGCCTTTCACACTTAGCAACTTTCTTTGAGCAGTAGTGTGTGATAGATGCACATTCCTACCATTTATTATATGCTTCATTTATATATTTCCTTTGTTCATAAATGAGTATAAAGCAGATGATGCTTCCTGACTCTCATACTTGATTATTGTTTTCATTATTTATCTGCACTACAACCTGAAACTATTTATGTTAGTTCAAGTCATTAATGGTATAGATTTTTGAACGATGTTAGTGCATCCTCGAATGATAAGTTTAACAAGTCTTAAAACCTTGCTGGATTCATTGTATTAATAAATATTATTAATGACCATTGATCTGTGCAGCAAATTTTATCTGTCCAGAAACATTTAAAATGTATTGTATTGTATGTTTTGTGATAGTAATAATAATAATAAAAAAATCAAGAAATCTCTAACCATATTAATTGGTATTCAAACTAGATAAGACAATTAAATAAAATAATATGTTATTATTCTAAATGTACTCCCAAGTAAAAGAACTAATAACCTAATGTTGCCCATGGTTTGTGGTCAATTATGTTATTGTTTGTGTTGTGATTATCTAAATATGTAAATAAATTGTAATTTCTCATTATTTTTAACAGTTGTCATTTATTGCAATCAATAAGGTTAAATTAAATGATTATCATGTCTCTTGCATCTATCTCATTTTAGTGGAAATGACAGGAAGTGATATAGCTAGGTGCAAACCATAAACGTTAAATTTTAGGCTGTATAAATTATATCTCGCAGAATAATGATTTTCTTCTTCCTAATATGGATATCTTTTTACCTGATTCAGGGAGATGGTGCAGCTTAATTATTTTTTTTTTTTTATAAACTCATTTAATTTTTATTTTATATGACTTCTTAAAATATAAAATGTTGAATGCCAAAAGTTGAATAAAGTATACCATTGCTGGAAACCCATTGGTTGTGAATTTGTAATGTAATTTTGGTTAGTAATTTAATTGTGAATTGGTATACACCTGGGTCTTTTTTTACGCGGACTTATTTAACATGATTTTGAAGTTATGCGATTCATGTTTCACCGGAAGTCGAACTAAAATAATGCACTATTACTTTAAATAATAAATTTCGTGCACTTACATTATATTGAAAGTAATAGCACATTATTGGAATTCGACTTTCATCTTAGTAATTTCAATATTTTCAGTGCTTTATAATAGTAAGATTTTATGCAATAACGAAATTAAAATCATGATTTCCACATTTTATGTATACACACATTAAATTTTACAAGATTATAATGTAAATTTGTTCAAACATTGTGCGTGTTAATTTTGCATTTTAAATCACATTCTGTTATTGCTTTTTAAAAAAGAACGTAATCAATTACAGTATTAATCATTTAGTGTCCACAAATTTATTTTTAAAAGGTGAGTAATAGCAGTGGGCACAATTAAATTTGACAATTAAAAATTAAAATCTGATTTTTAATTGCTATTAACAATTTAAAAATTCCTTGGTGACTTGAAATTAATGTGATATAAAATTTGATTTTTAAACAGAATTGAAAATTAAAAAATTAAAGACAAAAATAAGAATTTAATTTTTAGTTGTTAGTTTCATAAACAATTAATAAAATCATTGTCTCAAAGATTAATTACTAATTACGTTGTCACCAGAAAACCATTGACATGAGTTGTATTTCTTGGTATAATTGCTGAGAGATTTTTGACTTCGTTCAAGGAGTAGCTACAGTACATCACAACACATGCAAACGAATGTGTTTTTCGCAAATAGTGATAATAATTAAAACGTGTATAAAAAATGTAAATTATTGTACTGTAAATTATGCATAAAAATATATTATTTTGAATAAAATTAAATATTATAGTTAAAAAAAGTTTGTCTTGTATCAATTTTTTTCAAATTTGAAATTTTTTATTAGTCATATTTTATTTCCTTATTTTTTTTTTTTTGTGCGAATTTTAAAGTAATTTTACGTTGGTGCTTTGCTTTTACGCGAATTTTGAAAATTCACAGACCGCATCCTCCCTTTTTCAATGTAAGTTACGTCTATTTTTGTGCGATTTCGTTTGCGCATGTTTTCTGAGGAACCTATCTATCGCGTAAAACGAGACCCAGGTGTAATTAGTTTTTATAACCAGTATATGTGTTTAAAATAAATTGAATTATTCAATCTTAATTGCAGGTTTCAATCCCAAATCCAAATAAGACTTATTTTAGTATTTTTATAAGATAACTGAAAATTAATAACATTACAATTAATTTTGATAAAATAAAAACTCTTTCTTCCTCATCTCTCTTTTCTTCATAATTGTCTATTAATATAATTTTATTCCACACATTTTGTTGCAGAATGACAGACTCGGAACTCAAGGCTTCATAGGTCATAGCCCAGTTCTGTCACTTCCGGGATTCTAATTTCTTATAAACTCTTGAATACTAAATCATTTGATTATTTTTTAATTTTATTTTATAGCCCAATATTATTATCTGAGGAAGGTTAAAATAAAGTCCTTATTATATAAGAAAGGTATTGCAGACTGTTTAACTTCTTTAGTACTGTCATATTGCAATTCTTTAAATTTTCATGTAAATGCTTGATTCAAACCTAGGTCTACATTAATTTAACCTGTGACAATATGGCAATAACATTTGATTTATCTCAAAATAAATGCACTTAAAGTAATAATTTATTCTATCTAATCTAAAACCAAACAATAGACCATCATTCAATTTCCCAGACTAGTTTTTGGCTATTGAAATTCATTAATGAATATTTGATTTGCCGGGATTTGTGTAGATGGCGCAGTAACGGACCAATTAAAAAAGTAATTTAGTTCCAAAACTATCTATAATATTATATATTATAAATTATTAATAGAAAATAATTATTAATTATAGTTTGCACGTATTACCTGCTATTCGTTCTACTTGTTAACTTATGATTAAAGAAAATACATTTATTTTAACTTTTTAACTTGTTTCTATTAGGTTTTTTTATAATTTTTAAATCAAAAATTTATAATAAAAAAAATATACAATTATGGACTTACTATTTCATAGTGACAAAAAGTTATTCTTCAACTGTTTTAAATTCTATTTATTTGGTTTTGAAAACTACTCCAGTCTATTCTTTTTTATTATTTTTTGTTTAATAAAGTTTTGTGCAAAAGTTTCATTTTTTTTTTTTTTTAATTTTATCATAGCACTTACCTGTTAAATTATATATAGGCTTTAAAAAAAAAAAAAAAAGAACATTGTAGTTATATGAAAATTTTTATTGCTGTTTATATGTTTATATAATTGCAATGATTTTGGGAAATTAATTATCTGCCAATTAAATCTATGCCAGATGGATTTGTGTCATTCATTATTATTATTATTTTTAATAAAGTGTAAAATAATGATAAATTTTATTGCTTCAAATTGAATCTAGTTAGAGATACACGGAAAATTCAAACATTATATTCTTCTAATCAATCATTAAAGAAATATTGATGGATAACTTTTGTTTATTTATAAAAATCTTATAACACTTACTTCAGAAATACCATTGTATACTTATTAAACAATTGACTGAAAAGATCTTGCATTTGTGAGTCTTCACTTTATTAACAATGAATTTTGGTAGTTTTTATTTGCTTAAAAAATCGTTGGATTTATGCTGAGAATGTTAGATGAAACGAAGAAAATGTATAAAATGCTGTAAAAGAATAGAAAATTATCCATATTTTCCCCAACATCATAGAACATCGTTTGCTAAAGTTTTAAGTGTTTTTAAAATTTAAAGATTGGACAGTTTCCTTAATCTAATCATATTTATTCATTTAAATTCCATGTTTTGCCTGAGAATAAAACAAAATCATTTGATAATATTCTTTGTGCGACTGATTGATAAAAATTCATTCTTTCAAGTGATTTCACATGTTCATATGTTTCCTTTAAATGCACCTCATAGGAATGTGAATATAATGTACAAATTGGATTAAGATTTTTTTCAAATATTCATATTTGTAAATCAGAAGTAGTTGTAGAATATTAGCCTTCAATATAAAAGTGAATGTTTAATTTATTTCCTATGACATCAGTCCTTTCAAGCAATTATAATAAAAAGAAAAAAAGTGCTCTAAGAATAATGGCAAAAAAATAAAAATATGCACATTGAACTTTGATGAAAAATATTAATTTATATCCACAAATAGATGTTATTTACTCATAGAAAAATTAAAAGATACATATAGAAATGTCATATATTCTCAGTGAAGTTTGTAACTTCACATATGCATGATCATTATTATAGTTACTGAAGATATAATTGGACATTTTCTAATTTAAGTTCATTAGAATGTTTATGAAGATTAGGAATATCACCTGTAAATATTATTTTTCTTAATGATGATTTTTGTCTCTCTAGTTTTGTATTAACATGTATTAACCACATTTTAAATACTGTTTAGGAAAACTTTGATAGATGGATGTTGTATCAATTTTTTCTAGTTGTCACATTTTCTCAAAGTTTATTAACTTCTTCAAACTTTTTTTTTCTCCAGATATTTTGATATTTTTTATTCAGTTATTTTTGATACGTTTTTTCTTATTGCTATTTAATTATAACAAGTGCTTAAAGACTTTACAGAGGGTTTTTTTTTCTTCAATGGACTACTTATTGATCACTATATTCAATTCATATAAATCGGTTCACCGCCTAGGACTTATTTCAAATCAAGATCCTTTTTTAAAAAATATTCACTCAAAAATTCCTATTAACAGTTGAAGAAATACGACATTAAAAATGCACTTTTTATGAGGTTTCAAACAATTTTTTTTTTAGATCCAACAATCTTCCTAGATGTTACTGGAGTGTCAACAAATCCAAGAACACCCATGGTTATTGCATTCATCTTTCTAAATAATTTAACTGTCTGATTTACATATACAGTTATACACAAATCATGAATCATAGTTATTGACTGACAAATCTCATAAGCAGTGGCAGAATTGGAGAATTTAATAAAATTACTACTGAATCTACCTCCTGAGTGGAATCTCTAGTTTTCTTTCTGATATTTGGTTAAAAAAAAAATCGTATGCTAAATAAGTAAATGTAATTCTTCCTCCCACTTCCTAAAAAAAAAAAAAAAAAAAAGGTAATTTTCTTCACATGTAATTAATTTATAGCTATCATATTTTTTTTTTTTATAAATAGAATTATTTATAACATTTCTTTATTATCTATGCATATATTATTAAAAGCAGTAAACTATAGTCTAATGGTATTGATTTTGCTGAACTCAAATGATTTGCTGTTTTTAGATTTAAGTGGGAAAAATAGCATTTTATAGATTATGTCATAGTTAGGAGTTAGATGTAGAAGTTAATATTTCATGAGCATTTAGATGCATTTTATTCAGCAGATTACATTTCAGAATGCAAGGAGGTTTTAGATTAGATAGGCGTATAGGAGATAGTTTATTTATAGTTACACAACTTATGGATATGAGTAGGAATTCAGGTAAACAGTTATATATGGGTTTTATAGATATAGAGAAGACATATGATAGAGTAAATAGAAATATATTATGGATAAGTTTAACAAATTTGGGAATGGATGAAGCTTTAATAGATATTATTAAGAAATTATATGAAAATAATTATTATATATATCAATTAGGGAATATAGAATCAGTTAAAATTAAAAATGAGGTGGGACTAAGACAAGGATGCCCTATGTCACCTATTTTGTTTATGTTGTATTTGAGTGAAATGGAAAGAGCAATAGAAAGAATAGGAAGAGGGATAGAGATACCATTTATAGATAGTAAGGGAGTACACCTCGGTCTCGTTTTACGCGATAGATAGGTTCCTCAGAAAACGCGCGCAAACGAAATCGCGCAAAAATAGATGTGACTTACATTGAAGGGGGGGGGGGATGTGGTCTGTGATTTTTCAAAATTTGCGTAAAAGCAAAGCACCAATGTAAAATTACTTTAAAATTCGCGCAAAAAAAAAAATCAGGAAATAAAATATGACTAATAAAAAATTTCAAATTTGAAAAAAATTGATACAAGACAAACTTTTTTTAACTGTAATATTTAATTTTATTCAAAGTAATATATTTTTATGCATAATTTACAGTACAATAATTTACACTTTTTTATACATGTTTTAATTATTATGATTTTTTGGTGACAACGTAATTAGTAATTAATCTTTGAGATGATGATTTTATTAATTGTTTACGAAGCTTGCGATATCCAGACATACAACCATTTAGCTCTCGTTGGAATTTAAGAGCATGTTAATGATTAGTGTCATTAATAAGAAAATAATAATTGATTACGTTCTTTTTTAAAAAGCAAAAACAGAATGTGATTTAAAATGCAAAATTAATACGCACAATGTTTGAACAAATTTACATTATAATCTTGTAAAATTTAATATGTATATACATAAAATGTGGAAATCATGATTTTAATTTCATTATTGCATAAAATCTTACTATTATAAAGCTCTGAAAATATTGAAATTACTAAGATGAAAGTTGAATTCCAATAATGTGCTATTACTTTCAATATAACGTAAGTGTGCAAAATTTATTATTTAAAATAACAGCGCATTATCGGAAATCGACTTCTGGTGAAACACGAATCGCGTAACTTCAAAATTGTGTTAAATAAGTCCGCATAAAAAGAGACCCAGGTGTATATATTTTGTCAGGTCTTTTTTTTTGAAGATGATATATTTTTGTGTACAGAAAGAAGAGAAGATATGGAAGTTATGCTGAGGACATGTGCAAGGGTGGGTAAAGAGATGGGGATTAAATTTAGTGAAGAAAAATCAAATATAATGATGATTAATACTGAGGAAAGAGAAGATGTAGAATTTTTATTGGGAGATATTAAGTTAAGTGTGGTGAATAGATATAGTTATTTGGGAATTATTTTAAGTAATCAGAAAAATTATTTGGATGAATGGGAGAAAAAAATGATAAATGAAGCAAAGAAAAGAAAGGGATTGATAAAGAAATTAACAGTGTTTTCATATAATAAATATGATGTAGTTAGAATTATATGGAAAGGAGTTGCAGTAGCAGTGTTAACATATAGTAATGATGCATTATATGTTAGTAAAGAGGTATTAAATTACTTAGAAAAAGTTCAAAGGGAAATAGGAAAACATGCATTGGATGCAGATGTATGGACAGCAAGGGAGGCAATTCAAGGAGAAATGGGATGGTCAAGTTTTCATATGAGAGATGCAAAAAGTAAAATGAAAATGTTTGGTAGATTGCAGTTTATGGATAATAAAAGAATAGCTAAAATAGTATTTAATTGGGTTATGAGTAAAGGGCAGGTAACAAGATAGGTGAGAAAGGTAAGGCGGTATGCATAAGATTTGGATAAAGAATTTATATCTGTATATTTGTACAAAAGATGGGATGATTGTTTTAAGAGGATTGTTGAGTATTATAGTAGTAAGGAATGGGATAAAGGAATCGATTTATTAATAAAGAACAGGGAGTTAGAGAGATGGAGAAATAGTATGGAGAGTAAAAAGAGTTTAAATATATATAGAAATAAACAGAATAATTAGGTGTGAGTTAATATATGATAATAGTAAGGAAAGTAGTTTATTATTTAAAGCTCAATGGGATCTTTAGCTACAAGAGAATACACATGTAAATGGAAAAAAATGGGTGATTTATTTTGTAAATTATGTAAGGAAGGAATAGAAAATATTAGGCATCTGTTAATTGAATGTAAAAGCTTGAAAACAGAAAGGGCACATATAATGAAGTTATGGAAGAATAAATATGAAAAAAGTGATTATACAGAAAGTGAATTATTGGTTTTTATGCTGGGTTTGGACAAAAGATAATGGGGATTTAGATATAAAGGTTATAGAATTGACAAAGATTATGTTGTGGAAATGGGATGGAGCAGAATAAGGGAAAATTTAGACTGGGGAATGGAGAATAAAGTGGCTAACAGGTTTATCTGAGCATAATTGCTGAGATATTCTTGACTTCGTTTAAGGAGAAGCCACAATGCATCACATCACAGCAGTCTATAAAAAGAAAAGAAAAAGATCATGTGATGTCAGAAAGTGGAGCTCACATGCAAATTATCCTTGGGTGATTTTTGTGTGAGGTGTACACTTTGACCTTTTACAATATAAAAGTTTTTGTTTTTTTTTGAACAATATTAAATATATATCCTAATGAAATGTACATTGCTATGTTCGGGCTGTGATTTATTACAACTACCTATTTTGTTATTAGGAACATAAACTAGCATATATGTTTAAAAAAGAAATGAACTCTCAGGATGTCAGTCAGGTTAAACTATTTAATGACAAATTAGAAAAGGTTACAGTGAATAATTATTTATAATTAATTATTGTAATAAAATATAATACAAAAGTTATGCAAGTATTTTTACCATACATTCACCTATGCCCTGAGGCTTACTAACAAACAATAATATAGACCAACATGGTCTTTAATTTTGCCAAGATCCCTTCTTTGCACCTTCAGCGGGGATTCACTGGGTAAGAAAAGCCAGTCCAGGTCCTTCTTTAGTAGAGTGTCCAATCTTCAGTAGCAAAAACTTTTTATAGGTACTTCCCCTTCCAGACTGTGAGCATTAGGATCCAGTGGATATTCCTTTCTATTGGTCATTTATATTTATTCCTATGCTTATTGGTTTGCAGTGCTGTATGCTCAATCTAGTTTTAATCATGCTCGATCTGAAAAAGTCTATAGAAAACTTGTTGTGCACGTATTTTAATTCGCGCAGCACACAGCATACATATAATTGCATTTTCAAATATGTATATATTTGTAAGAAATGCCACATGTTTTCAAAATGTATTACAGAAAAATGATTATTTTTTTTATTTTATTTATTGAAATATGTTCTTATAAATATTTGTAAATCAAAAGTTTTGAATCATATGTATATACATTATAATTTCTAAAAAAATATAGTAGATATACAAGTAAGGTATTTGAATTATATCACTTTCTGATAAGTTAAATATCAAAAGTCTTTCAAAATCTACAGCAGAAAAAATGTTTTTTTTTTAAATCCACATTATAAAGAGAAGCTTCTTTTTATTGAAATATTTTATTATAAATAATTATTATATATGTTACTTGTCATAATGATAAAAAATATGCCAATAAAAATAGATAATAACTATATTTACAAATGTTTTCTTTCAAGTGTAAAAGATTCCCAGTGAGGATCCATATAAAATTGATGATGTGATGCACTGGGACTTCTTTTTTGGAATCAGGAATCTCTCAGCCACTATACCCAGAGAAACCTGTTAGCCACTTTACCTTCCATTTCCATTTCCCACTCTATGTTTTTCCCATATTCTTCTCTATCCTGCTCCAGTCAATTTTCACAGTATAATCTTTGCCAACTCTATGGCTTTTATATATAAATCCCCCTTATCTTTTCCCAAACCCAGCATAAAAACCAAGAACCTACTTTTTGTATAATCACTTTGTTTATATTTAATCTTCCACAACTTCATTACTTGTACCCTTTCTGCTTGCAGGCATTTACATTCAATTAACAGATGCCTAATATTTTCTTTGCTTCCCTTATATAACTTGCAGACTAAATCATCCATATTTTTCCATTTATGGGTTCATTTTCTTATTGCTAAAGATCCTGTTCAAGCCTTAAAACAGTAAACTACTTTTCTTGCTATTATCATAAATTGACTCACACCCAATATTCTCTTTACTTCTATATACATTTAAACTCTTTACTCTCCATAGTAGTTCTCCATCTCTCCAATTCCCTATTCTTTATTAATGCATCTATTTTTCTATCCCATTCCTTGCCACTATAACACTAAACAATTCTCCTAACGCAGTCATCCCACCTTTTGTATAAGTATACTGACATAAATTTTTTATCCAAATCTTCTGCATACCATACTACCTTTCTCACCCATGTTGTTGCCTGCTCTTTACTCATATCTCAATTAAATACTATTTTGTCTATTCTCTTTGAATATCTCATTAATTAAATCTGTCACCTACATAAAATTTCACAAACTAATATCTGAATGCTATGTACATGCGGTGAAATAAAAGTATGCATGCTTACAATGCATACTGCTAAGTAATATCATTGCAAGCATCACAAGGTAAGGAAGAATTGCAAGCCAAATAAATTAGATGACACAAAAAACAAAAATGTCTGGAATCAAACTTAGAAAAGATTGAAAATAAACTTATTTAAAAAATTGTCTCATAATAATCGCAGGAATTCTGCAATATGTTGGACAATAGTTGTTTGGTCTGTAATTACATTTATCATTCATATTTTTATAAGTATCAGTGTAATGTGTTTGATATAGCATAAAAGTTAAGTATCGAACTGTGAAATATGCGTTCTTGGGATTAATTCTTGAGATGTCTTGAAATAATACTGATATCATCTTCTTTTTTTTAATACGGATATTATCTCTTTTTTTAGTATTGATAGTTTTTTTTTTACACATTTTACTAATCTAATTTTTTTTTTGGATATGGACTGCCATGGAAATTATCATCTAATTGATTCATAATACCAACCATATACATGACAATCCAAATATATTATTGCTTGCATTTCTTCTGTTAGATAAATGGAATATAAATCATTAACTCCCAGATATTGGACTGTATATATATATAGTATGAACAATATGACTAAGTTATATTGAAATAAGAAGCATATAAAAAATTAAATTATAAAGTAGTGTAAATATTCTATTTTTGAATGAATATTTACAAATTATCTTTGTTAATAAAAAAAAAATGTAAACAAGTTATGCATGATCCAAATGAAAATAAAAATAACAAACCAGAATTATTTTTAATCAACTAATTAACATGTTTGTCAGATTCAACATAGTTAAAGCTAATCATTATTTATCACATGGAAAATTTTTAGAAGTTATTTTGCAGTGTCAAAGTCAGGAGAGTTAATATGTAAATAAAAAGGTAAAAGTGTAAATAATTATTTTTTAATTTTCAACTGTTTTTGCGTCTTTTATTAAACAAATTTTGTAGAATTCATTTTATTTTAATTTACAAATTTTATTTTATCGAACTGAAGGTGCTGGGATTTAATTTGTCCAAAGGTATCTCTTATCCAGATGGCATCCATGTACTTAATTACTTTTTTTAAATATTTTTTTTTATTTTAATACAAATAATAATAATCGAATAGTTTGTTGTTCAGATCACAAGATCTATCAGAACTGACAAAATTAAGTTGTGATCAATGGAACTTTTGGTCTTGAGTTTGAAATCTTACCACTGCATTAAGCCATGCTATTTTGCTTTTGAAATATTATATTTATTAATTTTAATTCATTAAAAATGATCAATATATAGTTTCTGTTGTCTCCCAATACTATTTTAATAATATTAATAACGGAATGGTTTATTGCTCTAGAATTCAAATGAAACTGGGAACACTAGAAATGACAGGCTTGAGCCAATTAAATATTTAGTCTCATAAAAAAAAAAAAAGAAGCAATAATGTGTTTACAAATTAAGCAGAAAATTTTAAGTCCTGAGTCGACTGCATTTTTTTTAATTTTTTTAGTGTATATAAATTTTAAAAAGTGCCCAAGAGAATGAAAGATAAAAAATTAATGCACATTAGATTTTTCTATATATACATTAGAAATAATCAAGTGTATAATACAAAAAAAAGTTTCATATTTATTTAATTCTGTATTATTGACTTTAAGTAAAGAAAATAAATACTAAAGAAAACTGATAATAAAAGGACTTAAATATTTAATATATGTATAAAATCAGAAACACTAATAGTTGGAATATTTAAAGTGTAATGATTGGTTTTGTTTGGTTGTATTAATAAAATTTTCAACTTTAAATGCCAATAGTTAGAAATGTTTAAGTATAGAGCAGAAGTTCATTATTTATTTCTAAAATATATTTATTCTAAAAATTGATTGACTTGCATATACTTATAAAAGCTACTTATAAAGGATTGTGGCTATTCTAAGTCCAAGAAAAGAAAAGAAAGAAAAAAAAGCTCTAAAAATGAGTTTGTGAACATGCTGTCCATTTTTTGGTTTATTTGTTTATTTGATATTTTGTGATGCTCTTGATTTAATTTCTTCACAGAGAACGTTTTTTTCTGAAATACTTCAACATCATATCTAATTATATGAATAATCATATAGTACAGGTGCAATGACAAGATTGTATGCAGTAAATATTAGAAGTTTGCCCTGCTTAATTCCTTTAAAGCTTCCAAGAAGAATTAGAGAGTTTTCTTTCAGTTAACAACAAATTCCTTTCTGCAGCCACAAATCATATACATAAGATTATATATACTTATATGTTACCAACTATAAGTTTAGTTCTTTCCTAATGTTCACATAAAACTGATCACAAAAAATATCAATATTATTAAAATTCAGATTACATATCCTTTGCAATCTATTAATAACTGATTTAGCTAAGAAAGTATTTTTACATTTATTAATATTGAAAGTATACATTTCTCTTAACAAATGACTAGGTACTTTTAATTCTATTTTTTACTCACATCAATTTTCCCATCAATTAACTATTTTAGCAATATCTTATCTTTCAACATTCTTCTTTCTTTCAATATTGTTTTAAAATTTAAATGTTCTCCCTTTATTAATTTAATGAATTTTTTTTTCACATTATGAATTCTGAACTCAATCAAATTCAAATTCCATATAGAAGAACCATATTTTAAAAGTGATACAAAAGAAAAAAATAATATATTTTATGTAAGGAGATTTCTTCAATGTCTCAAAATACAGCCCAACTTTCTGTATGCTTTATTAATAATATATTTAATGTGTACGTTGAAAATAAAGTTATTACAAAATATAATTACTGAGATACAATCTCTTTATATATTATAATACCATTCTCAATTTTGTATTGATAAATAGATTTTCCAGTTTTATTAGTACAAAAAATAATATATGTTTTATTAAAATTAATCTCCATATTGTTATACCTACACCAAACCTTAAAAAATCTATATCTCTTTGAACCTTAATGTGATCATTATAAGTAATAATTCTTTTGAATAACTTACAATCGTCAGCATAAGAAAATAGCATACTATTTTTAATATATTGTTCAACATCACACATAAAAACATTAAAAAGTAAAGTTACTAATATTCCATTCTGAGGAACACCTATCATATTATTAAAAAGACAAGAATTCTACCTATACATACATAAGATTTACAATCTTTTAAATAATTAAGTTATCACATTAAGAAAAAGCCTACAAATTATCAAACATTTTCACACACATATTTAGGAATTTCATTTGTAGGATAAATATGATAAAATAATTAATAGTAATTCTAAATCAGGCATGTCAACCATGTGGCCTGCTGACAAAAAGTCTGCATCTTGCCAAGATTGGTAACCATAATAGTTATATTTTTTTGACTTATGATTATACATACATAAATGAATTAAATGCATCATACTTGTGCATTATCCTGTCTAATATTAGCTTGGCAGATGGTTTTTTTTTTAAATATATATAATTCCAGGGATATACAATAAATATTAAAAAACAAAAGGATTGACAAGTATTTGTTGTATTTATATTTATGTTATTACTGTTATTGTTATTTTTAAAAAAGGAAAAACTTCTGCTAAAATTAATTATAATATTTCCAATTTATTTATTACTTTTTTTTTTTTAATTCAACTTCTTAGTATAAAAATAATAATGTAAGAAACCTTAAGGGTCTTATTGGGTGCATTTTGAAAGGTCTGGATCCCATACCTTTGTAGATACTTCATTGTGTGCTGTTCTGTCAAAGAAAAATCCCAAACTTTTATCATTTTGACAAAATCCTAGTGACAAAAGTAAAGTTACTAAATATAGACAAAGTACAACCATTTTTGGAGCATATTGACGTTTACACATTATAATATAAATATAAAAAAGAAATTGAATTAAAGTTTCTGAATAAAATTTATAATTGAATTATTAATTTTTTTAAATTCAATAATTAACACATATTTGGTAAAATAAAATGTAAAAAAAAATACTTGTTACCTGAAACTGTATATTTAAAAAAATATTGTTGTCGATATTTAGATAAAGCTGATAACATCTGTACCACTCTGACAGTTTAATTGAGGTTCTGAATGTGAATGGGAGTATACCAATAGTGTTTTCTTTGAAGTTATTAAAAATTCATAATAATAAGCCCTCTAATAATATGAATAAAAAACAATGCATTGGAGAACATTGCAGTTTTCAAGAAAACCGGGAATTACAATATTTTTTTATTGAAAAAAATAATAAAGTTTTATATCTGATATGTAGAAACTTTGTTGCAGTTTGCAAAGATTATGATACAAATTATAAAGAATGCTATGACAAATATGTTGGGAAACTTTGAGAAGTTAAAATATCAGAATTAAAGTTGACCCTCAGAACACAACAAAGCATAATTACCAAGCCTACTGAGGATAATGAGGCTACTCTTAAAACTAGATATTTTTTAGCACACTTATTTGCAAGCAAGTCAAAACCATTTGCTGAAGAGGAATTTATTCATGAATGCATTGTTAAAGCAGTAGAAGTGTTGTGTCCAGAACAATGAAAGCAGTTCAAAAATATAATTTTATCTTGAAATACCATTGCTAGCAGAATTGCTGATATAGCCGAAAATTTAAGGAATCAGTTAAAATCAATAATTCCAACATTTGAGACATTCTACTGCAATTAATGAAAGTACAGATGTGCAAGTTACCACTCAATTAGCTGTTTTCATGGATGTGATGTAAATTTGAGAGTTAGTGAAGAACTTCTAGAACTTAGTCCTATACATGGTTGAACTACTGATGTTGATATTTTTGACAATCTTATGAAAGTTTTGATTCAATACAATTTACCATTAAAAAAGCTAGTTTGTTTTGCAACTGATTGTGCTCCTGCCATGAATGATGTTCTTAAAGGGGTGTTATTACAAAATTAAAAGAAATATGCAAAGAAGGTAATGAGTATTTTCAACATTTTCATTGCATTATTCATCAGCAAACATTGTGCTCCAAAGTTTTAAATATTGGACTCGTGCTGAAAAGTATCACTAAAATTGTAAATTATATTCATGCATGTGTCTTAATCATCATCAGTTTATTTAATTTCTAGAAGTAATAGGAAGTTAATACACTGATCTTCATTATTATACAGAAATTAGATAGTTTTTCAGTCATAATAATTTCAAGTGATTCTTCAAATTGCTGGATGAAATTACTATTTTTTTAGAATCAAAGAATTATGAATGTGGAATATTGCAAGATGATCAATGGATAAAGATACTTGACTTTTTCAGTTTATATTGTAAATCACCTTAATCAACTTAATCTTAAACTACAAGGGAAATATCATATAGTGTTTGACAATATTAATGTTTTCAAACAAAAATTATTACTTTTGAAAAAACAACTTCAAAATGAAAATATATCTCATTATGAATGTTGCCAGTCACTATTACAAAAAACCCAGAGTTACTTTTCAGAATACGCTAGATGAATTGCAACATCAGAAAATGAATTTGAAAGGTTTTTGGATTTCAGAAAATATGAAACTCAATTTCATCTATTTACTTTTTTTCTAGCAATTGATATTGAAACCATGGATGATAATTTACAATTGGAATTAATTGAAATTCAATGTGATTCCATATTGAAACAAAAATATATAGAAGTCGGGATTTCAAATTTCTTTAATTATTTATCAATCGACTGATTTCCCAATATATTGTGTGCCATTAGATGTATTTCCATGTCATGCAGCTCATATTTTTGCAAACAATTATTTTCAATTTTATAAAATAATAAGACTTACATTCAAATATCAGCCTTTCAAGCTAATTGTGCATGCGCTTTTTTCAAGTGTTAATAAATGAATACTTTCCTTTCCAATACAAGATATAGTATTTATGCAGGAATAAAATGATCCACTTATTCCTACAACTCAAATGTAGGCATAGCGCTATATAAAAATAAATGCTTATTTACATATGATTAAGTTTCAGTTAGAGTGACGTTTAATAAATTCTAGACAATTTCACTGACGTCGTTCATTCAGACACCGTAAATAGTAATTTAAAGTGAGTGGTCTATCCTCATGCTTTCCTTGCCAATACTCCAGATTAGCTCATAAAGAAGCATTTGAGTTGTAGGAATAAGTGGATTCATTTTATTTCTGCATAAATATTATATCTTGTATTGGAAAGGAAAGTATTCATTTATTATTAACACTTGCAAAAAGTGCATGCACAATTATCTTGAAAGGCTGATATTTGAATGTAATACAATTGTAGGCATAGCGCTATATAAAAATAAATGCTTATTTACAAAATAATAAGACTGCAAAAGATCAAGATTAACAGAGCAGCATATACAATCAATTTTAAAAGTATCTACAGCTCAACAAATTCAATTAAATTTTCAAGGGTTGGTTAATGAAAAACGTTGGCAAGTTTTTTCAAAGAAATGATGCAATATTATTGAATTAAATTGATGTTGGTTTGGAAAATAGTTTCTGTACTTGACATGTGTTTTTTAACATAGTTGTATTTTGTCATGTGTGATTTTATATGTAAAACTACATTGTTAATAATAAATAATATGCTTTCTTTTAATTTTTGTATTTTATTGCAATGCTGCCCATGACTTGATGTTAAATAGTTTATATGGTTCTTAGTGGGAAATGAGTTTGACATGCTTGTTCTTAAGTAAAAGTCCAAAACTTTAAGCAATTAAACTTTTTAACCGTATTGTGCTGGAAATAAAGAAGTTAAATCCCTTTATAAATAATATATGCATTTAATTAGAAAACTTGAAGTAAAACTTTAAAGAATTTAAAACAAGACAAAAAAAAAGGTATTCTTTCTATTTATAGAACACAGTAGAAGTCTCAGCATTTCAACCAGAAATAATTAATGAAAAGTCTGGGGCAGTACTTTAAAATAAAAGGCAAATATTAATTATAGAAATAATATCTAAAATAATTAAATATATAATAGTTAATCTTATGAAAATATAATCCAAGAAGATAATTTGTCCAATACTATTCTTAGATGTAAAAATTATTGAAATATTCCAAATAAAAGTGATGTATATCATTAAGGTTATATAAACTTAATAAAAGAAGCAATACTTAGCCATAATACATTCAAGCCTATGTCACAAAGAATCCACAATAACATTGAATTAAACTGAAGAATAAAGAAAAACCAAATTATATATATTAATAAAATGGATAATGATGTACTAGATTATTGACTTTCCGAAGTCTTTGATGTATCTGAACAGTATAGTTTGCTATGGTTAATGTACTTTTTCTTTAATAATTTTTTTAATACTACAGAAACAAGCATCCTTGTTATCGGTAGACATAACTACTTTAGTTAATTTGATATTTTTAAGGCTATGTTGACTTAAAAACCTCTTACAGTAAATAGTTTGGAGTTATCCTTTTTGGATTCTCAACTAAATTCTTTAGACAGCCCTTAAAATTTCTGTCACAATACTGTAATATCTACAGATATGTTTTACTAGCTTATATCTTCTATCCATAAATTTAATACCTTACCAAAAAATTATCATTTTACATGATTATAATTTTATCTTTTTCACATGGACAAATTTTCATTGCATGAATAGGCTTTTCTTTTTTCTTCATTTCTCTGGTAGATGATTCATTTCTTTAAAACATATGGCTTACTTCCAAATATGATTTTTTTCCCCATTATTTGTTAATAACTTTTTTTTTATCACTTAAAATAAAAAGTACTTCATAAATTTTCTTAAATTTTATAGATCTTCCAATTTTATATTTATAAAACATTTTATTAAACACAGTCTTGTACTATGTCAAATTTTTGAAAAGGGTAAAAATGGATAAAAATGCATTTGTTTTTATCTTATTTAACATGAAGAAAGCATAACTAGCAAATAAAATCATATTGTGAGGGCATTCCAAAATAAAAAAAATAGTTGTTGTCAAACAATTTGTGATATAAGATTGTAAATTTTTTTAAATCTGTCAATTTTGTTTTTATTTATTGTTTGTTTGCATGTTTTTATTTTATATTTATTCTTTCTTTTTTTTTTTTTTGGTTTAACATATACTTAAAATTGTATATATTGATGCAATGCTTATTGCAGCTTGATTATATTATTTATTACTATGAAAAGTCTTGTATGTGAAAAGTGAATTCAGCTTTTCAGAATATCCCTATCCCCAGACTGGTTTCTAATTCTGGCTTTCATCAGTGATGCATTAGGATATACAAGCATTAGATTTAAAATACCAGGTCAAGCCTAATGTTTAACTATTAAGTAGAAAATCTAAAAATTTTCAGACATCCATTAAATAGCCATATGGGACTGAACTAAGTTCAGATACATTATATGTTAATAGCTTTAGTAATATAAAATCACCTAACCCTTAAGAGCAATAACAATAATTGCAAGGGAATCAATTCATATATCATGTGGCTTAATTTACTAAGCTTGTATTACAAATGTTATATAATGAGCACGCCAGTAGCTCTTAACAAGCTTTTCAGAATATCCCTATCGTCAGAACAGTTTTTAGCTCTGGCTTATTAAATTAAGTCATGTGATATATGACTTGATTTCCTTGCAGTTACTGTTATTGCTCTTAAGGCTTAGGTGATTTTATATTGCTAAAGCTATTAATATATGGTGTATCTGAACTTAATCCAGTCTCATATGGCTGTTTAGGTTAGATAGCTGGATTCGAAAACATATAGATGTCTGAAATTTTCAGATTTTCTACTTAATAGTTAAACATTAGATAAAGTGTTGGGCTTGATCTGGTGTTTTAAATGTAATGCTTGAATATCCTAGTGTCTTACTGAAGAAAACCAGAGCGAGAACCAGTCTGAAGATATGGATATTCTGAATAGCTTGTTAAGAGCTATTGGCATGGTCATTATATAATACTTGTAATACAAGCTTATTAAATTAAGTCATGTGATATATGACTTGATATCTTTGCAACTCTTATTATATAATGTTTAAATTTATTTATTAAGCACATAGGACATGTAATTAAAGAGAAAGGATTTCACATTTATAATTTATATAATAATTCAACAATGTCATGCTGAGCACAGAGAAAACTCTCAACCCCAAATCCAAGATGGAGACTTTATATAGATAAGAATGGCTGTCTAATCTTTAACCTAAATTCTTAATTATATAGGCCAATCTGAAACATTTGGTTTGAGAGCATGAAGATGTTGCTATTGCCTTTGAATATTTCAACTGTGTGAAATTCTACAAGATACATGTGAATTGTGATCATGAGCCTAAATCAGTTACACACACAAGTTATTGTGAAAAAAGGAGTCATATATTTCAAATTTCTTATTCTATATTGACATTTGTCTTTCTCGCAAATTAGCTAGTTATTTGTTCTCCTACTTAAACAAAAACACCAAACCACTTATAATAATTATATTTGTAAAGCGCATATTTGTTATGTAAAGTAATATATATTAAGGCTATAACCTTAAGACTATGCGACTGAAAAAATGACAGTAGGGACCTCTACAAATCTTTAACACAAGATTTATTTAAAAGACAGGAGTGGGCCACTTTTTCTTCAACCTACTTTTTAAATAAATAATTCAAACCACTTATAATTTAAATGTATTCTTCTTGAACATTTTGTGTAATAGTAACATACTTGCAGTCTTATATCAATGTAAAATTAAGCCTAATATTTAGTTGGACTTTAAGAATCAAATCTTATAAACTTCTTCTTCTTCTTTTTCTATCTTTTCAAATGTATTATCAAATTTATAAAGTCAAAAAACTTCACATAAATATATCGATATATTTATGTGAAGTTTTTTGACTGAATCAAATCTTATTGAAGATTTGTGTTTTTTTGAATGTTTGTGATGATAGTGTTTCAGTTGTATTTATATATTGAACTATTTCCATCATCTTATATGAGTATTGAATGTTTTTAGAAAAATTTAACTTTACTTAAATATTCCAAATACATTCATCTGTTAATAATAGCACACGGGTTAGTATATGCACAATGTTTCGAGAGGTATTATTCTCCCCTCTTCTTCAAGTGTTGCCGGCATGACACTGACAGTACTAGCATGGGAATCAAACCTGGACCCTTAGATTCTTAAGTATTGAATTTTAAGGTGATGCTCTAACCAATTGAGCTATCCTGTCAAAGCATTTACATGCTAGTACTGTCACTAATAAGGCCAGAAACACCTGAAGAAGAAAGGAGAATAATATCTCTCAAAATGTTGTGCATAAACTAACCTGTGTGCTATTACTAATAGTTGAATGTATTTGGGATATTTAAATAAAGTTTAATTTTTCTAAAGACATTCAATACTCATATTAGATAATGGAAATAGTTCAATAAATAAATACGGCTTATTGAAGATTTATTTGAATGTTTTGCCTCTTGCTCTAATTTATTATATATATTAGTTTTTGCAAATTGCATTGCAACTCTCTTGTTTTGTACTGATGTATATTTTACTTACTAATAAACTGTTTTTTAATAATAATAAAAAAATAGTTTTCATTTTGTAAATTGTTTTCCACAAAAAAAAAATTGAAGAAAATTAGGTTTCAAATTTTGTATACAATTAAATTTAAAGGCTCATAAACATATGCTAAAAAATAATGGAACCAAAATTATTAAGGTTAAAGATGTAGTTTCGATGACGAGCATACATACAAACATTTATATATTCATACAAATGCCCACATACTTATATCAACATATTTTTGAAAAGAAATGGTTATATAGAACTTCAGGTCAAAATATAACTTGAATAAAATTTTAATATTTCCGTAAAGTTTTATAAGCACCACCAGATATCAGATTGTTTTTATCAGATTATTTTTATACACTTTTTGGAAAAGGGAACAGCTGTCAGTAAGTTGATGTGTTTGTTTGTCTCTGTTTTCATACTTCTTTAATATATAAAAATGACATGATATTAAAGGAAGACTCAGGTGGTTTAGTATTGCTACTTTCTAGAAAACATTAATTCTTTGACTTTTCATAAAAAGTTTTTAAAAATTTAGCTATTTTAAAAACATTAAATTGTTTAAATGAATTCTATAATAACTTAAAAACAATGTTTCCTTTATGTAAAAAAAAAAAAAAAAAACTTTCTTAATGACAATGATACATGAATTGTAAAATGCAAGGAAAAAAGCAAATTAAGTTTGCATAATTTTAGCATAATGAATTTACAACATTTTTTTGGTCATTAACAAATAGTTGATTTGGTCATATTACATTGACCAAAAGTTACTTCCTTACAAACGCTTTGTAAATATAATTTTTTTGTTAATTATTTTAATTTGGCTTATATGATTATTTTTAAACTACTAAAAATAGCAAAACATCATGTCTTAATTATAATATTTTTACTCAAGGAATTCTTACTTTTTTTAAAAAAAAAATCAGTATACAGGTAGCCATTCACATCATTTTGAGAGAGTAGAGTGAATAATAAATGCATTTTACTTATTAAAATATTTTAGCATATTTGTGAAATCAAGTGACTGTTTGTGGAAAATGGATGTCCTTACTACTGCAAAATATTTGTAGGACTGGCTAAAATCTAAAATATTTTTTTTAGGAACTAATTTAACCCTGGAGATAAAATATTGTTAAGTAGGAATCGTATCTTTAATAAGATTGAACAAAAATAGCAGGGATTTTATCTCCCAGAGATTTTAGCATCTGGATCGAATCTCAACAATAGGTAATGATATTTATAGAATATGCTGAGAATAAATGGCTTTTTAATACTGCAATAGGAGACACCAGCAAGTGGTTTGATATTAAATCATCCTGTTATTCAAGAATATGCTCTGTACATATAAAGTAATGAAACCAGAAAGTTAATTAGATCTTATATAGTATTTAAATAATGATTTATTAATGTAAATATACAAGTTTTAGCTTTTGTAAGTGAAGAAAAAAAACTGTTGAAAGTAGATCCAGTTTTACAAATGGAAAAGCAAGTTATAGCAATGAAGAAGAGCTGTGATGAAGAATTCTAGATATAAACTTTAATCAACTCATTTTGTTTATTAATTGTAATATTTAGTAAATGTTTTTTTTCATATGTCAAATGCGTTGACTGGGAAGCAAACTTGGGCCAGCTGCTTGGAAGGTAGCTATGCTAACCACTAGGCCACCAACGCTTGACTAGTAAATGTTTTTATGTGCTATATTAAATGAGTATACTATCAAATACAGTTAAGCTGTGATGCATACTGTATCAATATATACTATTTCAATTACATGCTCTCCAAAAAAAAATGTAAATAAGCAAAAAATAAGTAAATAAAATAAAAACTTGAATTTATGACATGGCAAAAACCTTGTCTTGATCTCAGAAAACTGTACATAATCATATTTATTAATATTTTTTCACTTAGCATTGAAAGCTCATTACTCATGTGTATGTTATTTTGTGTAATAAAATGCTTTCTAAATTTAATGCTAAAAGTTTTATAAAATTTAATAAATTTTGTAAAGTATTTTTTTTACATGATAAAAAAGGAAATATATATCATTCTTATATTGTGACAGAGAGCTTAAAGTTTGAAGTTTTTAAGCAATAATCTAAAATGGGTAAAAAAAAATAGCAGTAACTATATAAATTTCAAAGCCAATGTGGATTTAAAACATCAAACAATTTTAAAAGGCCATAGTTTGTGAATAACAAACAATACTGCTAATAAGTTACTGAAGAAAAATAATGTAAGCCAGAGTCTATTTAATTGCAATACAAATATGCTATAGTAAGCTCATTATTTTTATTTTTTGAGAGAATGCAAATGAGCAAACACACATAGCAATTACCTATGTAAATGTGCTTTCAATTTATTATTAAGTACAATTGTTTAAAAAAATTTCTATTATAATCTTAATTTATATATACATATATGCTTATGATGGAAAATTCTGTAAAATACAATTCAATAAACCATACATATTTTATAGCAATCAAAACTTATGAACAAAACATAAACAATTATATGTGTTCGATATTTTTTTTTATCAAAAAACAATTATATGTGATGTATGATGCTCATAAGATAAATTTGGAACAAAATAAAGCAGATATCATGGTTGCACTGTGTAGCATTAGTGATTAATTTAAGTTTAATGAATGCCCAAAATGTTAAAAATGCAAATACAAAGTTTACTTATAGACAACTGCTACTAAGATGAATTGAAAATTGTAAGAATCAATACTAGATTGAGAGTTATCCAAAATGCTAAGTACAGCGGGGATGTTAATGATGTCCTTAAAGCTTAAGTAAAGGATTAAACCATGATTCATGATGAAGCAGAAAAGAAATATTCTGTAATTTCCTGTTGCTTTAAACCAAGATCATCAAATAAATTGCAAATAATATTGAGGTAAATTATAATTCTTGGATAATATCTTTTTAAGTTTAAAATTATAGAAAGATATATTCTTTAATCAAATAGGTCTATTAACAATATAATTATAAATGGCAAGTATAAAGTATTTATACTATGATAATCATTGATGAAGTGATGAAAACAGCTAGTTCCAGCTCAGAAGATCAAAAATGTTTTTGAATTCCATTTGACAAGCAATAATGCCTGCGCATTTATTTGTTTTAGCAAACAACTTCCTGTACCAACACCATACCTTGGAAGGTGCAGCAAACATTTTATAGCACAGTACAATAGTGATAATTTTAGTAAAATTAGACCATTTAATATTTTTAAAATGATATGTGCAAGAATTTTCTTACCATTTTTTAGAAAATATTTAAAAATTATTTTTAAAACAAAAGAAAATATTATTTAACTGTGTATAAATCGAATTCATCTGAATGTAATTGATTAATTCAGCATATAAAAATAAGATGATTGTTTAGTCTTTGGCTATAACTGGACTATATCTTTTTAAAAAAAAACTGTAATCAATAAGCTATGGCATTTAAGTGTTATTGTGAATATTTTTATTTATAGCTAAGAATACAAATTTGACTCTAAAAGGTACTAAGAAGCATTCTTGCAATTAGAGATATCTAATTCTAAATACATCCTAGCAAGATGGGTGTAACATGATCATCAGGGAAGATTATTGGAATGGATAGAGTAAATTAAAGAATATCCATGTACTCTGGCAAGGTAAACGGACATGCAGATATAATGAAGAAAGCATATGCAGAATCAGAATAAATCATGTTATATTGGAATGAAAGACTCTGTATATGATATGCTTAACAAATCTTGATGCATTGCTAAATACATATAGTGCTTATCTCCCATGTAGCTCTTCAGGTTTGATTGTGGACATTTGTTATAAGGATAGATACATATTGATATTTTTCCTTGGTATTTTTTACTTTCCTTACCCATCTACTTTTCTAAGCTTTTGCATTAAATTAGATCACAACAAGATAATTACAATGTGATCATTATGGTGATAAAATTTTATTTTAATAGTCATTTTTGATGTTACTAAATCTTTTGGTAACATGACTAAGATTAATAGCTGTAATACCAAATTTGTTTTGATGCATATTATTATTTGTCTTTGAAGACAATAGCAATTAAAATGAAATAGTGAATGCATGTTATGCACTTGAAGTAAAAAAAAAAAAAATTGTGTTAACCTAATGTATAGATTTTGTATGTGTAAATTAATTAGTTTCTTTATTTAACAACACATAATGTTATGCTTAGACTTTGCCAAAATCAAAAAGGGTGTAGATCCTGATTAAATACCTGGAAACATTTTAAAATATAGAGTGATACATTACTTTCAAAAATATTGGAATTTTGAAGATTGTATAAGCTCATAAAGTTATGCTGCTACTCTAAAGTATTTGTTTGGATAAATTGCTTCCAATCATAGATGAATGGTTATCAAAGATTTAGTATGCGTTTAGGGAATTAAGAGACACTATGAACATGGTTTTTGTTGCCAGAAAAATACAAGAAATGATTTGGGAACAAAAAAGGATTTATATATTGCTTTCATTCATTTATTTAATTTAGAAAAGTCTTTGGCATTGTTTGAAATTAATTAGTTGGCCACCAAAGTTTATTGATATTATTTAGCTTCATGATGGAATGAGATGAGGTGTTATCACTACTAGTGAAAAGTCTAAGGCGTTTGAAATAAAAATTGGTGTACACAAGGATGTATAGTTTGCTCCAATATTTGTTTTTGATATTTAAGAGTAGTCTTTGGAAATTTTTACAAATGGCTTGATAAATGAGGGATCAAGATATGGTAAAGGTTTGATCAATTGTAATTTGAATCAATTAAAAGTACAAATATAATTGTATCACATCAGATTCTGTATTTACAATTGTGCTATTTTAGCCATTTCAAAAGATAATGTATAGAATTTACTTAGTATTTTGAATGCAATATATAAAGATTTTAATTTAATAATTAAACTCAAGTTCTTTATCAATCAATGGTGGAAGAGAAGTCCTTGGCAATTTTAGCTCAGCTAGTTATCATTTTGACAATGTAAGCCAGCTTAAATTGATTGCCAGTTTTATAGTAGAAAGATGATCTCTTAGATGTGAAGTGCAACTCAGACTCTAATGTGCTGCTGCTTTTAACAGATTAAGAGATAATGTATTTTATCACATAGAAATGACGTGCTGCAATTGAATTAACTGTTTAGAGAGCTGTTATGAAGGGTTCTTTATTGATGCAACATTAGAAGTTTCATGTAAGTATGCTCTCTAAAATGGTAATATTATCTTAGTAGAATCATAAGACCAACCAATTTTATTCAACTTTTTTTGAGATGATACTATACATTCTACTATTGTAAAATCACTTCATTAGATTGGATTTGTGAAATACTGAACTTCCTCAAAGGGTAGTTTACGTTCAATATGAGCTTGGTTTTCATGGGAGGGATAAACACCATGTATATTACACAGATTATTTCAAATACATTTTAAAGAAGTGAAATGTTGATTGGTTTCATTGGGGAAGATATAGCAGAGAACATAATTCTTTGGAAAATTACAATTAGACATGATGTTGAAGTATTTCAGAAAGTTTTCTGCTGAAGTTAAAAGACAATGTAAAATATCAGATAAATAAAAAAATAAACCAGTGTGTTTTTTCTGTGGGTGTATTTGTGTTTCACAGATTGGTTTATAAAGTCTTGGCACAATTCATATATATATATATATATATATATATATATATGATATATATATATATATATATATATATATATATATATAATCATTAGAAATCAGTCAACACTTAGACAATCCCAATATAGATAATAATCAGCAATCTCAAACTGTCATTAAGGCAACCTCCTTTTCACAAAGGTTTGAGATTGTTGATTATTATCTATATTGGAATTAAGTATTGACTGTTTTTAATGGTTACTTATAAACCCATGTAGCCTTGAGCATTGTTACACTTATATATATATATATATATATATATATATATATATTTTTTACATTTAATACATATATATATATATATATATATATATATATATTAAATGTAAAAAAGTTATAAATACCCATTATAAATATTTTATATGTAAGTCCAAATAATTTTAACAGTAAAAATAATAAAATATATATCTTAATTGAACGATAGCACTTTAGATTATGTTGTAATCCGTTTCGATTAGTTGCAATCCTTATTGTAAAGTAATATGGAAGTTTAATATCACATGATTTTCCATGAGTTATGTATGTCAATATTTGCTGCTTGTCTGTTTATTATATTGTCTTTAAATTTATTTATCAATACTGCTTTTTTAATTTTTCTCTTTTTATGATTTCTTCCATTAATATTTTTGTATCATTTACATTAAAAGGAAATTTATAATTACAAGATTTTTCATGGTCAAAGAATACTGAGGCTATATTTAATTGACTATTTATAGGGTTTTTTTTATCTGATTATATAATAATTGATGTTCTTTTATCTTTTTTTCAGAACACATCTTCATTCTCCAATGTATGATTTTTTAACAATCACATACAATCTGATAGACTGTATTACTTTTTTGCATTTTAGGTATAACACTCTTAGAATTATTAATTAGTCTCTTTACATTTGGAGGAATATAAAATGAAATAGCGTATTTATCTTTAAATATATTTTTAATTTGAATAATAATGTGTACTACAAGATATATCCTTCCTGTGCTATATGTCCTCATATTTTTGAAAATATAAAATAGCTTAAAGAAGATAATCAATTCTTTGTGAATTATGATTGATTTTGGTGGTTCATTTATATATCAAATGTCTAATTAAATTGATAAGCTATTACAAGTGTTTTTAGAATTTGGAGAAAATATTATAGTTTTATCTTTTGATTTTGTAGATAGAATTAAAAATATAGTGATTAATGAGAGTGATGTTATTGCCTCATTAGATATGACAGAAATGTATGGTTCTATTGATAGAGTGGATTCCATAAAATAATTGAACATGCATTAAAAATATAAAGGTGTTTGCAAATATATAATACAACTTATTATTGATTCTCTAAAAATGTTTGATAATAACATTGTTGCTTGTTTTGAATGTGGATATTATAAAATGTTTAAAGGTTGGCCTATGGGTTTGCCTGTTGTTGCACAAGTTTGCAATTTTATTTTGTCTACATATGAGAATAAGTAGTATTTTTAAAGATGTTAAAACAAAAGGTATGTAGCTGATGTTTTTGTTTGTGGAAATACCAATACTATAAATTGGCTCATAGTGGAGTTAAATAATTTGAATGGCTTGAAACAATTGCAAAGAAACATGACAAAAGTATTAAGTATTTAGATTTAATTATTACAAGAGATAATAGTTTGTTAAATTGTAAATCAAAAGTAACAATTATGCATAAAATGGCAAGTTTTAGATTTTTTTTTGTTTTGTAATGAAAAATTATGTTGTTACCAATGTGATAAATTAAAAAAATATTGAGATATTTACCAAGGAATTGCTTGAAGTTGGTTATAAGACTGAACAGATTAATAATACTTTATGTCAATTTAAAAAAATTTATAATGATTTAAAGGAGTTGAATGAATATCTATTCCATATTTTTGAAATGCTCAAGTGAAATTTTTTGAGGATGTGTTTAATGTTTCATTTTGTGTTACAAATAACATTTAATAAATTAGTGAGTAATTCTAAAAAAGTTATACCTGTCAAGCAGAAAAGTAATGTTGAATATCAAATGGAGGTATGTTATCATATGTAGGTGAATCGAGATGCAATAATAAAAAAAGATTAAAAGAGTATGAATTGTTATACAAGCATGTGAAAAATAAAAATAATAGTGATTTAATGACTGTTTCAGTTTTCTTGGATTGTGGAAGGACATGTAAATATAAATTTAGGTTTGATATTGAAAGTGTTAAGATTCTTCTTGAAGAGAGAAACCATAATAATAATAAAAATTAAGAGATAATTTTAATAAATAGAAATAAAATGAATATAATTAATAGACAAGCTGCTAATGCTTAAATTTGGGATTCATAGGATTTGAGCACTTCAGTTGTTTTTGAATTTAACAGCAGTTGAAGAAGATTAAGGAATTAACCGCAAGTACTTCTGTGGATTGGAAGATTGTATATAATAGTTAATTATCATTGTATTTATTATTTTTATTGTTACTACAATATTTTTTTTTAATTAATGAATATTTTATTTGTATATATATTGTTCTTTTATGTTTTTCTCTTGGAAATGGAATAGCAAACTCATTTGCAAGTAGCCACTACTGATGATGTGTGATTTCAGAAGTAAAAATATAATTTTGCTTTTTCATCATGTTTGAATGGCCATTTTGCATTTTAGATAAATTGTTTAAGGTATTTGAAAATTAAACTTAGAAAATAGTCTTAACACATTTTACTGGTTCTTTATCACAAGCTATCTATCATAGGAAATTATATAATTCAAGACTATATTTAACTATTAATAATTAAAATTTTAATGAAGTGGTTTTTTTTTTAATATTTGTATTGAGATGTTAAATCAACTCAGTATTAAAATAATAGAAAAATATTGTGGTCATCATCTTGGTTTGATAAATGTCAATTAAGATAAATCATATGATTTTTTCAAGATGAGTGATATTTTAAAATGTTATACAAGCATACATTTACAAATATTTTTACAAGCTTTTTGTGTAAGATCCAAATAAATTAAGAATTATGTGAACTCAAAATTAAGAAATTATATGAATATGAATGAGAAAATATATAAGAAGATTAAACATGAAATAAAGTGAAATCAAAACTTGAACAAAATGCTCTGAGTACTACATTCTCTAGTCCATTATTAAGTTTCTTGGAAGTAACTATTTTTATCAAACATCTGCATCATTTAAAAATATGTTAATTAAAATTAAAGGAATTAATGTCAGAGGGTTAAATTCTATTGCTAGAGTTAATGCTATAAGTTCATGGATAGAAAAATTTAAACCACACATTTTTTGTTTTTCAGAAATTAAAATTCACACCAATTCAAATATAGACTTAGACTTCTTGTTAGATTTGGCCTTTTGCAATATTCTATTTCAAACGCTCTAGCAGCAGGCACTGCTTTATTAATACATAAAAGTTATCCTTTTTCATCTTATAAGTTATTGCATATTAACCAAATCTTATAGTTGTTACTCTACATCATCAAGCCTTCTCTATTAATATAGTATATGTCTATTTATATAAAAATCAAAGTTTAATTATACATCTAATTCATCAAGTTAATATGTACCTTTCATCAAATCCCTTTCCGACTTTACTATTTGGTGACATTAATATGAATTATTCAACTTTTATTAATAATTACCTACATCTATTCAATAAAAAATTTTATGACTAGAGAAGGTTTTTCCCCTAAAAATGCTTTCTCTTTTTATACACAACATTACAAATCTCTCATTGATCTACTATTTTACATGCCTGACCTACACTTTATAATGCAAACGTGTCTTAATCTAGTTGTCTTCTCTGATCATTTTGATTTAAATATAAATCTTAAACTTAATTTAAATCAAAATTCAGATTATAACTATAATAATATCATCTGAATGCTATTAAAAAAAAACAACACCAGAAGTAGTAATTTCAGAGGCATACATTTATTTTTACAAAGTAAACATTCTCTCGCTCTCTCCTACTGAAGCTTGGCTCTTTCATAAATATCTTATAATCGCTTATCAGTAATTACACAAAACTTAACAAACCACCTTCTAAGTTATTAACAGAAATGGATAAAATTAATAATCAATTATATAATTCTAAAAATTGCTCTTATTCTATTAAAACTATTATTGAGTTAAAAATATATAAAGAAAATAAAAACATATTTGCTGTATATATATAAAAAAAGAAAGCTAAAATTTTCTTAGAACAAACTCATAGTTGGACAAGAAGTTTTATTTGATGGGCTCTTGGTTACAAAACTCAAAGGAAAATATCGTCTTCAATCTTAAGTAATGGTATATCTGTTATACTGGACTTGTTATGATGAATGAAATTTTTCTATATTTTAATGAAAAACTTGGAGAAAAGATAGATCACTGTCATAATCTATGTGAAGATTTAACTGAGTTCGGAGACAACATGGCATTACAAAAAAAGATATATTAAATAAAATTATTGAATACCCTGATAAAATACATCCTGGCCCTCATTCTATTTCTAAATTTATTTTACTTCACCTTAGTTATTTTTCAGTTCCTATAATATTTAATATGATTGAATTGTTATCTAGTAAACATATTATTATGAATTGATTATACCCCATCTCTATGGTATCTTTTTAAAAAAAGACTATTACACCATCATCAATGAACAACCTTAGGCCCATTTCCATGTCTCCCATTATGATAAAAGTTATAGATTCCATCATAAAAGATAAAATTCAGCAATTGATTTTACCAAAAAATCTGAATTTCAATTTGCAAAAAAAGGTGCCTCTGCTTCTGATGCAATAGCGCTTTTTAAAATTATTACCGAACAAGTAAAAAAAAAGAAAAGAGGACCTACAATAATTCAATTAGATATATCAGCTGCTTTTGATTCGGTCTCTATTGATATACTATTAAATCAATTAGAATCTTATAATGTTCCATATCAAACTTTACTTATAATCTCAAATGTATTATACAATAGAGAAATATCTATAACATTAAATGAAAAAACCACACAAAGTTTCAAGCTAAGTAATTCAGAACCACAAGGATCGCCTTTAAGTTCTCTATTTTTTATTACATATATTAATCCTCTTCTTATTGATTTAAATAATAAAATCCCTGGATTATACACTCCTGAAATTAAGAAAACAATTAATCATATTGCCTTCATGGATGATATTGTAATCTTTATTCCAAATAAAAAATATCTCCCAAATATTATCTCCATTTTAAATAATTACACAAATAATTTTGGACTTAAATTCAATCTTAACAAATCATCCACTTGGTGCATTGCTGCTGGTAAAAATATACCATCTCCTTTTATTGCACACCCCAACTTTTGTTTCCCAAGCCAAACAAATAGAGCAATGAAATCACATATACAAAAAAGTTTATTATACTCTATTCAATCTTGTATCAAATCATTATCTAAAGCCTATTTATTACTTTATGCCAAATCTTCACTTATTTTTACAAAAGTTAATTATTTTATGCCTATTATGAATTTTTCTAAGTCTTTTATCAAAAGAATTCACACTTTATGTGATAAACGTTTTGGCAAAAAAAAAAAAACCTGCTGCAATCGATTTGAAAAATATGCAAAAAAAATATCAAATATAATGGTTTATCACTACACTCAATAAATACTTCCTTTTTGCAAAAAAGTAGCAATATGATTAATAGATGTGTTAATAAATTTCAAGATCTAAATTATTACACAACTATAACTCCTACAGACACACCTCCACCTATAAATGAAAGTTTACTGTTACAGATGATAAATTTTACAAAAAATTCTCTAAATTTGGATGGTCAATTGCTGGAGAAATAATAACATATTGGGAAACTTATTATTTATCACATGATATAGATCAAAACCAATTCCCATTATTACAAGTCACTAATAAACTAATTATAAAAAGATTCAAACATTTGTCATTAGAACCGAAATACCCTGATTTTCTTGTAAAAATTAATCTTGAAGCATTACCTACAAATTTTTTTCTTCACACATAGCGGAGTATTTCAAAAATAAATCCCATTTGTCCAATATGTTCAAGATCAGATGAAACAACTAAACACTTTCTATATCAATGCTATGTGCTGGAAAATGCTAAAGAATTTTTATTCAATATAACAAATTTAACTCACAATATAATAGAAACCTTAAATATTAGTTTACATGATGGAATTTATCCGTTAATTAGAATATCCACTTTTATAATATTTGCGATATGGTGTCTAAGATGTCACATCTGTTTTAAATAAAATGTGGAAAACTCAACAATTTTTTTTTATTGAACAAAATTAAAGAAATTAAAAATAGAGACAGTATTAATTCACACAAGGAAATCTTCAAATCCACATGGGATGTAATCAAAATATAAGACTATAAATATTGCCACTTGTATTTTTTTTATAAATTCTCTAATTTTTTCACATGTAAATTTCCTAGAATTAATATATAAATAAAATTTTCTTATTTTTTGTTTTTTTTTTTAAAAAAAACTATATGTATAAAATTGCAAAAAAAAAAACCAAAAAACATTTCTCTTTTTTTTTAAAAAAAAAAAACAACAACTGGTTAATAAAAATATTATTTAATTAAAATAAGTCAAGTATGTACTCTTTTATATATATATAATGAAGTAAAAAGTTTGGAGAACGATTTAAATACCTAGTTGTAATCATAGTTATCAAGTTACATTTTGCATTAAGTGTAGACTTTATCTTGTGTTTGTAAAGGAGAGTATTCATTTTAAATATCGTTCTATCTGTAAAACGCATGTGCTGTAGTTTAAGCTACATTATTATAATTTTTAGATAATTATTAATTAAATTTAACTGTGTCTATGTGTTTAGTCAGAGTAGTTATGCAGCCTTTAATTTATTGAAAATATTCATTTTTATGTGAGTAATATATATATAGGCATTTAAAGAATTAAAAAAGTGAAATGGAGTTGGGCTGAATGTATTGCTAGAAGAAATGATAATAGATGGACAGTTGAAATCTTAAGCTGGATTGCAAGAGATTGTAAAAGACCCAGAAAGAGACAACATGTGAGTTGGATGGATGAAATAAGGAGCTGTGTAAAGGTGATGTGGAGAAGAGAAGTTAGAAATCGGAGATGAATTGAACCTGAAGAGACCTTCATCCTGTAGTGGATTGGTAATGGTTGAAAATGATGATGAAATATGAAGATGGCATGGTATGCATCACCACATATTTAATTAAATAATTAATATATTTAAGATTGTTTCCAAAAAATATTTAATAAAAGTGTTTATTGGATAGTTGATTACTAAAAATTAAATTATACAAGATACTTAATTTTTAGCTAAAATATGTATTTCAATAGTCATCCCCTAAGCAATGTTACACACTATGAATATTTTGAATTACTTGAGGAATTTCTCTGAGCTTGGTATCCTAGAGACTATATTGTAGCTACATTTTTTTATTTCATCGAATTTATTTTTTATTTTTTGTTTTCCATAATAAATAAAATTAAGTTTAATAAAACTATAGATACTTGTGTATATTTATAGAGAATATATATATCCACACAGATGAGTTTATAATTTTAAATCATACTGGATATATATATTAAAATACTGTGCATTTTATCTACATAACTTTCTATAGGTACAGTCAGATAAAATAGATGCCGGGTAATTTATTTAAATTTTTTAAATGTTTGAATTTTTTGGAATTAATAAATAGTTATTAACAGACAATCTAGTAGTGTTATAACTTCAGACGAGTGTCAATTATTTCGAAAACTTGATCTATATTTTTTGTTGTTTTCATCATCAAACATCTTACTGTTATTTGTTGTTCATAACAGAAAGTGATGCCGTCATTTGCTAGAAAGTTTATATATATTTTTCTCCTTAATGCTACTATTATTTATTGATCAGTTTTTAATGCAGTTCTTTGGATCCATTAAAATGCTTTTTTTTTTATTTTAAGAAAATAGCATTGAAATTTTTATTCTATGAATCAAACAAATATTTGGAAAACTACAAATAGTAAAAAAAAAAAAACTCAAATGTTGTTTGGTTAACGGTGCATCAATTTTGATGTTCATTTTATTGACTAAAGTTATATATACATATAATTTTGTAATGTGATGAATATGAATTTTTTTTTTCAAAGAGTGTTATTGTGTATATAAATATAAACCTTTTAGTTGTTATTTTTTTTAATATCTAGCGAAATTTAAAGTAGTATGCAGTTTTTAAAAAATAATACTTAAAAAAAATCATATTGATTTAACTTTTTAATAACTGCTAATAGAAATTGAGTTTGTACACAAATTATTTAGAATATATGTATACTAAATGCAATTGTTAATAATAATTAATTATATAAATAATTTGCGGACTTTTTATTTGTTTACGCCATAAGGGTTGGCATATAGTTATTTGTAAACTTGACATAGCTATATATAAATATTTGAAAATAAATCTAAGGGAATCACTAGCCATAAAATAGATAACCTACATGAAAACATTAATGGAATGTAAGATGTAATTCAGAATTTATTCATTACATATTCCTGACTATACATATTTAAAATATGAAATAAAAGTTCCTATTGCTTACCATGCTATTTGTTGTTGTTGTTGATATTAATTTGTTCAGATAATTAATTCTATAATAAATGGAAAGGAAAGAATTGTTTGTCAATTACATTTGTCACAATTTGATATAATATTTAAATCATGTCTCAAAATCTGAACCAGTAGTGAATTGCTAACTTTTTTATAAATAATTTGTTTCTGGATAGTTATTGTGATTTGACAAATCTAATCCCAAAAAGCATTAATAGAGAGGTAGGGTCAAATAAATGGTCTGTTAATGCCTGTTTTTAGAAAACTAAATTTAGAAGTTAGAAAAAAAATAAATAAAAAATATTGCCTGATAGTGTGATTAAAAATATTTCCACTTACTAACACAAAATAAAAAAATAAAATAATGAATATAAAATGTAGTACGGTTTATATTAATATGAATTTTTCTACAATCATTCTCAGTTGAGTATATTTAAAAGCCACTGTATTTAAGAATGGGGAAGGTGGCGACTGTGGGTAATTCATAGTGATATATAACAATTTATTTTTAAAAAACCAAGTCAAAAATTTATTTATAACGGAAAGCATATGTGTGGGTAAAATGGACATAATTATATAAATTTATATGATTTATATAGTATAGATGGATTCTAAATTTATAACATTTTAATTTCTGAATGTGTGGATAATTTATGAATGTAAATCTAAGACTAAATAAAGATCAGTGTTTTCCTGAAGGTTTGTGATGATAATATTTTAGTGGCGTTTATATATTGGACTATTTCCATAATCTAATATTGAGCATTGAATGTCTTTAGAAAAATTTAACTTTATTTAAATTTTCCAATTAAATTCACCTGTTAGTAATGGTACACAGGTAACAATCGATTGTAATTGGACATTTTAAATTAAGTTAATTTTTTAAAAGACTTTTAATACTTAATATTAGATGATGGAAATAGTCTAATATATAAATAAAGATCAATTGAAATGTATATTAAATAGGTGTAAGATTTTAAAAATAAAAAGGTAAAGCCATTTTAGCAAAATATAACATGTATTTATTTCTACCAATGTTATAAAAAAATTCCAAGAATATTGTAATTGTTGTTGTTGTTGTAATTAAAGTAAAATAAAACAACAACCAAATAGTTAAAGTTATTATGTAAAAAAAAAAAACAATAAGAACCTAAAAGGAAGATAATGCAGATATTAGGAATATAAAAAAATGATTATCATGTTTTGGGAAAACAACATCTCAGCTGGATGAAGGATTTAATTTTGATTATGAAAATACATGTTTTTGGTCGAGCAGCAAAAAGGAATTTATATAATGGAACAGCATAATTTTAATGTTACATAGAGATACAGATAAAAGTAGAAGAGGGAAATCAGATGCAAGGAGATTAACATCATTATCATCAAACAGGAAACAGTGAAAAAAGTTAATCAATTCAACTTCATAATAGCTATTTTACTACCTGTATTTTTACAATAAAACAAGGTAGCTGTGAAAGTGTGTTTAATGCTATATACACTCAACTGTGGTGATAAAATTAAACACTAATAACTTGCAGCAGATATGCAATATTTATCACTTTTATCGTGTAGTTGTTCCTCAAAGGTGAATATATGTCATGCTTCTGAGTATAGAAGATAAAACTATTAGAAATAGTCTACTGCCTGAAACACATTTTCAGTGTTTGAAAGCCAATCTACCTTGCTGATAATAAAACTTTGGGAAATTCTACATTAATGATCACGCGTGCAGAAGTTCATACAAGCATAACCAACCAAGAACATTTGGAGACAATCTCTATCTTAAGAATAAATCTTAACTATCAACCAATCACCAGATCTTGAATCTAAATCTCATTTAAGAGCCTGATGACATTAATGGACTGTCTTGCAGTTAGAAAATATATTCTTCTCTGATACCTAATTTGTAAGCTTAAGCCTTTGTCAAAAACCAATGATAAGAACTTTATTTAATTTTTTAACCTAAATTTATGATTTTCTTTCATCTGTAAAATATTATTTCTTATCAAATTTTTTTATGTTTGTTTTTTGTATACAATGTTTTAAATAGATATAAAATTTATAATAATTCAAAAGCAAGTATTGTAGATTTTTTTTTTTTTTTGAGATTTAAAAAAAATAAAATTCTTTTTTTGAACTATGCAAATCTATATATAGAATTTGTGGCTGCATATGTGTGTAACCACCACTTAGGAATATGTTGGACATTATCATCATCATCATCATCATCATGGATCATTATTATTACTACTACTATGATGATAATGAATAATTATTGTATCTGAAAGGTATAATGTGATAATATACTGAAGAAAGCTGGAAATGATATAGCTAGTTAAAAATTATAAAAATCTTAATCTGACTTTAAAATATTTTTTTTATAACAGTTTGCTTGTACAATTGTTCAACAGTTGCCATAAATATATATGTGTATGTAACTATGTGTAATATTATTTAATCTGTACCATTTAAAATAAATCTTGTAGTTACATTAAAAGCAAATTTATATTTTGTTACTGTTCTTAATTTAATTTATCTCATTTTTAGTATTTGTTTAATACCATTGGACATTGACAGCAGTGCCCCTATTCACAGTTGAGCTACTGTCAGAAATATTAATAGAAAAAGTTACCATAATTCTGGTTAACAATTGATATAGTATAAAGTGATATCCTGGAATATTAATTATTTCATCACATCAAAAAGGCTAGCAATGCATATGAGTCTTAAGCCAACATTCAAGGGATTGTTACAAATTAATGATGGTTAGGAAATCTAATCAATACTCATAATAGAAACATTTTGTATGATTCATAGAGGAATAGGTACATGGTTTGATTATTAGTGATCATAAATATCACATTTATTTTTACTAATATTTTTTAATAATTTATTTGAATTTTCTCCTTACATAAACAATGCCTAATGTGTTGTTTGGTTTCACAGAATAACATTGTTTTTAAAATTTCATAATATGTAGATGGATATTAAATGAATGACCAACAGATGGACTCGTCATGAGTAGATGATTCATGCTCACATTGTCTTGACACATCACAAATTTATCATTGTTTATAAACTCAGTTCTTAGTTTTGTATTGTATAATTGAATTCTTTTTCATCTAATTGCTTACTGATGAGGATGATAAATATTCTAGTGAAATATTCTTAGGAATACTAATCTTTACTGAAGTCGTAAATAATAATCTATAATAATCAATAGATTTTACTATGACAATGTTAGATTATAATTATATTGAAGATAATAATCCCTCCTCACCTGCACCATTAAACAGTGATGTTAACTGCAAGAATACTCTTGCCCAGCTGTAAGATAGAGACTTTGAGAAAATAAGAATGACCATCTTATTTTCAAACTCAAATGCACTTATGTGAACCAATCTTATGATTGGCTCGTATAAGTGCATTTAAGTTTGGGCTCATATAAATGCATTTGAGTTTGAAAATAAGATGGTCATTCTTATTTGATTGGCTCATATAAGTGCATTTGAGTTTGAAAATAAGACGGTCATTCTTATTTTTTCAAAGGTTCTATCTTGTGGTTTGTCTGAGAGTATCCTTGCAGTTAGCATAGCTGTTTAATGTCAGTAGTGAGGAGGGATGATTACCTTATATATAATTAAATACTAATCTAATGATTGAATTGCTTACACTACTATTAGTATTTGATTATTCATAAACTAAATTATAAATAGCCCAACATATATATCAATTATTATTAAACAATTAATTAATTCAATATTATAATTGTTAACTTCATACTCATTCTTTAATTTCTGTGATCCATCATTTTTTTACATTAATGTCCATTATGATCTCATATTTGTTGTATTTGAGAAACTTGGATTTGAAATATATATGTGTTTCTAATAGGTAACCTGACGTATTCTCCAGGCGATTTCACATGATTATGGCATCTTAATAAAACATATTGTACTAATTCTATAAAATAAAGTGAGTGTTATTAATTATATATAAAAAATATATTTGTATAATAATTATATTTGGAAGTACAAATCTACTTCTTGCTAGTATGTAGGCTTAATAATTTAGCTATAATTGATGTACCACACATATTTTCACATCCTATGTATAATATGTATGAATACGAATAAAAATTTAGAAGTGTAGATTATCGACCCACTGCAGCATGAAGGTCTCTCCAAGTTCAATCCATCTTCTTTGATCTCGAGCCTATCTCCTCCACATCATATCAGTACACATTCTTATTTCATCCATTTCACATCTGGTCTCTTTCTAGGTCTTTTACAATCTCTTGGAATCCAGTTTAAGATTTCAACTGTCCATTTATTATTATTACACGAATACATAAAAAAATTTTTTTAGTAAATTATTAAATAAAGAATTAAAATATATATATAACAGAACTGTAGGAATATTTTTAAAATATAAAATAGTATTGATAAAAAGTGTTTTAATATTTAAAATAATTTTGGAAACTATAAACCAACAAAAAAATGTGAAGCCAAAAAAATATATTGTAAAGATCCTCGTTATTTCACTGCAAGAACCGTGAATTGATATTGAATTTTTAAAAAGCTAAATAGTAAATAACTACAGTATATAGTATTAAGTTTCAGAATTAAAAGTAAAACATCTATTTACAATTTCTTTTGATAGTTATCAAAATAAGTGCCTCACCTTTTTAAAAATAAGTTTAGATCAACCTGATAAAAGCATTCACTGACTTAATTAAGTTATTGATATTTTTGATTTATTGCTTGTTTTGATACAATACTTATAGTGTTTGGGTTTTTGTTTTTTTGTGTGCAAGTGTGTAAATACATAAATAGTTTTATCTTTTAACCAAAACTCCTATTTTTATTTATTTTATTTTTAAACATTGATCTTTACTTAATTCTTTTTTTTTAAAAAAAAAAGTGTTTTATCAACGATTCGGTGAGGGCTCTTCAGCAACTTTTTAGCTTGGATAATTGTCATTTTTAAAATGCAACCCTTTAATTATGTTGATAACGATTTATGTTGAATAAAACGTGGGTGTTAAAGTGCCATACCAACTTCAATGTTCTGCTGTTGCTTTATCAGGCAGGATATTTTATTTTACTATTAAGAACTACTTCTGTTAAATTAGTTGTATAGAGTTGATTAGTTTAACAAACATTTTGTATACATGCATTGGAATCTTTCACATAAAGATATTTTATAAATTTTGCAAACATAATAATATGATCAAGAAAGCCACTACTTGTTCTTCAACATTTGGACGTCAAGATATGCGATCTGTTATTGTAAGGACACTTTTTTTTTTTATTGATGGATTTTAAGCATGATTTTCATAGGAGAGGGTATGTTACACTACTATTTTAAAATCATTTTAAAAAAGCATAATATTAATTGCTTTCATTGGAGGATATGAGTGAAAGCTATAATTGGGAAAAATGCTGAACTTTTTCTGAAGAAAAAGTTTTGTTGCAGAAGTTATAATTCTGCATTGCAAGATATCAAATAAACTTAAAGACCAGCATATGATAAATATTGATATATTTGTCATGCACATATTAGTTTATGCAGTCATCACAAAACTTAGAGATTTTTTTGTTTGTCTTTCTATTTTGTAAATGCTTTTATTTAATTTAAGTCTTCTCTTTACTTTGGTCAAATCTTTTAATTTTTAACTTACTTCTACCAAACGGATTTTCTTCAAATTTTCTACATTTTTTTACTTTCTATAACAATGTAATGATGTAATAATGCAATTTTTCAGAGTTCTCCAACCTAACAATGTTAGTGGGCTGCATTTCAAACCACATTCAAATTTGTATATATATTTTTTCACATGCAATATATACTATTATATTTTTTAAGAAAATCATTTCATTTGAGGAAGGAATTTTATGGACATTTACAGTTAATCAAATAGAAAAGAAAAAGAAATGAAGGTTATAATCTTAACATCCCTTTGGATTGTTTGTGTAAAACTTGCTTTTTTAAAATTACTGCTTTCATAAAACAAAAATCATGTAAGTGATTTTAAATGATAGTAGCTAAATTTTATTTAGCTTCTCATTTTGGTTTATTTGGGTCAAATCTTATAACCGATTTTTAATTTTCTTCTAGCGAATAGATCTTCAAATTTTGTGTACATGTATTTTTGAATTAAAGTGCACAAACAATACAAATTAATATATATGTAATATTTTTTGAGGAATCTTTTTATTTAGATGACTAATATATTAAAAATCAAAAAAAGAATATTTTTTTGGACTACAATTTTGGTTGTTATAGGTAACTTTAAATAAAAGCATAAGGTGCCCATAAGTTAATTAGTTAATTCAAGTAATAATAGAATATTTGATTTCATCACAAACTGTATTATTTGAATTATTTAATTTGTGGATGCCCCATGCTTTTATTTAAAGTTATATGTAAAAACCAGAGTTATGGTCCAAGAAAAAAAGTATTTTTTTGCTTTTTAGAGAATTAGTCTTCAAATTAAATAAGAGTATTTATTTCTTAAAAATGTTTTTTTTATTTGTTATTGTTTCTGGAGTTGAAATGATCATATTTGCTAGTATCTATTAATGAATGACAATTGCATTATTTCTATATTTATTTTTGATTGCTCAGTGTCATACAATAATTCTGTTTTTAAATATATACAATTTATTTTCTTTTAATGTAATACTTAACTACAATTTTCTGCCTATAAACACACATAGTTTAAATTTTCTATCAGAAGAAAAATTAATAATGTAACTGATGTTGGATTATCATTAATGATATTCTGGCAATGCTGATTTGTCCTCTTAAGACAATAAATTCCAACACCTCCATTTTTGTTTGTAAATTTGTTTATATTAATTAAAGTACACATTGTAGATAAATAATTTATTTTTATTTATACAGAAATATTTATGACTTATAATTAAATTTTCATAACCCAATAAAAATATTTTGTTTTTATTTTTAAATAAAATATACAACATAATTTTTATCAAATCTATTTTAATAATGTTGTTAATCACTTGCTGTTTTATTTCATAAATAACCAATATAAGACATTAGAAAAATGAATGTTACCCACACAATATGTGTTTTGACTTAACCCGTTTCCTTGGTTGGTCTTAGTTAGATCTCTACACTTAATGAAAGTCTCAAATTTATTTTTTTATTCATATTGTTTGAATATAATTTTTATTTAATAAAATCAATACTTATCCATAAGTATTTCATTATTTTCTTTTCAAATATGCCCCATTAATTTAATATATACAAAAAATTATAATTTAATACATTTTTTCTTCTCAAATTTTGTTTTATTTTATGGTCTATCTTTTCATTTCAATTTTCTCCAGCATTTCAACCATATTATATGGTCATTATCTAGGATTACTCTTATAAAATATATATATTATGTAAATCTATGTTTACAAAGAACCTACAAAAAACAACATAAGACTGTTTTTCACATAAATTATATTTATATATAACTTACTTTTTGCTTACTTTTATATGTATTTTTATTCTTTCAGATTTAAATTTTTTTTGTTTATTAATTTACTTTTTATATAAAATACCTTTCAGTTATTATATTTATTCTGCTATAGTTACACCAGATTCCTTTCCTTATTTCTATTCAAAATTAGTTTTTTCATTCTTATATGTAAACTTTCTTTATAATATCTCCCTTTTTCCAACATCTTTATTTCAAAAATTGAAATGCTTTGATTCTTTCATATATATATATAGAATATTTCATTTTTTAATTTACTATTTTAATCTTGTTTTCAATTTATTTTTTGTTGTTTTTAGATATGAAATATTTTTATTATCTTCCTAGAATCTAAGCAATTTATAATATAAATGTCACTCATATTTTTCAATTCTTCTCTTTGTTTAACATTTAATAATTTATTTAAATCTATTTATATATTCTAATTTAATTATAGATTTATTATTATATGCCTTATGACATTAGAATAATCACATTCCCACCATTTCTTTTTTTTTTATACTATGGTAAGGAAAAAAATTGCTAACTGTTTATGTCCTTTATTATTTTATCTATCTTGTAAAATATATTTTTTGTTAACTTAAAGCTACTGTAAATTTCTATTATTTTATATTTCTTATACGTTCCTTTTTTATTCTTTCTATATTTTTCCTTCCACATAATTAATTAATTTAATAGGATAATTTATTTACCTTTGCTTCATTTTCGATTATATCAATTTCTGCTTTTAATAATTTATTATTGGAGCACACTCTTAATAGACAATATGTTATTTAATATGCACAATGTCGATGAGTTATCATTATGATGGTTATTATTAAAAATATTTTTGTTGTTATTGTAGATAGATTTGTCTTCTAACTGTAGTACATTAACAAAACAATACAAAAAGTTAATTATTATATTTGTAAATTATTTAATTTTGCCTGTTATGATTATAAATATAAAACGGAATCAGCTTATACTTACATATGCATTCATTCACACTGCTTTCAGATAAATCATGCCTATGTTTTAGATAAAAACTATCAGGTGTCCAAGAAGATAGACTGTTTTTTTTATATAGTAAGCAAAATAATAAAGTCATCATATTAGTTGATGTTTGTTAACGAGCAGTTAATTTATGTTGGTATATCATGTGAAAAATCGTGTTAAGTATATATAACAAGAATGATTTTTAAAGATCTTAAAGAGGAATCAAAGTCTTCTTTTAGTGAGCTGCAAATTCAATTTTGTAATCACTATATGTTTTTTAGTATAAATCGTTACTCACCTTTGCTTTTAAAATCTTTTTTTTCCCCCATGTTAAAAATATTTTTAGAATTTAATATAGTTGGTGATTCATCTTTATTAATACTATTTAATAAATGTCAAAATATATCTTCAATAATAACTCACAAAGAAAAAGAAAATTTTCTTTTGTAATTATTGCTAAATGTTGTTTGTTAAGAACTTTGATATATAAATTTTAATACTTTAAACAATTGTTTTGCTGTTATTTTTAAAATACTTTTTTTCTCGATGATTATTTATGGTTCTGTGATATATGCAATATGGGACACAAGTTAAAAGATAGGATATTTTATATAACAGTGATATAAAATTTCAATTAAATTAATTACATGTATGGCTTTTATTTGCCACATTATTACATGCAAAAGTGATGGATTTTATATCATAGTAATATAAAGACAGTGTTAATTTTTATATTGGGATTTTTTTTTTTTAAACAACTCAGAAAAAAATCGAAGTTCCACCAAATGGGATTTGTATTTATGGATAATATCAACAACAACAAAAAACCTTGTTACCTGATGCTCTTTGAAAAAAAGAATATATGCAGATTGGAGAAATTATAAAGAAAACAGTTTGATTTAATATATAAAAGAAAACAATTTATAGAGAAAAGCATGGTTATATGAATAAAGCAAAAATTAAAACCAAAAATGATTTTCTGAAATAGTAAAGAAAGTTATTTTTGTGAATAATGGGAAGAATATTATAAAGAATACATTGTACCTTAAATATTCTAGAATCTTCTATTACCTTTTCCTTTTTTAAAAAAAAAAAACTTGCTGCAATAAACATTACATCTTCATTTATTTATTTTTTTTATAAAACTTCTTTATTAATCTATATCAACATATAATTTTTTACTCTCAGTGTTCAATTATGTTTTGTCGTTTGGTTCATTGTAAATACTCTTATACATTTTTTATTAACAATTATAAATTGTTATATGAAAATATATATATATGAAATCATTATAACTTTTATACATAAACCATATATATTGTAACCCGCCCCCCGCCGGCTTCCATTACCGAAAGCCCAGTAAAGTCACATCCTTTATATCTGGACGTTTTTGCCGTATTCTTACGGTGACATTCTCGTGTTTTGGTTGATGGTTTACTTCTATGAACCTGCTGTGTTCTTGCGTCTGGGGGATTACATAATGTTCTGTGAAGATAATTTCAAACACATATACACGTACGCTTTATTTATTTTATACGTAAATTCGGATTGAATCCAAGTAGTAGGCGCAGGAGAACTTTTATAAGAGTCCACCACGTATGTGCATAAGCTCACTCAACTATATCACAAAACATGCCCGTGCATCACTCCAGTCGGAAGCAAGAAACGAACACAGCCAATATCATCTTTCAAATTACATCGTATATGTGATCTTTCAATCACGATCAATCAGACTTATCATATGAGGGCCCGCCCTATATCCCACAGAATAAATTAATCAACACTTAATATTAATCTAAGAAAGCATAATAAACATAAATATAATCAAATCCCAACACCAAAAATATCAAATGCATTCATTCATATACAAACAAATTTGATCGCTCCAGCACTCATTCCCTATTATATAAATTTATGTTGAAATTCCAAGCAATTAATAACAAAAAATACTAGTTAAATAAATGTTTATTTTAATCTGTTTAATAACAATTCATGCAGGTATATGACCGGCAAGCCGAGATAATTTAAATATAGATTTAAAGGTGACTTCGCACATATTTTAAAGAATGTTAATCTGTAGACAAACTTATTTGGTTAGGTTCTCTAATCGTTCATTAATGGTCATGAGTAACTTTATCATTTTAGCTTAATGTTTTTAATAGTTCTTGGTTTTTAAAGTTATTTTACTTTGGTGCATAAATAAATACGACAATTTAAAGATAGCTACCTGTGGAACGTAGAAAGACTGTAAGAGGGATCCTGAGCGATGATTTCTTCTTTAACGAAGCATTCTGGCAATTTGCAAGGTCTCAAAAGCATGTGTGGTCCTTATGTGAAGTTTCTCCAGTGTTACGAGCATCCTAGGGGCAATCAGCTGAGCTGGACGCGGAGGTCCGGCGGTCAAGCCGCGAATTTTAGGTTCAGCAACGCATCTCCGTTATATTTCTACACGAAAGTTAGATTTTATTTCTTCTCTAGTTCTAATTTTAATAATCCTAATTAAAAGCGCTGTCCAGCCTTTTTGATCTCTTCCTTCCCGCCCTCACACCTTGAATTTTTTTCACCCAATCACTCCCATGCACCTGTGAGTCCCTTCATCTTATAAGTCCATCGAGTATTAACTCAATTCAGTGATTTCTGGGATCGTTTGCACCACTTTGGAATCTCACTCAATTTGACCATTTTTTCAGGTATTGTTTCACTGGAGACAGAAGTCTGAGTTGTACAATAGCAGTGTACACTTTTTCTCACCTCTGTTTCTAAATTCAGCTTATTTTATCTAGGCATACCAACGCATATCCTGCCTATTGTTTCAATTTCTCTAATTTTACATTTACTAATTACCCCCATTTAAAATAATTTTAGATCGCTTGGAATTTCAGAACATATTGCAAATTAATTAATTCATTTTCCCCTTTTGTTCAAAATGATTCAAATGATTTAATAAAAATGTCAAACTTGCGTTCAATCATTCATCTTTATTTAACTAAAAAATGCAAAAAAAACTTACAACTAAGGATTACAGATTTATTCTTTAAAAAAAACAAAATAATAAAAAAAACTCTTTTACTTTTTTATTTCAATAAATTTGACAGGTACTCCTATATAGCTGCGATCATGCTTTAGAAACGGCTGTATCTCGTTTATTATTAAAGCAAGACCGCTTTTTTAAAAGTTTTGTTCCTGTCATTCATTTCGTCAATTACATATATGTTGATATAACCTCATATGCCTGGGATCAAATCCCATGTAACGCTATTCCGTTACAATATATATATGCAATTAGAAGGGATTTGAACTCAGATTTTCAAGCTTTCTATAGCTATCCACTCTATCTTATATAACCAATACACATGATCACATATATGTAAAAAAGATAAATTATCTTTAATATATGTATTTTATGCTGAACCAGCACTCATTAGTTGGTCAACACACATTTATAATAAGGTCTCAGTCTATATTAATATAGGAAATCTTCAAACTTTAATTGATAGGCTTCAATCATCTCCATCCCCCACCCCCAATTCATCAGCCATCCATACCATTGAAAAATCTGATGATGTATTTCTCTATAATTACATATATACATTTTTTGTTGTTGTTGTTGTTTGTTTGTTATTTGTTTTCTCCCTCAAGTGTTTTAGTTTTCCTTAATGTACTGTATTCTCATTTTTTATCTGTTGCTCTTTTGTAAACTTTGTAATCAGGTTTCAAATACTTTTGAGTATGATTTTCATTTTTAGTATCTGTTAGCAATCATATTATTATAGCAGACACTTATTTGCCTTGATAGATTAACTTTAATCAGTTTTTATTAAATTTTTGTCTTATATTTCATGTCCATATAATATCTATATTATATTTACTTTGATATCACTATTTAATTTATACTGAATTTTTTTTGACTGGAGATTTTATAAATATGCAACAGCATATTGTGACAACATTGTCTCATAGATTGCTTCTTGGGTGTCTGTGATTAAAATTCTTAACCACTTGTTTAAGATAGACTGCTTTTTTTATTAATCCATTTGATTTTTGATGATTTGTAACAGACAAACTATATCTAAACCACATTCTTCCAAAAATTATTGAAAAAAATTAATTGAAAATTATGTAAAAATGTTCAGTTTTGAAATAACCCAATCTGAATTGATAATTCTTACTACTGGTAAAGGGCAGAGGGCCAACTCTAAATACGTGGTATTTTAACAGGATGATTATTTCTTACAGTATATGTTGATAACATAACATATAATGTATGAATCTGTTTCCTGGTTTAAATCTCTATAGGTTCGATAATAACTAAGCTACCTAAAAACATAAAAAAATCCATATTCATGAAATTCTGAATTGAAAGAATTTGTTTGGATATGTATTTAGAGTTAGACAAATTATGAATAATATATTGGATGGCTTTGCAAAGGATAAATTGATCAATGATCTTAAGTTTGAAAAAAGCTATTAACATTTAAAATATAAAGGATTGTGCAGGAAAATCTGAAGAAAATGTCTGATTTATCTTTTAATAGTTTACTAATGATGATAATGTTATTGAAAATTAACATTTTTAAGTTTGTCTCTCTTTAAAATATCATTCATAACTTAAAATTATTAAATAATTTTAATACTTAAGTTACAAATAATTATTTCAAACTATTTTTCTAACTTCAGAAATATGAGTAAACTTTTTTATTAATCAAAGAGAGGGTCTTTGGTATTACATTGTACAATTTTTACATGTGTATATATTGTTATTAGTGTTACTTTAATTTTAAAGTCCTCATTTTAACTTTTACTATATATGTGCATGTCATAGACTACATTGAATTAATAAGTGCATTTAATTCTGTCACTAGTTTACTATCCATTATGAATTTTTGGAAATGCAGGTTGTTAAAAAATAAGTTGAGTAATCAATAATTTTAGTCCATTCACAAGTAGTTATTGTAAGCTATTCATATTTTTATTTTTTATATTATAAAAAATAATTAATTAATTAAATCAATTATTATTTTTACTAGTTTGAAAATAATTATTTATGGTTTAAATATTAAAATGATATACTTTAATTGCATAAGATACATATGATGTTTTATAAAGAAATATACACTTAAGATTTCTATTTTTAATTATTGTTTATTATATTCATCAATAACAAATTTAAATATCTCTTAAATAATATTTGTAAATCTAAAAAAGTCTTGGTCAAATTTTTTTGTATATTTTTATGTAGATTCAGCTTGTTCCTGCTGGACAGCAACTTCAACAAGGTCAAACCCAACAGGTAATTTTTTTTCTCATTTGTATTGCCATGTAAATAAATATACATGCAAACATGTTTAATTTTTTTTTTTTTTTTAAATATGATATTGGAATTTTTTTTATATCCTATATTTATACTAAATAGCCATTTCTTGAAAAATATTAAATATAGTCACAGTAAATATGTACCTCTATCATTCTATGAAACATGAGTGATTGCTCTTTTTATATAGTTTCTAAAGACACCATATCCAGGCATTCAATATTTTTATTATACATGCCTATAATATTTGCAATGTCATTGTTTGCTATGTCACTTATATGCTATCTAAAAAAAAAAAATTTTTTTTAAATTATCATTACAACTATTGGATGAAATGATCCATTTGTTTTATATTATAATAACTAACTTAATATTATGTAAAAATTATATCTTTTGCATTTTACTTATCAATACTTTTCTTCAACTAAAGTGTGTGTATGTATATATATTGAAACAGGTATACTGTCCCATGCATATATATTCAAAATATCCCCCCTCCCCTCATTTAAAAATACTGGCATGATTTGTTGTTAGAAAAGAAAAGACTTAATAATGGTTGAGGAAAACTAAAAATTTAAAGAAACAAAGGAATCATGAAAATTGACAGCAATGAAAAAAGAAAGTTAATTTGGTCAAATTAAAAATAAAAAAAAAGACACAACAAATACGTTAAATCTGCAATTAAAAGAAAGTATAAATCTTTCTTTATTAAAATTCATCAATCCAAAAAAAAAAGGAAATCAATAAAGAAAAAATATATTTAAACATTTAAAAAAAAGATAAGTTTATTTTGTATTGCAGAAAAATAATTTGTAAGGCAAAATAACTTAGGTGTTAAGCCAATGCCTTTAGACAAAAAAATGTAAAATTAATTGGAATTCGAAAACACATAGCCAGATAATTAAAACAGGTCTTCTACTGCCAAAAAAAATAGCCAATGAGCTGGGGGGAAAGGCTATTTAATCAGTCCAAGAATGAGATATAAATAGTCAAGTTGGAAGTTCAGAGGCAGATTAGATTGGATTTTTAAAGTGTATGTTTAAAGAAGATTTTTTTTGAGAAAAAGATAGTAAGAAAAGTGAAGAATTAAAAAGTTAAAATTCTTATTTAAGTGTTATTCAACTCTGACTTTCGTCACCGTGGAATATAACTTTTACAACCACTGTTAATAATGGAAAAAGAAAACATTATTAACGAAAACATAGCGATGGAGGAATAACGTAACAGCTGTACTTCTTCATTCTAAGCCATGATTTTTCTAGATTTGCCTGGATAGACATCATAGAAAGGAAATAATGCCATTCAGCTGAAATGCGATGACCTCTTTTTGAAGCGACAACTGGATAAATGAAGGTAATGATTTTATAAAAATATTCGATATATGTTTTTTAAAAGACAAGACAAAACGTATTTCTTAAACTAAAATTATATGTGTTTTTTAAAAGATAAACAAAACGTATTTCTTAAACTAAAATTATATATGTTCTAAAAGACAAACCAAACATCTTTATTATAAATATAAAAAAAAGAATTATTAATAAATGTAGCTACATGAAAATACATTTGTTACTGGAAAATTATGAATGAAACTAGAGTTATGAAAATCACTTATTCCTGATAAAGTATAAATGAAAATGCTTAATGCTTACCTGAATATTGATTTTGTGGGAGTAATTTAAACCACATTATTGGATTTGATAAATTTAATGAAATATTATATGGACTCTAAATGCTTATCTGCATATTAATGTAAAATTACAAACGCTTAATGCTTACCTGAATGTTGATTTTGTGGGAGTAATTTAAACCACATTACTGGATTTGATAAATTTAATGAAATATTATATGGACTCTAAATGCTTATCTGCATATTAATGTAAAATTACAAATGCTTAATGCTTACCTGAATGTTGATTTTGTGGGAGTAATTTAAACCACATTAGTTAAATGTAATGAAATACTATATGGACTCTAAATGCTTATCTGCATATTAATGTAAAATTACAAATGCTTAATGCTTACCTGAATGTTGATTTTGTGGGAGTAATTTAAACCACATTAGTTAAATGTAATGAAATATTATATGGACTCTAAATGCTTATCTGCATATTAATGTAAAATTACAAATGCTTAATGCTTACCTGAATATTGATTTTGTGGGTGTAATTTAAACCACATTACTGGATTTAATAAATTTAATGAAATACTAATGGACTGCAAATAAAATAACTTAAGGTTAACTGGAACTCTGAATGAGATACCAAAGGTAAATTGTTAAAGAACTTGCATTCTCTAATTCCTATTTATTGAATGTATACTAAGATACACAGTGGACTGCAAACAAAATATTTGTTAAATTAAGTGGAACTCTGCATCAGATGCTATCAGTTGTCTTCATTACTTTCTCTGTTATCTCAATTTGACACATTCCTCTCTGTGAATTAATTATGTAACTAAAGATGTAAGTTGTTAAAAGAACTATGAAAGGACTTTATTATACTCTCAACAAGTTACATTTTTTAAGTCATACTGAAGTATACCAAAGAAACCCAATGGACCAGAAATGAATAAAACAATGAATCATCACATGGATATGAAGGAACTTTATTAGAAGAACTTGCAAGTTAATTTGTTAAATAAATTTATTGTTACTTAAAATTAATCTTAGTTATCTAGTTGTTCAATTCTATTTTGTTTTTATTGCATCACTCATCAGTCATTGCATTTGTTCATGAGAATCTCATGCCTCCTGAGCTATGTCTGGCATAACTAGACCTAGGTAAGTCAGGTTGTAGTGAGATGGAACTCTAGTGGTGCCGTTTGGAAAACGAAACATATAAATGTCTAGATGCTTCCAGCCTCTATGGTGCTACATCCTCTGTTGAGCAGGAAATATTGTTGTGGGGGGGGGATTAACATCTGCATTGGGTAATGCCAATTGATAGTTCCTTCCTGCAACATGCTCATCAGGAAATTGTTACAACTGAAGTAATAAAAGGGTTGTATGGTGGTCTGGTTATATTTGTCACCCTACTGTGAGGCCTTATCTAGCTAGCCTATCCATAGGCATAAGCAGATCACGATTCTGTGATATGAGCAGTGCATATGATGCAGTGATGTGATTTATTCAAAAAGGGGTGGAAAAATAAATTTTTAAAAGAAAAACAACATAAAAATGAATGGCATAAATGGTAGATAAAGAATAAAACAGGCATAACAAAGACTTGGAGTTAAATCATGGTATGGATGGAGAGAGAAGCTTACTAAGCCAGAAAACAAAGAAAAAATGGTGAACATAGAATTTCAGGAAACAGAAAAGTTAGCCATGTTAAGGCAGCTAACAGAAATGGTGAAAGAACAAAGAGAAGAAAACCATAAACAAAGAAAAGAAGACAACAAGAAAAGAGAGGAACAGAGAGAAGAGGACAACAAGAAAAGAGAGAAACAAAGAGAAGAAGACCGTAAACAAGAGAAGAAGAGCATAGACAAAAAGATAAACAAAGAGAAGAAGAGTGTAGACAAAGAGATAAACAAACAGAAGAAGAATGTAGACAAAGAGAAGAGTATAAAAAAACAAATCAGAGAAATAATTGAAACCCAAAATGAAAAGTTCAACCAGTTAATAAAAGAAATAACTCAGTCTAAAAAATTGGGTGAGGAAGAAACTTTAGAATTTCCAACCAAAGATATTTTAAAGGAATCACAAATTGAATATCCTAGTACTGATGAAGCAAAATTTGAGATTGTTAAAAAGGAAGAAATTGAAATTACAAAGGGTGATCTTGAAATTGTCAGTCCACCTTCAGGAAAACTTCTGACTGTGGAATATAGTTCTAAAATTGAAAAGAAAGAAACAGTATATACGGAAGCTGAGACTGAAATAATATCAAACACAGTAAAAGAGATTCAAATGCATGAAAATGAATATAATAAAGCAAAAGTAAAATCTTCTGATCTTCAAGAAGATGAAAAACATGAAAATGAACATAATCAAAAACTTAATTCTCATATAACTAAGGAACTGTCCAATATAGAAGAAAATGTTTTAGAAAAATTGTCTGATGTCTGCTATGAAATAGTAACAGAGATAGAGAAAGAAACCATAAATTGGAAAGAAAAGTGTGTTAGTCCTCAGCCATATATAAAGACAGTTATTAAAAATATACTTGCTGATGCAGGAAAAGACACCAAAAAGGAATCTGAAAACTTGGGTTTTATAAGTGTGAAAAAAATTAAGCAACAAGAAACTTATATAAATACAAAAAGAATAATTACTATGACAGAAGAACCATTTAAAAATAAACTTTTATCTATTTCTAAAAATGAAGTACCGTCATGGAAGAGGAACAGGAGAAAATCCACAGATGGTGTTCATGATCCATATTGGACTCGTGTTGTTAGAAGATCAAACAGTAACAAGGATCTCCAAAGAAAATACAAAAGTGAAGAAGCAAGCCACCACAGTAATGTTGAGCATGATAAATTCCCAACAAAGACTATCCAGAAGTATGTCACTTCATAAGACAGAAGAGGACTATAAGAGAACTGATAATGATCCTCAGTCTCCCAAATCAGGTTGTAGTTATGATACAGAACAATAAAATAAAGATAGCTGATGAAAAAAGTTTATGAGTGTGATGTAGTGATGCATGGACTTGTGATTTTCATGTTGAGGTGAGTGGATGATTGTGCAGAACAGCTTGGATGCATTGTGCTTATGATGCTCCGAAGTATATGCCCGGCACTATCCAGACCTGGATGTTGTGCTCTGAGAGTAGTCCAGCAATGTGTATATATGGGCCTCATGTATAGGCCTTGGTCTCATGAATAGACCAAATGATAGCCCCTAAGACTCACAGAAGCTGAGCAGGGTTGGCTAAGTGCCAAATTGTGTTTTTTTCCTCTGGCTCCTACTCTTAGTTGGATGATCCTTCTAGGTACAGGAGAGGTAGTGCTTAAAAATGAGATATTTTCTCGTGACATCATAGGGCAGTGCATACTGGTAGTTTGTTCTTGGCCATCTACTTATTCTGGCATTGGAGGCTACAGTTCACGTATTCACTTTTCCAGTTCATCTTACCTATTTCATCAGCAAACCTAAAACCAGAAGAGATGCAGTAATGAGAGATGATGTGTATAATATATGGAATGAAATCTTACTTCCAGGTGATTTCATCCCAAAATTTGGTGGGGGGTAATGAAACAGGTATACTGTCCCATGCATATATATTCAAAAGATCCCCCCCCCCATTTAAAAATACTGGCATGATTTGTTGTTAGAAAAGAAAAGACTTAATAATGGTTGAGGAAAACTAAAAATTTAAAGAAACAAAGGAATCATGAAAATTGACAGCAATGAAAAAAGAAAGTTAATTTGGTCAAATTAAAAATAAAAAAAAGACACAACAAATACGTTAAATCTGCAATTAAAAGAAAGTATAAATCTTTCTTTTTTAAAATTCATCAGTCCAAAAAAAAAGGAAATCAGTAAAGAAAAAATATATTTAAACATTAAAAAAAAGATAAGTTTATTTTGTATTGCAGAAAAATAATTTGTAAGGCAAAATAACTTAGGTGTTAAGCCAATGCCTTTAGGCAAAGAGATGTAAAATTAATTGGAATTCGAAAACACATAGCCAGATAATTAAAACAGGTCTTCTACTGCCAAAAAGAATAGCCAATGAGCTGGGGGGAAAGGCTATTTAATCAGTCCAAGAATGAGATATAAATAGTCAAGTTGGAAGTTCAGAGGCAGATTAGATTGGATTTTTAAAGTGTATGTTTAAAGAAGATTTTTTTTGAGAAAAAGATAGTAAGAAAAGTGAAGAATTAAAAAGTTAAAATTCTTATTTAAGTGTTATTCAACTCTGACTTTCGTCACCGTGGAATATAACTTTTACAACCACTGTTAATAATGGAAAAAGAAAACATTATTAACGAAAACATAGCGATTGAGGGCTAACGTAACAGCTGTACCTCTTCATTCTAAGCCATGATTTTTTTAGATTTGCCTGGATAGACATCGTAAAAAGGAAATAATACCATTCAGCTGAAATGCGATGACCCCTTTTTGAAGCGACAACTGGATAAATGAAGGTAATAATTTTATAAAAATATTCGATATATGTTTTTTAAAAGACAAGACAAAACGTATTTCTTAAACTAAAATTATATGTGTTTTTTAAAAGATAAACAAAACGTATTTCTTAAACTAAAATTATATATGTTCTAAAAGACAAACCAAACATCTTTATTATAAATATTAAAAAAAGAATTATTAATAAATGTAGCTGCATGAAAATACGTTTGTTACTGGAAAATTATGAATGAAACTAGAGTTATGAAAATCACTTGTTCGTGATAAAGTATAAATGAAAATGCTTAATGCTTACCTGAATGTTGATTTTGTGGGAGTAATTTAAACCACATTACTGGATTTTATAAATTTAATGAAATATTATATGGACTCTAAATGCTTATCTGCATATTAATGTAAAATTACAAATGCTTAATGCTTACCTGAATGTTGATTTTGTGGGAGTAATTTAAACCACATTAGTTAAATGTAATGAAATACTATATGGACTCTAAATGCTTATCTGCATATTAATGTAAAATTACAAATGCTTAATGCTTACCTGAATGTTGATTTTGTGGGAGTAATTTAAACCACATTAGTTAAATGTAATGGAATATTATATGGACTCTAAATGCTTATCTGCATATTAATGTAAAATTACAAATGCTTAATGCTTACCTGAATATTGATTTTGTGGGAGTAATTTAAACCACATTACTGGATTTAATAAATTTAATGAAATACTAATGGACTGCAAATAAAATAACTTAACGTTAGCTGGAACTCTGAATGAGACACCAAAGGTAAATTGTTAAAGAACTTGCATTCTCTAATTCCTATTGTACTATTATTGAATGTATACTAAGATACACAGTGGACTGCAAACAAAATATTTGTTAAATTAAGTGGAACTCTGCATCAGATGCTATCAGTTGTCTTCATTTTATACTCTCAACAAGTTACATTCTTTAAGTCATACTGAAGTATACCAAAGAAACCCAATGGACCAGAAATGAATAAAGCAATGAATCTTCACATAGATATGAAGGAACTTTATTAGAAGAACTTGCAAATTAATTTGTTAAATAAATTTATTGTTACTTAAAATTAATCTTAGTTATCCAGTTGTTCAATTCTATTTTGTTTTTATTGCATCACTCATCACTCATTGCATTTGTTCATGAGAATCTCATGCCTCCTGAGCTATGTCTGGCATAACTAGACCTAGGTAAGTCAGGTTGTAGTGAGATGGAACTCTAGTGGCACCATTTGGAAAACCAAACATATAAATGTTTAGATGCTTCCAGCCTCTATGGTGCTGCATCCTCTGATGAGCAGGAAATATTGTTGTAGGGGGGGGGGTTAATATCTGCATTGGGTAATGCCAATTGATAGTTTCTTCCTGCAATATGCTCATCAGGAAATTGTTACAACTGAAGTAATAAAAGGGTTGTATGGTGGTCCGGTTACAATATATATATATATATATATATATAACTTTAATGTGGTAGTAAATAGTGCTTAAATATAGTATTATTGTCCAAGTTCAGTATTAAAAAAGTTCTGTCAATGTTTTGCATAAAATTTAATTTTTTAAATTAATTTAACCTTTTTGAGCTTTTTCTATAAACAGGTAAAGTATTCATAGATATGCATATATAAATATTAGTATCAACACACATATATATAATAAGATTGATTGCTTTTGGGTTTGGTTTGTTTTGTTTTAAAGTTATCATTGATAGTGAGAGGAGAGTTTTCTGTTATTTTTTATTAGTCTCTTGTTTATAGCAGCAACAATATAATGAAGCCATGAACTGTGCTATATTTTGCTGCATTTTGTTCCCAGCCCCCCTCATGTTCAACGTATTTAGCATATTTTGTTGATAAACAATGATTACAGTACATTATGTATATTGAACTTAAAGTGTACAATACTTTTCAGCCCAACATATATATATATATGTAACGCAGATACTTTTTATATGTATCTTATGTATATATAGTACAAACGGAATTTAAAAAATAATAATAGTATAGTTATTAATATTAAATTGATTTCTCCCTTCGTTCATATTTGTAATTTAATTTTGTGTATATTTGTTCATCTGCATAATGAAGTGATTTTTTTTTTGTAATAATCTAAAGCTGAAAGCACTTTAAGTGAAAGTGTGCTCAGCTTTAGATTATAAAGAAGAAAGAAACTACTTCATTACACAGATGGACAAACATATGCAAATTTTAATTAATAATAAATTGTGTGGATATTTATTTTATTTTACTGAGTATATGTTCACTCATGCATATACTAAAGCAATAAAAATAACAGAACAAGTAATTTCTACCATATTTTTATCATTAAAATAAAATAAACAACAAAATGTTCAACTTTTTTCTAATATAAAATATCTATGGACGGTGGGACATTTTTTTCAATAACTTTTTCTCTTACAGAAACAACAAAATAATTTCTTTATCAAGAAATTGTGATCTCTCTAATTATGTTAATGTTGTTAAATCAATATCAACTTTAAATAAGCTTTAAATTTTTGTAAAACTTTTAGAAAATATTTTATTAAGTGAAATATTGCACATAAAATTTGGAAAAAATAATAAAGGAAGAATGAAATGTATGTGAAAGCATAAGCTGAAGAAAGTTTATTAATATATGTAATCTGTATTCGTTTGGCTCAGAAAAGGAAAAATGACTGCCAAATATTCTTATTTTGGATGTCAGAGAAATGTCTTTTGGCCAATTTCCCCCCTGGTGAATTTTTTTGTAAGTATTATACGTTAAAATGTGTACAATTGGTATGTTTTAGCATAATAAATTTTTTTACCAAAAATTTTGCGATAAAAGGCACGAAATTCAAAATTCCCACTCTTACAATAGACATAAGCCCACCCTGATATATTTAGCCATTGTGTATTGCCAAGGCAGTAAAATGTTCGGTGTTTTATGACATTGAAGTTTTCAATGACGCAAAAACATATTTATTTGTGAATTTATTATGGTTTTAGATTTTTTTTTTAAAAATAATTTGCACTATATTTATTAGATATCAAGAAATATAAATTATTAATAACTTATTTTGACTTGAAATACTTTATTTTCAAAAATATAATGTTATATTAGCAACTAATGTAAATATGGTCTGAAGCAAATTAGAAAGTTCTAGCTTTGACATAAATAATCTACATTATATTTACAGTAAGAAAATATCATAATTTTGCAATAAATATAACAATTTAAACTTTTAAAGCATAATTCATTAGATATAAGAAAAATATATAAATATTTATTCACATTTTTAAAAATAATCAGAAATAAGAAATATTTCATGATTTTATAAACTGAAAATAATCTTTCTAGAAATGATGACATGTAAAGTCTTTGTTTTGATTACATCCTCATTTTTTTAATATTTACAGAAACAAAATGTGAACATTTAAAATTTATTTCAGTACTAAACAAAAATATCTATCAAATGAAGTCAAATTTATTTTTTTCTGTTAAGTAATCATTTTATCATATATTTTACATTGACATGTGAGACAAAGAAAAATATCAGAAATAGTGAAATATGGTAGGGTTAATGGGAGATTTTATTTTTTTGGTTTATTTACATTTTTGTTTATTTGTTTATATTATTTTTTGGATTGTGTATAATTGACATTGCATGGTAAGATACAGTGTATAGTTCATGGCCCACTACATATATTTTAAAAAAGAGTTATTAGTTTTTTCTTTGATTTTGTCATAAAAATAAGATATCAAAATTGATTTGATTCAAAATGAAATTGCTTTTTAGTAGTTAACTCTATTAAAAGCAGTTGCAGAATATGTATGTATAATGTATATGTGTGTATATATTTTTTTGTCAATTTTATTGATATATATATATACATAATGATACTGGAAAAATCAACATTGAGAAAGGTGTAAGACAAGGTGACTCCATATCTCCAAAACTCTTTACAGCAGTGCTGCAAGAAGTATTTTGTGGATTAAAATGGGAAACTAAAGGAGTGAAAGTAAATGGAGAGTATTTAAGTCATTTAGATTTCGCAGATGATGTAGTTGTTTTTGCAAATAATGCTTCAGAGCTGCAGGAAATGTTGCAGGAGTTAGCAGATGAAAGTAGGAAAGTAGGACTAAAGATAAATGTTAAAAAGACTAAAGTAATGTTTAATCGATTTGCTCAAAATATGAAAATAAAGATTGATTATGAAGAATTAGAAGAAGTTAACAGTTACAAATACCTTGGTCAGATTATTAATACAGATGGAAACATAATGGAGGAAATCAATCATAGAATTAAACTTGGTTGGAGTGCTTTTGGTAGAAATAACTTGATACTAAAAGGAAATATGCCTATGTGTTTGAAAAGGATGGTTTTTAACAAATGTGTTTTACCAGTTCTTACTTATGGATCTGAGACTTGGACACTTAATAGAAGAGCAATACAGAGACTTCAGACCACTCAAAGGAGTATGGAGAGATGTTTGTTGGGAGTAACAAGAAGAGATCGAAAACGCAATGTATGGGTAAGACAACAAACAGGTGTTACTGACCTTATTGAAAAAATTAAAAGATTGAAATGAAGTTGGGCTGGACATATTGCTAGAAGAGATGATAATAGGTGGACAATTGAAATTTTAAACTGGATTCCAAGAGATTGTAAAAGATCCAGAAAGAGACCACATGTGAGATGATGGATGAAATAAGAAAATGTGCAGGGGTGTTGTGGAGAAGAGAAGCTAAAGATCGGAGAAGATGGATTAAACTTGGAGAGACCTTCATCCTGCAGTGGATTGATAATGGTTGATGATGATATATATATATATGTGTGTGTGTGTGTATGCAAGTTCTTTTTGGAGATATTGTAAATAAATCATTATAAACAAAATATGTTATCCAATAGTTCATGGCTATTGGTATCTTGAAATGAAGTATAATGGATATGGGGGTTCCAAATATCTACTTTTCCAATATTATGAAGAGATACTGGGGCTCTAATAATTTTTTAGGAATGTTATTTTACCTTTGTAAAACACTATAACTTCCTCAATTTATTTAATTAATGTGTACATTTTTTAAAAAATTAATTGTAATTTAAATTATTAGTGTTGAACAATAATATATTAATAATGTTTCAGAATTAGAAATAAGTATTTTATAAAAAGATAACTACATACTACTAGTATAGAAAGGAGGGGTGTTCTAAGTTTTTAATCGAGTGGATATTAATTATTTGATTTCTTGCATTAATGAATGAGGAAATTTTTATTGTGTGTAATTGCTTATCCAGTGATCTTTAATTATATAAGATTGTGAATTGTTTTTATTGCATAGGAAGGTTTGTTTTAAGTTATTATATTTATTTTTAAGATTATTAATTAGCTCCAAGTTAGATTTCATGACTTCTTTTACATATCTAAAGTTTTCTGGATTTTGAGATAGTTGTTTTTTAATTTAATTTGTAAGAACATCATAAGTTTTTAAAAGGATGAATTGTATTAATGTATTTATGAGTATTTTAAATATTTAATGCTATCTGATATTATTTCTCTAATATTTATTGATTGCTCTTCAGTTTGTAATCGCCTATACATTTGAAATAATCGAAGAAAGGTGGTATTTGTTTAGACTTGTATGAGTTGATCAAGAGACTACAAAGAAAAAGGCTATCAGCAATTAGAAATAGTTATTTAATATTTAAAGGATTATGATAGATAGTTCAAAAAGTTTATTTTATAAAACTGATGACAAATTATAATAATAATGAAAGTAAGTCCCAGCAATTATTGTATTAAACTTTTGCATTCTCCGTTGTTAAATTTTATATATTTAAGTGTGTATTTTTTGATTGGACCATACATTATAGTTGCAAATAAATGATATATATTTTATACATGGGTGGAAAAAGAAAGAGCAATTATATATAATTAATCTTTAGCAACAAAATTTGTATTTTTTTTTTTTAAGTGTCATAGCATCGGCCGGGACGCGAACCCGCAACCCGGGCAACTACCTGCAAATGCAAGGCAGTCGCGCTGACCTCTCGACCACCAATGCAAGACACAAAATTTGTATTTTGTTTATTGAATAGTTAATATTGAAAAACAGCAAAATATATAAAACAGAATGTCATTCAGTTTTTGAGATATTTATTCTATCACGAAATGATCATGATCTCCAGACATGAGGATTAACTGTGAATAACTAACCAAAAAGAGTTATGGCAGTTTTTGAAATTAGTTGGTCATCCACTGAGATTTATTTATAATTACATAACTTCTGCATGAATGTGTGGGAGGAAACATTATTGCAAGTAATAAAAAATCAGGTATTTGAAATGAAGACTGGTATTAATAAAAGTGCATACTAGTTTTGCTTTTACTTTCCATTTTTATATCGTGGATCTTTGGAAGAGTTTATAACTAGCTTCATGAGGCAGATATTAAGATGCAATATTTGAAAAGAGAACTTTTAATATGATCCAAATCAAAGTAAAAATAAAAATTTTACCACTTGGCTTTTAAATTACGATATGCTGATAATTGCCAATTTAAAATGTTTTTAATATATAGAATGTGTCATATAAAGACCTTCCTTTAATATTCATAAAATCACTGAAATTTTTTTGAGGTTTGTCACTATCACATCTCACAATTGAAAACCCTGATTGTATTTTTCTTTGTCCATTGAATTACATTGTTTTATTCTATTAACGTCAGCAAAGTCATAGATATAGCTAGTTTTCAATATAAATGTCATTCATATTTTCCAATGCCTTCTTTTTTAAAACATTTATTAATTCATCTAAATTTATCTTCTTTTGATATATTGCAAATTATCAAAATTTCAAAAATAATTAAGTATTATAAAGCAAAAATTTACAGCCCATAAAATTCTATGCAAAAAAAAAAGAAGGAAAATCATTCAAAATTCATCTATATTGGAACAATATTTGTTGAATTATAAACAAACTTTCACATTTATATATTCATATAGATTTAATTCTGTTTAGAATGTAATATTCCTTCCTCACTTATGTGTATTATAAATCAGTGATGTTAAATATGACAATACCCCAGTTTCAGCCACAAAATAAAGACTTTGAGAAAATAAGAGCAACCATCTTATTTTCAAACATAAATGTACTTATATAGACCAATCTTAAGTGTCTTGGAATAAAATCATGAATATATATTAAATCATTCACTATACATCCATTTCTTTTAATAATCTTATTAACACTTATGAAATATTAAAACTCACTTTGTGCTAATTTTAGAAGATATTAAACCATGTAAGGATCAATGAATTTTACTAGGGCAATGTTAGATTGTAATTGTATTTAGAAGGTAATAATCTTTCCTCACTTATGCTGTACTATAAATCACTGGCATTAAGTATGAGGACCCTCTTGTTCCAGTCACAGGATAAAGACTTTGAGAAAATAAGAATGACCATCTGATTTTTAAACCTAAATGCATTTACATAGGCCAATCTTAAATGTCTTGGAATGAGAGTGTGAATATATATAAATCATTCACTTTTTATTCATTTCTTGTAATAATCTTATTAATACTTATGAAATTTTAAAATTTACTATTTGCTAGTTTTAGAAGATGTTAATGAATTTTACTAATGCAGTATTTAGAAGGTAATAATCCTTCCTCACTTGTGCCATACTATAAATTTTTATCTGGTGGCTGAAACAAAAATATTACAAGAATATTCTCATTCCAGCCACTAGATAAAAATTTATAGTATGGCACAAGTGAGGAAGGATTATTACCTTATAAATAGAATTATAATCTATCATTGCCCTAGTAAAATTCATTGATCATTACATCATTTAACATCTTCTAAAATAGCACAACGTAAATTTTAATGTTTCTTAAGTGATAATAATATTATTAAAGAAATGGATGTAAAGTGAATAATTTACTATATATTCATGCTCTCATTCCAAGACATTTAAGATTGGCCTATATAAGTGCATTTAGGTTTGAAAATAAGACAGTTATTCTTCTTTTCTCAAAGTCTTTATCTTATAGCTGAAACCAGAGTATCCTCATTTTTAACATTACTGATTTATATTATGGTGCAAGTGAAGAAGGATTATTACCTTTTAAATAGACTTACAATCCTTTAAATAGACTTACAATCGGACACTGTGCTAATAAAATTCATTGATTATTATGTAATGTAGATTTAATAGATTAATAATAAAACAAAACATTCTTCAGCTGTAATTAATGAATAAGCATATAATTGATATTTTATATAAAAAAATTATTACTGTATTTAAATAATGATACTAATAGTCATTACATTTAGATCTAAGTTATTCTGAATATCCAAGAATATATCAAGAAATTTAAAATAATATTTTTCCCTTTTATTATTCGTTTTTTTCTTTTTTATGATTCTTTTTTTTTTTGTTTAATAATTGGAAGGTAAATTGTTTTAAAATGTATATAATTTTCTACTTATGATATATGCTTGCCTTATTTTATTTGTATATTTATTTGCTCAAAAAAAAAAAAATCTTCAAATTATAATTGTGAATTTGTTTGTGCTTGTAATATATATTACAACTTCAAAAAAAGGTTTCTAAAAAAAAAAAAAAAAAAGAAAAAACCGCTCTACAAATGAGTTTTGCAATGAATATATAAACCAAACTAATTCACAAAGACAACCATATGTAGAACAGGTTGCTTCATTTTTCTATTTATTTAATATTTTCTAATGCTATTTTAAAATTTCTTCAGCAGAAACCTTCTCTTTCTGAAATACTTCAACACTTTATGGATAATTGTAACTCTCCAAGATATTCTATTTTCTGGCATATCTTCCCAATAGGAATACTCAATATTGCGCTTCTTTATAAGGTTTTTGATATATCCTTACAACATAAATGGGGTCTATTTTTCCCATGAAAACCATGCTCAAGTTTCTATAAAACATCCTTTTAGGAAGTTTTGCATCATTCATTTGTTTAAATGTTCAGTTCAATGGTGTGATTTTACTACAGTTTTACATCTAACAAGTTGAACATTTGATCGATTTTATGATTTTATCATTGTATTTTTTAAAATTATGTGGAGTATCTTTGAATGAAATTTTTCTAATACCTTTATATTGAATTGATAGGATATCCAAGACTCACTTCCATATAATAAATTAAGTAAAATAATAATTCTGTATATAGCAAACTTAATGACAATGAAATTGTGATGAAATATTCTATTTTTTAACTTGTTAAAAGCAGCAGCAGCACTTTGGCATCTGTGTTATACCTCAACATCCAAGTCCACTACTCTACTTATAAAACTATTTAGATATTTAAGTTGGTTTACATTCAAGTTCATAATAATCCAATCAAAAAGTTGACAAGGATTTTGTTTCCATTATTGAGTAATAAGTTTTTTAAATATGACATTCAAAATCTCATCATCTAAGTCCATATCTTAATTTGGTTCCCATTCTCAAACTGGTAATCATACAAGCTAAAAGTTTCTGAGGATTTTTCTTTCATCACTGGCTGATAAAGAACTGCATATTAATTATTAAACCAAAGTATTTAAATGTTGCATTTAAAACATTAAATATAGTTAGTTAGTAAATTATCTTTTGAATGGGCAAAAATAGCATAAATATTAACATACCACAAACCCAGAATTTAAGAAGATGAAGTTCTTGTTTTTGCTTTAATGTGATTCTTATTTAAAAAATTACTGTAAAACTTATATTTTACCATGATCTCTGTTTCATTAAGCTACCTATTAACAGCTCCAGGAGCAATTGCCATATAAATTGAAAATTTTGAAACAATTTCACACCATTCTTCAACACCAGTTTTCATTTCACATGCCTCAGATTTTTCATCTGGAGTAATAACACATCTCATTCCATCATGTAAAACATGTATAATTTGAATAAATTTTGAACAACCAATTAATAACAAGCAATTCCATAAACCTTTTCAATTAAAGGAATAAAATGCCTTGATCAAATCAATAAAAGTGATATATAAATCACTTTTGCATTCTTCAACATTTTTCTTGCATTTGCCTAGCAATAAAAACCATGTCTACAGTTCTTGATTTTTTAAAACTGTATTGAGTTTTTGTTAATAATTCATCTATGACTGGAAACAGTCTATTAAACAAAATCTTTGAAAGTATCTTTGCTGTAGTGGACATTAATGATATATCTCAATAATTACAGAAATCTTGTCTATTTTCATTATTTTTTAAAAAATGAACAAGAGAAGCATTCCTAAGATCAGGCGGCACAGCTAAAGAAAAATGTCAACAATTTATCTCCATATTTTAAAATTCTCCATTTTCATCAGGATTTGTAGCCTTTCCATTTTTAGTTTACAGCGAGCTGTTTGACATCACTAGCTAGATGAATATTCTTGTCCAAACGTAAATGAGTAGATAAAAGGAATACATTAAAAGTCATCATCTCAATTCAAATATCATTATTCAATAGTTTATTAAAATATTTCTTTCACCAATTCAAAATATCATTGTCATTATATAAAAAGTGCTATTATTAAATTTAATAAAACTATGAAACCATTACCCAAGTCCATATATTACATTGCTTTCATTGCATTAAAAAATAGTCAAGCATTATCACAATCAATCATTTTTTAAGTCTTTTTATCAATCATTGAATTTCTGTCTTAGGATCTTCATATTATATATGAAGTGCCACATTAATTATTTTGTTAAGGAGAAAATGTCACAGTTTTGATTAGTAATAATGAGATCATTAACAGACAAATAGTCATAATTCCTTTTTTTTTTAGTGAACCCAAGAATATAGATTTACATCTACCCATAATGCACTCTTTAAGAAAATTTCATACTTCGATAATATGATAACAATAGATGCCCAAATTAGTAATTTTAATCTTCAGTAGCTTTGACACTTAGTAATTATAGTAAATACTTTTAAAATATGAATACAATTGTCTTATGAATATGATTGGAGTAAAGTCTATTTTTAATGCTATAATTTCAATATTGGATTATACTAGTCTGTGATCACTTCAACAATCTATATTTATAAGTAAGTATTCACATAATATAAATTTCCTTTGTATTCTGACTCATCATAATATAATTTATTTAATGCTATTAATTTCAACATGGATGCATCCATGTTTCTTTATTGCAGTTTTTTAGACTAAACAAAGTGTTTGTGATTGTCAGTTTCATGGATTGTTCAAAATTTCAACATTATTTCCAACATCTTTTGGTCAAAGTCTATTAATTTGTATCAATATATGCATTAAAGTCTCCAAAAAGAAAAAAAAAGAACTTTTATTGGTGTTGGTGCTACCTAGCAATGAATAAAAGTTTTCCTTGTCTGAATTCTCCAAGTCTAAAGTTGAAACATAGATGCTAATAAAATAACCACTAGTACCATTGTGTTGGGCATGTTTTAACAACATTAGCCTTTTTATTGATACAATTAGGAATTTCAAGAAAAGACGATATTATATTAGACTTTATTCCAAATCCAACATCATGCATTTTTCTTTTACTGAATCACCTGCCATTCCAAAACAACTTGAAGCCTTCCACATGATTGACTACACTTTCTTTCTCTGGATGGTGAATTTCACTAAGAGCAGCTATATCGATCTTAAATCTTGACAATTCCTTAACCACTAGTTCATTTCTCTATTTTAGTCTTAAAGAAGATTTGTACAAATTAAAGTTTGCACATTTTATATACCTATCTGGCTTTATTACTACTACTAAAGAATTTCAGCCTATTAAACTTCTTCTCATTATTGTTTTTCTTAATATTCTGGGACTTGAGCTAAAAAGAAGGAGTCCTGGGAATCAGAAATGCCATGTCTGTAATTAAATGTTAAAAATGTTATTGCACAACCATATAAATCATTATCGCAGTTTGTTATGGAAGCATTACTTATACACTAATATAATTGACAAAAAAGAAAACAGGGAGATAGAAAACATTTATTTTATCAAAAGCAGTTCCTATCTGTTGATGAATCAACATCCTATTTCACAAGGCAATTTGAGATACTCTTGGTCAGGTACTAATTATTTGTTTTTCACAATTGATCTTCATATCAGGAGATCATTTGGCTTTCTCCCATATTTGCAGCCCCTTGCTAGCCTGAGCACAGCACACTATGTCTATCCCCAGTATTATTAGTATTTTTTTTTAACCATATAATTGCATTTAACACTGTATACATTTTTTATTAAAATTACTGGTTGTCAGTTTAAGCAACATGAAAACCACACACACTCCACATGTGAGGTTAAGACTATGCTTTCTTGTAGTTTTCCATAGTAGTGAGTTCTCAGTACTAGTAATAGCTCACTTGACTATATCATATGACTTCAACTTATTTATTGCTGTTTCAGTAGCATAATTTTTTCTGCATACCTGTATGCCACCTACTGTAAGCTTCAATAACTAATAGATGCCAGTTGATAGTACTTAATAAATTTTTGTCCATTGCTGTACATTCAATACTGCCAAACTACTTCAAACTCCTGGATTTTATGAATGAGGAGCTTTGGTTTATATCCATTCTGATCACAGAAAGTTATTTAAAAAAATAATGCCATAATATGTAGTTACTGAACTGGTTCCAGATCTATATTGACTATACAAGCTAATTGACTTTCATTTAAAACATGTTTTTTTAATTTGCGCAGATAGGTTTGATAGTTTAAAAGAATGATAAACGATGGCTACTAGAGAGAAAGTTCATTAGATCTTAAAGATACAGGTGCACGCTTATTTATTTCTAAGATCCAAAGCTTCTCACTGATGAAAGCTATAAGCTTGAAACCAATCTGAAGACATTGAATAGACATCTAATAATGGATAGAGATTTATTAAAGACTATTATCTGGCATCTATTAGTTATTACAGCTTACAATAGATCGCATAAAGGTATAAGAATACAATTATACTGCTAAAAACAGTAGTAGTTATGGTTTCTAGAAAACAATAATAAAAATATTTTTAAAAAATCATCCTTGTCCATAAGTACAGAAACCATCATTATCCCATTGTTTCTGATCAAATCTGAATCAATTTTCACTATTGAAAACTATTGATTAACAGATATCAATGAATAATTTTACCAAATCTCAAAGGTATAAGTTTTGATGACTTATAAGTGTTTAATTTTTTTTTTATCATTTAATAAAAAAAATTATGAAGAAATAATTTTTTAATATTAATAGTACAATAAAGTTACATTTATATCATGAATTAGCACATTTTTTTGTTATAATATTAGAAATTTCTGGTAAATCACCTTTGGTATATTATCTTGTCTGCATTTTAATGACAATAAAAAATACCAAATATTAAAAGTAAAAATTGCAATAAAATTTATAAAATTAAGCCAATTATATATATATATAACACTGTGAGAAGAAAAATATTAAAATTGCAACACAATTATGGAAATTAAAGAAATAAATTTAAAATTATAAATATTATTGGAACAGATTTTCCTGAATAAATTCAAGTGTGTTATTACAAAGTTCTTCCAATGTTGTATTTTCGAAGCATTTAATATCTATTTTTTTTATTGTATGACAGCGTGACTTTGATAATTTTCCAGTTCAAGTAGTGACTTTGTTTAGTTTATTAAGGAAACTTCAAAATCATATTGCTTATGTAAATAAATAAATTCTCAACAAAAGCATTATGATGATAAAGATGGATAATTCATAGATATTCTTCAAGAAATACATGAGCAATAGGCCCTAGTCTAGATCCATTAGCCAAGCATGAAATTAATGTAGCAATTCATTGAAAATGTAGGAAGGCTTATTTTAACTCTTTTCTAGTAGCAACTCAGTTATTTTCTGGAGGACATGCTATTAACTTTTTGAACTATTTCTGTTACAATCAGTATTTTCTGATTCTAGCAGACAGTGAGTTGAATCACTTCTGACCTTACATAATTTTATATTTGAAAAACATGTTTCTATCTATTTTTCCATATTTATTTTTATTGTTCAAACTTCTTAATTGGTTAATTTTTTTCATTATTTGCCTTATCCCTATGTTTTACAATACAAAACTGTTTATGTCTCTTCATTTTATTTATACATGTTGCCAAAATACATTTCAAACTTTCTTTTTAAGTTAAAATTATTTACATTTATTATTAAATAAATATAAAATCTGAAATCTAAATTTAAGCAAAATATTAATTTTTATTTCATGTACTTTTGATTTTATCCTTATCACAAATCTTTTAACTATTATTTTTTAACTAAATATACCTAGACATAATGGATTGTCATATTTTCCAGTTATTCCTGATCAAAAAAAAATTTTTTTTTAACAGCACATGTAATTGGAACAATATATGAACCCTGATAATATTTCTTCAGCTAAATTTTGTAACAAATGCTTTTATGACCTTATATGAATTCTCATAAATCAAAAACAATTCCTTCCAGTTATGAACAAACTGTATTTGATTGCATAGTCATAAAGGCTATGTTTGTAACATAATCCTTTACAATACTTTTGATTTTTTTTTATTTATGATATGTATTCAATACGCTATATGAACATTTAATAATACTAAGAATTTTCCTCTCCTGTATAATGAATATCAAGATACTATAGATTTTATAAGACTTCTTGTAAGATTTCTTTATTTGATTACATATTTATTAGACTTACTGACAGCTTCTAAATTTTGTTTCCAACTTTTCCATGATTATTAATCACTTCTTTATCTACAGTAATTTCATCAATTTTACATTCATCATTAAATAATTTTTGAATGATTCTATGCTTTGCAAAATTTGTTGTAATATCTTATTAAATCTTTGATATGAATGTTAAATCTTTGACCATTGCTGACTTAACATATATTTCTTCTTAAATGTTCTTATTTATTTTGAAATATTAGCAGCCTCTTTTATAGTTCCTATGTTAATTTTCTATATTAATTTTCTTTCCATTTATGATTTCTTTATTCATATTATTTTTATTCATAAAATCTGTATCCATGTTATTTTCATCTATGCTTCAATATTCATATTACTTTCATTCCATGGCATCTACATTCATTTTATTTTTGTTTATAGTTTTCACATTCATATTAGTTTTATTCTCGTCTTCTACATGTACATTATATTCATTCATGGTTTCTTTATCCATATTATTTTGATAACTTTTACATTTTCATCAATGACTTTGATAATCATTTTATCTTCAAAAATTTACTTCATTTTTTCTTCTTTAGTGTGTCAAATGATAAAATAGCATGGAAATTCTTATGCAATATATTTTAAAAGTTGTTTGCAATATTATTTGCTCCATCTATAATGGACATGGTTCCTTCATTTAAGGAATTCAATACCATCTCAATTTTACCTTCATTCATCATCTCATGTGTTAAAGATTTATCCACAATTGTATCTGGCTTCATGGGTAGATAGACTTGGGTGTTCTATACTGCTGTTTTACAGATTTTTGATGCTTCTAGTACATCTACTTTATGTTCTTCAATTAGATTCATATCCTTACTAGTTTCGTTCATTACAACTCTGCAATTTAATTGTGATACTGCTATTGTGTTTTGGTTGTTTTCTGCAATTTTTTTTTTATAATTTCTTTCAATATTTTTAGTAATTTACAAAAAAATTTTCTCTTTTTTTGATTCTGTCATAAAATTATATAAAAATGTTTTGAACATTTTTATATAATTTCAATATTTTTTTATCATCTTGGTTGTTTTTGTTTTGGTACTTTTTTCCAAATTTTTATTTTCATCTTTTATTCCCCAATATTTTCTCACTTTTTTCACATCTTTTTTGATAGTAATCTTTTCTAATTTGTGTTTCTGCTTTTCTTTGCTTCTTTTATCAATTTTTTCCCAACATTTTTCCATGTATTTGTGATTAGTTTTAGTCCTATCTTTCCAATTTTTCCCATCATATGTTCTTTACTTCTATTTTTCAATATTTGCCCTCACTTTTTTTTTCATTTTCTCAAACATTCATGCAATTCTTATTGTCCAAACAGTGGTATAACTAGAAATATTGAGCTCAAAGGCAGAAATTTGTGAGATATAGTTAATAATTGTTTTCATGTGAATATATTTTAATTGTCTTGCTATAGATTTTCAAGTTTATGGGCCCCTGAACAGTGTGACCCTGTAGGCATATTGTCTTTCTTTGTGACTCAGTAGTTATGCCACTGTGTCCAACTATTTCATTTATGAATATTTCATTCATATTTCCTGAGTACAGTCAAATTGTTCACTATACTAGCTATTAAGTGTTTCAATAACATTTTTCATTTTGACATTTATTCTTTAATGACTGTCAATATTCCAGACTTTCTTAAATTTAATTTTGTTCTTTTTATGATGTACAGACTTTAAAGCCAGCCCTTATGAAATCTTTCTAGATATTATCTAATGCTAGCTATTTTATTTATATATATTTCTATGAGCATCCTTGTTTTCTGAAATACACAGCCATATTAGTTCAATTCTGTCTTGGTTTCTATTGATCTTCATGTGTATATATATATATATTGAAACAGATATGCTGTTTTTCATATAAATATTCAATAACCCCCCCCCCCCCCATTCAAAAATGTTTAGCGTGACTCAGTTTAATTGGGAACGCAATAAAGCTGTGATATGTTAAAAAAAAAAATCATATTTTTAATTTTGTGATTGATGGATTTGAATAAAATATTATATCATCTTATTTTTTTTATCTGTCTCAATAAAAAGAAAAGAAATTAATTATCCAATCATTAAAAAGAAAAAAAAAAGATACTTGAGTTAAACTGAGGCAGTATTCAAATTAGGCACGTCGTCGGAAGAAAAGAACTTTTTCTTCTCTCTCGTCTTACACAGAGAGGCAAAACACATTAAATTTTTTGTTTTAAAAAAATTAAATTGGTTATCCAGTTGTCCAATTCTGTTTTGTTTTATTGCATCACTCATCATTTATAGCTCTGGTTCATGAGAATCTCATGCTTTCTGAGCTACGTCTGACATAACTAGACCTAGGCCAGTCAGGTTGTAGTGAGACAGAACTCTAATGGCGCTTTTTGGGAAACCAAACATAGAAATATTTAGATGTTTCCAGTCTCTATGGTACTACATCCTCTGATGAGCAGGAAATATTGTTGTAGGAGGCATTAACATCTGCATTAGGAATGTCAATTGATAGTTTCTTCCTACAGCATGCTAATCAGAAAATTGTTACAACCGATGTAATAAAAGGGTTGTATGCGGGTCCGGTTACATTTGTCACCCAACTGTGAGGCCTTATCTTGCTAGCCTACTCATAGGCCGGTTACATTTGTCACCCAACTGTGAGGCCTTATCTGGCTAGCATACTCATAGGCCGGTTAATTTGCCGCCCTACTGTGAGGCCTTATCTGGCTAGCCTACTCATAGGCCGGTTAATTTGCCACCCTACTGTGAGGTCCGATCTAGCTAGCCTACTCATAGGCATAAGCAGATCACGATTCTGTGATATGAACAGTGCATATGATGTAGTGATGTAATTTGTTCAGGAAGGATGGAAAAATAAAAGTTTAAAAGAAACAACACAAAATGAATGGCATAAAGAATGAAACAGGCATTTCAAAGAAGATGGAGTAAAGTCATGGTGTGGATGGAGAGAGAAGCCCACTAAGTCAGAAAACAAAGGAAAAATGGTGAACATAGAAGCTCAGAAAACAGAAAAGATAGCTATGATAGCTCAGATAATAGAAATGATAAAAGAAAATAGCAAGAAAAGAGACAAACAAAGAGAAGAAGATAACCAAAAAAGAGATAAACAAAGAGAAGAAGATAACCAAAAAAGAGACAAACAAAGAGAAGAAGATAACCAAAAAAGAGACAAAGAGAAGAAGATATCAAACAAAGAGAAGAAGATAACCAAAAAAGAGACAAACAAAGAGAAGAAGATAACCAAAAAAGAGATAAACAAAGAGAAGAAGATAACCAAAAAAGAGATAAGCAAAGAGAAGAAGATAACAAGCAAGCAATAGAAGCAAACCAAAGAATAGAAAAACAAATTATGGAAGCAGTGGAAAATCAGAATGAAAAGTTAAACCAGTTGATAAAAGAAATAACTCAGTCTAAAAAATTGGATGACGAGAAAACTTTGGAATTTCCAACCAAAAATATTTTAAAGGAATCACAAATTGAATACCCTATTACTGATGAAGCAAAATTTGAGATTGTTAAAAAGGAAGAAATTGAAATTACAAAGAGTGATCTTGAAATTGTCAGTCTACCTTCAGGAAAACTTCTGATTGTGGAATATACCTCTAAAATTGAAAATAAAGAAACAGTATATACAGAAGCTGAGAATGAAATTGTATCAAATACAGTAAAAGAGTTTCAAATGGATGAAAATGAATCTAATAAAGCAAAATTAAAATCTTCTGATCTTCAAGAAGATGAAAAACGTGAAAATGAACATAATCAAAATATAACAAAGGGACTATCCAATATAGAAGAAAATGTTTCAGAAAAATTGTCTGATATATGCTATGAAATAGTAAAGGAGATAGAGAAAGAAACCGTAAAATGGAAAGAAAAGTGTGTTAGTCCTCAGCCATATATAAAAATTTTAAACAAAAGCTTAATAAACTCAAATCAAAAATTGAGTACAGAAAAAAAATATATGAAGACAGTTATTGAAAATATAGTTGCTTACGCAGGAAAAGACACCAAAAGGGAATCTGAAAACTTGGGATTTATCAGTGTAAAAAAAATTAAGCAACAAGAAACCTTTACAAATACCAAAAAAATAATTATTATGGCAGAAGAACCATTTAAAAATAAACTTTTATGTAAAAATGAAATACCACCATGGAAGAGGAACAGGAGAAAATCCACAGATGGTGTTCATGGTCCATATTGGATGCGTATAATTAGAAGATCAAACAGTAACAAGGATCTCCAAAGAGAATACAGAAATGAAGAAGCAAGACACCACAGTAATGTTAAACATGATAAATTTTCAACAAAGAGATGATCCAGAAGTATGTCGCCTCATAATATAAAAGAGGACTATAGGAGAACTGATCATGATCCTCAGTCTCTCCAAACCAGGTTGCAGTTATAATTCAGAATAAAATAGAGATAGCTGATGGAAAAAGTTTGTGAGTGTGATGTAGTGATGCATGAACTTATGTTTTTCATGTTGAGATGGTGGATGATTGAGCGGAGCTGCTTGGATGCATTGTGTTATGATGCTCCGAAGTATATGCTCGGCACTATCCCGACCTGGATGTTGTGCTCCAAGAGTAGTCCAGTAGTGCGTATATATAGGTCTCATGTATAGGCCTTGGTCTCATGGATAGGCCAAATGATAGCCCCTAAGACTCACCGAAGCTGGGCAGGGTTGGCTGAGTGCCAAATTGATTTTTTTTCTCTGGCTCCTATTCTTGATTGGATGATGCTTCTAGGTACAAGAGAGGTAGTGCTTAAAAATGAGATTTTCTCGTGACGTCATGAGGCAGTGTGTACTGGTAGTTTGTCTTTGGCCATCTATTTGTCCCAGCATTGGAGGCTATGGTTCATGTATTCACTTTTCCAGCTCATCTTACCCATTCATCAGCATATCTAAAACCAGGCAGTACTGAGAAATAATGTGTATAGTATATGGAATGAAATCGTACTTCCAGGCGATTTCATCCCAAAATTTGGTGAGGGGTAATGAAACAGATATGCTGTTTTTCATATAAATATTCAATAACCCCCCCCCATTCAAAAATGTCTAGCATGACTCAGTTTAATTGGGAACGCAATAAAGCTGTGATTTGTTAAAAAAAAAAAAATCATATTTTTAATTTTGTGATTGATGGATTTGAATAAAATATTATATCATCTTATTTTTTTATCTGTCTCAATAAAAAGAAAAGAAATTAATTATCCAATCATTAAAAAGAAAAAAAAAGATACTTGAGTTAAACTGAGGCAGTATTCAAATTAGGCACGTCGTCGGAAGAAAAGAACTTTTTCTTCTCTCTCGTCTTACACAGAGAGGCAAAACACATTAAATTTTTTGTTTTAAAAAAAAAAATGTATTACTTAATTCTTTTGACACATTAAAATATAGCTTTAACAAAACGTGAAGATGGAAAATGAAAGCTTTACTAGAGGAATTATAATGACAATGGAATAAATTAACGGCTTCAATCTCTCCACGCTGTGCCATGACTTTCCATAAATGAAATAACCCGCCTTCTTTATGAGTAAACTGGACTGCAAAACTGGAAGGTAATTATGTTATACGAATGTTTAGACATCTTTGCCATAAATTATAAATTGGCATTATGAAATAATTACATAGAATTTGTTTTGTAAAATATTAAAACATCTTTATCATACGTTATAAAGTGAAGTTATGAAATAATTACATAGAATTTGTTTTGTAAAATATTAAAACATCTTTATCATACGTTATAAAGTGAAGTTATGAAATAATTACATAGAATTTGTTTTGTAAAATATTAGAATATGTTTATCATACATTATAAAATGAAGTTATGAAATAGTTATACGCAAGTTTATTTATAAAAATATTTGAACGTATTTAGTATGTGGATTAGAAATGCTTCAATTACTAAATGATAAATGCTCCACAAGTCAAACAGAGTTTATGTGTATGAAAATACTTTTATATTTGACAAGATTATAAATGCTTTGATTACTAAATGATAAATGCTCCACAAGCCAAACAGAGTTTATGTGTATGAATATACTTTTATATTTGACCAAATTATAAATGCTTCAATTACTAAATGATAAATGTTCCACAAGCCAAACAGAGTTTATGTGTATGAAAATACTTTTATATTTGACAAAATTATAAATGCTTCAATTACTAAATGATAAATGCTCCATAAGTCAAACAGAGTTTATGTGTATGAAAATACTTTTATATTTGACTGAATTATAAATGCTTCAATTGCTAAATAATAAATGCTCCACAAGTCAAACAGAGTTTATGTGTATGAAAATACTTTTATATTTGACTAAATTGTAAATGCTTGAATTACTAAATTATAAATGCTCTACAAGTCAAACAGAGTTTATGTGTATGAATATACTTTTATATTTGACTAAATTATAAATGCTTCAATTACCAGATGATAAATGCTCCACAAACCAAGAATTGCTGAGTTTAAATGTTTACCAATCAATAATAATTCATAAAATAATGAAATACTGTATAAATCATAAATGCTTGACTGCTTCTAAGATTCTTCTCTTAAATGAATTCAAAATGAATTATTGTATAAACCATAAATGCTTGACTGCTTCTAAGGTTCTTATCATAAATGAATCCAGAATGAACTATTGTTGAATCGGAATATTTCCAAGCTTCTTCTCATAAATGAATTCAAAATGAACTATTGTTGAATTAGGATATTTCCAAGCTTCTTCTCATAAAGGAATTCAAAAATGAACTATTGTTGAATTAAACTGTTTCCAAACGTCTTCTCATAAATGAACTTGTAAATGAATTATTGATAAAAAAAGAAGAGAACTGCTTCTAGCTTTTTCATAAGTAAAATGAAAATGTGTTATCATGTAGATAGAAATGAATTTCATTAGAAATTGCAAATTAATTGTTATTTAATAAATTTTTTTTTTGTTACTAAAAATTAAATTGGTTATCCAGTTGTCCAATTCTGTTTTGTTTTATTGCATCACTCATCATTTATAGCTCTGGTTCATGAGAATCTCATGCTTTCTGAGCTACGTCTGACATAACTAGACCTAGGCCAGTCAGGTTGTAGTGAGACAGTAATGGCGCTTTTTGGGAAACCAAACATAGAAATATTTAGATGTTTCCAGTCTCTATGGTACTACATCCTCTGATGAGCAGGAAATATTGTTGTAGGAGGCATTAACATCTGCATTAGGAATGTCAATTGATAGTTTCTTCCTACAGCATGCTCATCAGAAAATTGTTACAACCGATATAATAAAAGGGTTGTATGCGGGTCCGGTTACAATATATATAATCTCCTAGTTATGTGGAGTTTTCATAAATCATTTTGAATTATATATCACACTTTCTAATATAAAAATATCTTGGTCTATCTATGTTCAGTTGTATTCAAGTGAATAGTTACATGAATATGTAATTGATGGGATAATTGGGAAAGGTGGTCAATACATAAAATCAAATATTAATCAGTTAATATATAATTGCAGAATTTTCAAAGCCTTAATACAGCTGTCCACATGTTGGTGTCTAATATGTAATGGATGATTAAATAAATAAATCAGTTACCACATATTAATGCACTATTTTATATGTATATGATTATAGAGTTGATTGGGGGATATTTTGATTAGTTTGTGATTGTGGTACCAATAAGTATAAACATCAAAAATACAAATAACATTAATGATATTAATCATTGAAATGAAATCAAAGGGGAGAATATGTTTACTATCTCCAGATCGCTATGGGTAAATGGGAAATATTTCTATTTATAGTGTGTGTTTGCTTTGCATTATTTACTGATGACATTTTTAGTTATACAAAATTAAAAGAATGCTATATCATCAATCAGTTTTATAAAAATAATATCTATTACTTCTTAATTAAAATAAGAAAAACATCATGCTACTAGTCTCTTTAATTTTTTCTTTCTTACACATTGAATTATAACTAGCTTAGATAAAACATGAAACTCAGACATTTTAATATATTATGCACTTTAATAAATCACTAAAACAGAAATCTTTAGATCTAATTAATTAACAACATACATATAAATTTGAAAAGATAGAATAAAATGTCATTATTATATTTAAATAATGATTACTAGCAATTTTTATTTCAAATTAGGGTACATATTTCTGAATGTATAAAACAAGATCAAAGGGTTTATAATATTTTTTTCTTTTATGATTCTTTTTTGTTGCTGTTGTTTAGTAACTGGAAAAGACACGTCTTTTTCACATGTCTTTTGGTCTATCTTTATGAATACACTCTCCATAAAGTGGTAAAAACAGATAGACAGCGGTCACTACTTTACATGACAGTGGTGTAGTGAAAATCACACTACAGTTTAATGGATATTCTCTAGTCTAATGAATAACTAATAAAAAAATATATTTCCATTAAGTGTTTTTTTTTTTTTTACAATTTTCTATTTATTTTACCAGTTTGCTTTTATTTTATATATATATATGAGAGACCTAAGCCTCAAAAGATCTTTAAAAAAGTAACGGTTAATAAATTTACTTTTTTAAAAATTATTGATTTTATCTGTGTAATATATATTAAAATTGTAACACACTATGGAAGTTATAGTCTTAGTTTTAAGTATTGATTCAGTGGATTTAAATGAACTTAAAATTATAAATATTATTAAGGATGATCTGTCTGATTAAATTCTAATGTTTTATTGACGTGGTTCTTCCAGCGTTGTAAATTTTCTAAACATTTAATATCTATTTTTCTTGTTATGTGACAGCATGACTTATAATGTTTTAAACAAGTAATGATATTGATTACTTAAATAAATAAACTTCGAGGGCTCCCTTTCATTGTAGATGGGTTAATTTTCAGCAAAAGCATGATGTCAATGATTGATTATTGATAAATATTCTTCCAGGATCGCACAGTCAACTGCTTGCAAGTCTTTTCAGAATTCAAAGTGTATAATGGTTTATTTTAGATGTCTTCCAATAACTGATATTAATTATAGAACATGTTATTAATTTTTTGAACTAATTTTCTGTCACTATTTTTTGATTTTTTTCTGAATGATTTAAATTAAAGTGGTTCTGTTCTTTTATAATTTTCTTTTTGAAAGCATTTGTTTTTTTATATTTTTCCATATTTATTGTTATTACTCAAATTCCATAACTAATTTCGAATAGTATTCTCCACTCTTCTTCAAACGTTGCTGCCGCGCCCAGTAATAATATTAGCGTAGGAGTCAAACTTACGCCTTTAATTTATGGATATCGAATTTTAAAACAACACTCTAACCAATTGAGCTATATATATATAGTCTTAATAGAATCGCTCAATTGAGAGTGTTGCCTTAAAATTCGATATTCAAAAATCTAAAGGTGTAAATTCGACTCTTGCGCTAATATTGTTATTGGGCAGGTCCGCAACACCTGAAGACGAGTGAAGAATAATATTATACTCAAGTAATGCATTTTCTCATAATCTACCTTATTTCTATCTTTTAAAATACAAAGCTGTTTATAATCTTTTATTTTAATTATACATCTTTATCAAAAAATATATTTCAGAAATATTTTTTTAAGATAAATTATTTAAGTGCGTTATTTATAATAAAAAAAATATTAATCTTAGATGTAAGCAAAATATGATTTTTTATATCATGATCTTTTGATCTTGTCTTTCAATTCTTCCAATTGTTTTCTTTTTTTAAAATCTATCTATATAATCACATGACAAGCGTTGGTGGCCTAGTGGTTAGCATAGCTGCCTTCCAAGCAACTGTCCCGGGTTCGCTTTCCGGTCAACGCATTTGACATATGAAAATATAAAAAAACACGTGAGACAGATTTTTAAAATATATATATAGTGTGATTTTCAAATGGTAGTGATTAAGGTCTTAAGAATAGCAATATATATTTTTTAATAAGTCTGTGAAGTCAATGGGAATTAAGCAGTATAAAGTGTGAAAGATAAGAAAATGTTTTCTTTGATTTCCTATAGTTCTTGCTGATGGGTTAATAAGGTTTTCAATTCAAGTTTGATCCTCTAATGATAGCATGTATATTGTAGATATTTTTTACTACTTAAAAATAAAAATCACACATTATTTGTTAGTGAATATTGATTAATTAATGCAGTCTTTCTTTAACTAAACAAACTAAATAATGAGAATTTTTTTTTACTTAAGTTGTATACATGTGGAAGATTTAAAAAAAAAAAAAATCAATGGTAAAGAACAAGTTATTAATTTGTAAAAAAGATTTACAAATTGTAAAATTTTAAATTTTGCACTATTTCACTTATCTTATATCCTATGAGTATGAGTTTGAATCAATGATCCGGATTCATTCTCTGAAATTGTTGATAATAATGATGATTCTCTGAAATTGTTGATAATAATGATGATTATATGTAGTCACATACGTATATGTAAAGCAGAAAATAGCTTGTCTAACAATTTTAGCAAACATTTATAAAGGGATATAGCTATTCTAACTGCAAAAAAGAGAATGACAAAGAAAAAAAAGAACAAAAATTAAATATAAAAAAGTCTTACCTATTTCTCTTTATATAGACATACATACATATATACTAGCTGCAGAAAGGAGTTTGCTATTAACTGAAAGGAGACCCTTTGATTCCTCTTGGAGGCCTTAAAGGAATCGAGCAGGGCAAATTCCTAATGTCCACTCCATACGTTCTTGTCGTTGCAGCTGTTATTACTATGTGATTATTCATATAGTATACGAACATGGATGGGCTGCTCACCAACACGCATTAGCCAGCATGGTGAGTTTATTGGCTTTTTACCTCTGAGTTTAAGATCGAGAAACACCGTGGTCTTTCTTCTCAGTGCCTGATAAGGCAGAATGAATGTTTGTGTAAATGATAAATATTTTTCCAATACATACATACAATTATGACAGACAAAAATAAAGCATGGCCCTTATTCCCAGGAGGCTGTAAAGTCACCAACCAAGGCAGCGGTTGGTGGCCGAAGGCGGAGGGTGCTAAGAATCCCCTGATTGCGGACCCAGGCTGCCATTTGATGACGACTTTTTATTTAGGTACTTACAACTGCAGATCACTTTCAAGTGAAGGAAGATTGCAAGAATTAGAAAAAGAACTCTCTTATATTAAATGGGACATTATTGGACTTTGTGAAGTTAGAAGAAAAGGTGAAGAGACAATTGATTTAAAAAGTGGACATATACTTTATTATAAAGGCACAAATATTGGAAATACAAGTGGAGTAGGATTCATTATAAATAAAAAGTGGAAGAACAATATTGTGGAGATTGATGGTTTATCAGACAGAGTGGCAAGATTAGTTATACAACTTAATAGCAGATACCAAATGCAGATAATTCAGGTTTATGCCCCAACAAGTTCTCATAGTGGTGAAGTAGTAGAAGATTTTTATATGGATGTACAAAAGGCTTTTGATCAGAGAAAACAACATTTTAAAATTGTTATGGGAGACTTTAATGCTAGAATTGGTAAACAAATGAAAGATGAAAGTGCTGTAGGTAATTTTGTTTATGGTAATAGAAATGAGAGAGGACATAGACTTGTGGAATTTGCAGAAAAAGAAAAACTTTATATTATGAATTCTTTTTTTGAGAAAAATGTTAAAAGAAAATGGACATGGAAGCATCCAAATGAAGGTACAGCAGAATTGGATTATAATTTGACTAACAGGAAATACATATTTCAAGATTGTAATGTTCTTAATAAATTTAACACAGGAAGTGATCATCGATTAGTAAGGTGTAAGATACGTGTTAATGTAAAACTAGAGAGACAAAAATTATTAAGAAAAACAATATTTACAGTTGATATTCCTAATCTTCAGAAACATTCTAATGAATTTAAATTAGAACTTACAAATCGGTTTCAAGTATTAGTAGATTTTGAACATGATTCAGATTTGAATGAAATTAATATGAAAATAACTGATACACTTTTAAAAACTGCAACAAAAATAGCTGGTAGAAAAAAGCAGCAATTGACCAATAAAATTTCTACTGAGACTAGAGAATTTATGAAGAAAAGAAGGAATATGAAGATATACAAAAATGATGCATTAAAAAGAATTGAATATCTCGAATTTTGTAAAATGGTGCGGAAAAGAGTTGAAAATGATATAAGAAAGTATAACTGTGAACTAGCAAGGAAAGCTGTAGAAGAAAATAAAAGTCTTAAGAATGTAAAACAACATATTGGTATTGGTAGGAAATTTATATCTGCAATAAGAAAAAAAGAGGGAATTGTTATTAAAAAGAGAGATGACATCATGAAATTGGTAGAAGATTTTTATCAAGAATTATATAGTAATAAAGAACAAGTACCTCCTATATCTATTACATCTTTCGAATTGCCCAGAATTTTAAATGAAGAAGTGAGATACGCAATTAAATGTATGAAGAAAGGAAAGGCTCCAGGTAATGATGGAATTATAATTGATATATTAAAAGAAGCAGGTGAAGAAATAGAAAAAATTTTAGCAAAGTTATATACCAAATGTCTAAATGATAAAGATGTACCGGTTGATTGGAAGAATGCAGTAATAATATTAATATTTAAAAAAGGTGATAAAGAAGATATTAGAAATTACAGACCTATCAGCCTTTTATCAGTTTTATATAAAATTTTTACCAAGATAATTACAACTCGTCTATAGAGAACATTGGATTTCCACCAACCAAGAGAACAAGCTGGATTTAAAAGTGGTTTTAGTACAGTAGATCATATCCAGGTGTTGAGAGAAGTTATAGAAAGGATGAATGAATATGAGTTGTCATTATGTTTTGGATTTGTAGATTATGAAAAGGCATTTGATTCTATAAACATTTCTTCAGTGATTAAAGCATTGGATCATCAAGGTATAGATCCAGGATATTGTCATATTTTGAAGAATATTTATAAAAATGCAACAGCAACAATTAGATTACATAATGATACTGGGAAAGTCAACATTAAGAAAGGTGTAAGACAAGGTGACTCCATATCTCCAAAACTTTTTACAGCAGTGCTGCAAGAAGTATTTTGTGGATTAAAATGGGAAACTAAAGGAGTGAAAGTAAATGGAGATTATTTAAGTCATTTAGGTTTCGCAGATGATGTAGTTGTTTTTGCAAATAATGCTTCAGAGCTGCAGGATATGTTGCAGGAATTATCAGAAGAAAGTAGGACTAAAGATAAATGTTAAAAAGACTAAAGTAATGTTTAATCGATTTGCTCAAAATATGAAAATAAAGATTGATTATGATGAATTAGAAGAAGTTAACAGTTACAAATACCTTGGTCAGATTATTAATACAGATGGAAACATAATGGAAGAAATTAATCATAGAATTAAACTTGGTTGGAGTGCTTTTGGTAGAAATAACTTGATACTAAAAGGAAATATGCCTATGTGTTTGAAAAGGAAGGTTTTTAACAAATGTGTTTTACCAGTTTTTACTTATGGATCTGAGACTTAGACACTTAATAGAGAAGAGCAATACAGAGACTTCAGACCACTCAAAGAAGTATGGAGAGATGCATGTTGGGAGTAACAAGAAGAGATCGAAAACGCAATGTATGGGTAAGAGAACAAACAGGTGTTACTGACCTCGTTGAAAAAATTAAAAGATTGAAGTGGAGTTGGGCTGGACATATTGCTAGAAGAGATGATAATAGATGGACAATTGAAATTTTAAACTGGATTCCAAGAGATTGTAAAAGACCCAGAAAGAGACCACATGTGAGATGGATGGATGAAATAAGAAAGTGTGCAGGGGTGATGTGGAGAAGAGAAGCTAAAGATCGGAAAAGATGGATTAAACTTGGAGAGACCTTCATCCTGCAGTGGATTGATAATGGTTGATGATGATGATGACATATATACATACCCACATGCTTATGTATATGTGGAAAAAAATATATTTAGATTCTTAGTGAGATCTGATTTCTTTTTTTTAAAAAAAAAAAACACAACAATATTTTAAACTTATTCATTTCAGTTTTAGATAAATGATAAAATAATAATAATTTGGTTTAAAATATATTATATTACATATATAGACACAGGTATATAATAAGCCTGTGTTTTAGTTGTTAGTCTTTTGAAATAAATTTTTTAGATTAAGAGATTATTACTGTTAATTTTAAACTGGATTCCAAGAGATTGTAAAAGACCCAGAAAGAGACCACATGTGAGATGGATGGATGAAATAAGAAAATGTGCAGGGGTGTTGTGGAGAAGAGAAGCTAAAGATCGGAGAAGATGGATTAAACTTGGAGAGACCTTCATCCTGCAGTGGATTGATAATGGTTGATGATGATGATGATGACTGTTAATTCATGTAGAATATCATTATTCAAAAATCCATGAGTTTGAAAACTTCTATTTTCTAAGCATCTTTAGATCAGCCACAAAGTCTAAAATTGTCATAGTGTAATCAATAAAGAAAAGGTTTAATTGTTAAAATATATCATGTTTTTCCATATGCTGTGTGATTAGTTGTAGTATATATTGCTTCATAATGAACATTACATATTAACCAGAATATTTACAATTCTACATAAAAGTTTATTTTCAAAACAAAATGATAGCAGAAAAAACAAGGTGATGTGCATTTTCACATCTAAGCACTATCGATAAGGAAGAAGCAAAAATATATGGTGAAATAATACAATATCAAATCATTTTTTTTGAGACAGCTTAATTTATTCACAATCTGTATGAATAATAATTATTAATTCACAACTATGTATGATGTCCAAAAAGAAATGAGAATATTAAAAAATACAATTTATCCAAACCACTTTGAACACTTTTAGCAAAATCCTTTATTGCACATATATACATACACCTTACATTTCAACTGTCCTGCAGTCTTCTTCAGAGCTATGACATAATGAGCAAAATAAAATAAAATACATAATTATATAAATAATACCATAAAAAATGAAAACAATAAAAAACTAAAAACAACATAAAAATATAACGATCCATAATTAAACAGAAATAGATATAATCAAACCCAAATAAAATAATCCAGTTAATATAAAATAAAATATATAATATAAATACAAAATAGAAAATAAACATAATTTATACATGTGTATTCCTAACTATACACATACATATTTTGGTAAAATTTCTGAATATTAAAAAATATGGTGACAGGTTTAAATTTCCAAGTAGGCAACTTCTTGTAGCAAAAACGTGTGCCCAGAATATGCTTACCCTTTTATTGATAACTCAGCTTTGATATAAAAATATTTGGGTGCATATGTTTAAAATAATTTGAACTTTGTATATGTGGTAAAAATTAATTTATGTATCATTAAAATAATTCCAATTTGTATATCAGATAGACATTTAATAATTTACTAATAACGATAATGAGTTTACTTTATCAATTATGTTAATATCTAATTTTTTATGGTTTGTGATTTGAACTAATAATATGTATAATTTCAAATAGTTCTTTTATTTAAAAAAAATGAATTGTTAAAAATTTATTGAGTCTCAACTGTGTACAACATACAAAAGGGGAAAAAATTGCAATTCTTGACTAGACAATAATGTAAGTGAACAGTCTGTTATTTTTCCACTTTTATATTAAATTACAATTTTTGAACAAACTGTAAGGGATGCATTTTTTATTATTATGAGTTTTTTGCCCTATCTACAATGCAAAATTTATTTAGTATCAAATAAATTTTAAATAAGTAATATATTTTTTAAAAAAGTAATATTATTCAATAATAAATTAACACTAATATATTATGTTTAATTTCAAATCTTTTATAAATTTTGTTTTATTTTGCTCAATTAATAATTATTTACATTTAACTTTCATTTATTGATAATCTTTTTATTGATAATGTATTTTTGTACATTTTAAACATTTTTTAAAATCATTTTTATATAGGCTATAATTTATGAAACAAGCCTGCAATATGAGATTTCTGCCAAAAACATTGATAAATGTTTTCATAGTCAATCTGAATTTAAACTATAGAATGTACTCAAACTACAATAAGCATAGATTTTATAATAAATGTGGTGGAATAATGTTGGATGGTGTAGCACAGTGTATTAATCATTATGTTTGTTGTGGTTTGTATATTTCTGATATCAGTTTAGCAGTGAAAATATTTTTTAAAAATTATTCTGCTATATAATTTTAGTCAGGAATCAGAAAAGTGGAATGAAAAATTTAATTACATTCAATGCAAACATTAGTGAAGATTATTTACATTTTTGCATATTTATAAAATTCTATTCTTTTATTAAAATAAGTTTAATTATCCTTTTTACTAATGTTTGTTTTTTGCTTTTGAAATTATCATAGATATTTTATAAAAATTAAATTAATTTTGTACTAATTGTACAATATATTTTTGATTTTTGTATTATGTTTTTCTAGTTTAAATAATTATATTGGATGATAAATTTTATTTATATTGAAGCCTGGAATGCATTACTCATAAATTCATATAGTTTGATTTATAGTAAAAGATCAGATGTTATAATGAATAGGATTCTAAACCCAATTATTTTGTTCTAACATATCCCAGTGTATTTATTTTATTTTTATGTAATTAAATTTTTGAATAATATTCATTCAAAAAATATATTTAAATTACACTAATGCAATGTAAAGTTGTAATTAATAATTTGTAAAGCGCATACTCATTACGTAATATATATTAAGGCTATAACCTTAAAACTGTGCACCTAAAATGCAACAGTAGGGACCTCTACAAATCTAAACACAAGTTTAATGACTTTAAAAGATGAGTGGTCACTCTTATCTTCGAAGATAGAGTGGCCACTCTTGTTTTTTAAAGTTGTTATCTAAAATGCGACATTAGGGACCTCTATAAATCTAAACACAAGATTAACAACTTTAAAAGACAAGAGCATACACTCTTATCATGGCCGCTCTTGTCTTTTAAAGTCGTTAATCTTGTGCTTAGATTTGTAGAAGTCCCTACTGTCACATTTTAGGCACATAGTCTTAAGGTTGTAGTCTTAATATATATTAATAATGCAATGGGTAATTTTTAAGCATTTTTCCATTATAATTAATAAGTATTTGACTCAACAAAGTTTCCAAATCTGAAAAATATTAAGAATTAAAATTTTCAGAAAATTAGTGTGTATTTTATTTTTATTTTTTTTTATGTGTATGTTCTAGCAGTAGTAAAATATTTGAGAAAAATAACATTTGGATAAAAAGCCCCATCTTGACTAAAATTCTTAAAAATTTCTTTTTTTTTTTCCATTATAAATTTGAAAATCTAAAAATTAAAAAACTTTTTGTGCAAACTGTAATATTTATGTTCACATTGCAAAAATGAAACAGGTAAAGATTCGCGGAACATGTTTTTGGCTAATCCATCAGATTCATAGACTCACCTGCTCTGCAGTCAACTGTCTGCAGTTCGTAAAGCAATTACAACCTATTGTATGATATACAATAAGCATAAAGTTGTTTTACGAACTGCAGAATAGTTGAGCACTATGAATCTGATGAATTAGTTGAAAGCATGCTCAGCAAATCACATAATTGTTTTACGAATTGCAAAATAGTTGAGTGCTATGAATCTGATGAATTAATTGAAAGCATGTTCAGTGATTAATGTACTCAATATGCATATATCTTTTCTTGCTCATGTTTATAATGTTAATATAAATATTAGATTTTGAAAAAATATATAAAAGTAATTAAAAACCATGACAGCTATTATTAATTATGGTAATTGATTTCACTATCTGTTTTAGTTATTATTTAAATGGATTTGTAATTATAGTCTCAAATAATATATAATTTTATCTTCTATGCAAGAAATTGGATTATGAAAACTAAAAAAAAAAAAAAGAACTGTATGTCATCTATTTTATTCAAATGTATTGGACTCAATTATGCATGCAATAAATTTTAGAAAATAATAAAAAAAAAGTAAAGAAGACATAAATAATTTAATTCTGTTAAAGTTATAAATGATTAAATACTTGTTTGAGCAGGATTTCTCAGAGTCACAATGGTCTTTTGGGGATTGTAAGACTTTAAAGATATTTACAAAATGTAACTTCTTACTCATTTGAAAGAATGAAAAAAAAAACATGTAATGGGAGAAAAATTTGTGTATTATATGTTTTTATTTACATATGTATATAAAGTTTTATTTTAAATAAAAAAATAAAAATTATTTATAGTAATACCAAGTGATGTTACTCTAATTTTTCAACTTTCAGCTATATATGCTATTCTGTTACAATATTATCAATTGTACCCAACATATGATTACTATTTTTACACTTACATTTGTCAATATCTCTCAATTTCCTAGTTATTTTCTTTTATATCTTCTATCCTTATTGTCTCATTTAGTGCCTAAATTCTTCATAATTTATAATGAATAAATCTTTTTGTATGCATTTTCCCCCCGCTGTTTATGCATTTTTAGTCAATAGTCATTAAAATTCCTAACAATATTTTTTTTTGACTTTTCCATTAGTTAATTTCATTTTTTTAAATTTTATTTCACTTTCATGTCATCAAATTATTTCCTCCAATTTTTTTTTTTTTTTGGATGAACATGAATAATTGTCTAATTTCTATTATCATTGATAAAAATTAATATCCAAATAAAGTAAAAAAAAAAATCTTGAATTTTTATGAAAGTTTTGTTAATGGTTGTTTATGTTCACAAACTGAATATATAAGTTTTTATCTTAAGTTTTATAATAATAATTTTGTATTTACATATGCAGATTAATATTAAATACAAATTAATGTGAACTTTTATAAAGTTTTAGATTATTTAAATTTCTGTATTAGTAAAATTATTGTATTCATGCCTATTATTGTTTTACATAAGTTTATAAATATTGTTAATATTTTGGACATAAAAAGAAAGTGCTTAAAAAATATATTAATTTATAAAGAACATCAAAGTCATTCCAAATGAAATTGTTTTCCAACTTTTAATTTTTTTTCCATAGAAAATTTTATAATCAGGAGACCAGGCCAATAAATTTTGCCATCTAAGACAAGTATTTACAACTGTTTCTTTTTAAAATTTTGAGTTTCCTGATATAAAGATAAAACAGCCATCTCCCATGCCTATGACTGAATCCAGATCAAACAAATTATTTTTAAGATGCTTAAGAACTTTTTCTTGGTAGCTATTTCACAGTCAACCTAAATAACTGTGGAATATTGGATCATAGATGGATATTTTTCTATTCTTAACTAGAGAGTAAAACATTAATGAAATAACATTCAAATTCTCATTACTCAGCATTTAGTAAGGCTTTTGAACATCATTTTGCAACTATTAGGAGCTACTATAGAGTTCTTTATTTTCTCTACTTATTTAAAATATTCTATCAAAGAAAATGGAAAAATATATATATCTTAAATGAAAAGTAAGTGTTTTTAAAAAAAATATTACAAAATAAAAAATTTATAAAACAAGCTGGATTAAAAATAGCTTCAACACAATGTATTATTTCCAAAAAATTATAGAATGACCAATCAGTATAAGTTGCCATTATGCTTTTGATTTGTAGGACATGAACAAGACATTCTCCAGTAATTAAAACTTTGGAGCTTCAAGATATAGATTCAAAATTTATCATATTCTGAAGAATATTTATTAAAACAGGCAAAACTCTCCTTACAGTAGTGTCACTCAGTGGAAGCCAGAGTAATCAATGGATGCCAGAAAGCTTGTGCATAAAATCCCTATATAGTGCCTACTCATCCAATATCCCCAGACTAGTTTCTGGCTTGTGCCCTTCATCAGTGAGGAGCATTGGATCTGAGAGCACTGCACCTAGATCTTAGGATCTAATGCAACCCTCCAGCAGCCTCCTTTTTTCTCTACTTAACTACAAAACTATAAGAATAAAATTGAAAACACAATATTTTCAATCCAAGCTCATTAGCTTGTATAGTCATATAGGTCTGAACTCAGTTCAGTACTGTACCGGTTTGAACCCCTCATTTGGCTTTCACGTTGGCATCATTTTCTGTACCTGTTCGAAACCCATTTGCTGTCTCCATTTAAGAAAATGATGCATATATCTGTACGTCACGAGCATGAAATGACGTGTACATTTAAAATGAGAGATCGATAACAATCTTCGATAATACCCTGGGTTAAATACAATGAGTATTATGTTACTAATTATTAGAAAAAAGAAATTTGATTTCAATAAAAAAACAAAATCTTTCCCTGTTAAACCACTTATATTTCCACCCCAATATCTATTTTCCCGGTAGACGTTTTTCCTCGCTCCTCGCATACCTTTAAAAAATTGTACTAATTTGACAACCCTTAGTGCCACCCCCAACATAATAAAAGAAAGCAAAAAAAATTAAATAATTTTCCCTCCCTATCTGCCGAGATAGTATGCAAAGAGAAATTTCTTTTCTGTTCTTAGACATAAGTTTTTTTTTAGGTGAAGGAAAACTGGATGAAAATATTCTAATTTAACTACCTGATATAATATCCCGATGGCTAGCTCAATTTTAATTCTTTATCCCAGCTACTTTGAATAAGTATTGCTATAACTTTTTTTATAGCCGTGGTCAGCAAAGATCACAAATAGGTGATTACATTTTATTATGATTAATTTTCTTTATTTTATAATAGGGTGCCGTTTATTTATATACAGTACAAATATATTGGCATTTGGTAAAAGCTAAAAAAAACAACAACGTAAATTTAGATTTTTTTTTAGTATAAGTTATTTTTTAAAAAAAAAAAAATAACATACAATGAAAGTTAAATTATTCTTTCGTATTTTTTTAATGTAATTAGAAATAAAAGTAGAAATGGAGAGAACAAAAGAATTCCAAAAGTAAAAAAAAAAAGATAAGAGAAAGTAAAAATATTTTGGCTAATTAAAGATTGCCGAAAAACTTGATAAGAAAAGAGAACTTTATAACGTAAATTTTATAAAGAATCTACAAGATTATGAACCAAAAAACGCCATGATAATAGCATGCGCAGAAGTCGGAAAACTGGGCCTCTAGTATAAAAGGCAGAGGTCAGTTTGAAGAATGTCTTGTTCGTTGGTTTCTCTAGTTGGTCTTGGATAACAATAATATATCCAAGATCGCTCTATGCTGAAGTAATTCGGCATGTCGGAATGAACCGGAGCTTCTGCGGACATTGTGCCTGAAGATGTACACCAGAAAAGCTTTCATGACCGACTAGGAGAATGGACTGCAAGATCAACTAATAATCAAAGGCCATGAGCTCATTTTAACCCCGAAAAACTATGTATAGTTATCTACAACCATCGTGAATTCACTAAACTTACCGGTAAGTTAAGACTACTTATTCCTGATTGTGACAAAATTAACTGATTCAGCTTCAAGCCACCATATTGAACTTTTTAAAATACTGGCCTGACACACAATTTTCACAATAACTTCAGTTTTAATTATGTTAGAGCAAAAACAATTACATTGCTAGAAACTAGAAACATTAAGGAAAACAATAAACATAAAATAAATAGTGATAACTATATAAAAAATAAGGAATAAAAGAAATTTTCACATCCGCAATACTTATTATTTTATTGTTTATTCATAATATGATAAGTAACATTAACTAAAATTGAAAATACATCTTCAGTGATAATTTCTTTACATTCCTCACAAAACTATCTTTCTAAACATGTATAACATGTCTTACCTGAGATAATCCACAGCTTCACAATCTCCAAAAGAAGTCAGATATGACTTCTTCATTTTTATCTTGTACCCCAAATGTTCTAAATGTCAAAGGCGTCTATAAAGAAAAAGATTCATTTTAATAAAAGGTACAAAAGAAATCATCATAGCAATTGGCTTCTTGTCTGTCTAAAACTAGAAATTGTAGGCTACTGTCTATATCACTGATAAAATGAGTTTCATCTCTTCATTTTATATTTTTTGTGTACATCAGTGATGTTTATATTCTGTTTGTGTATTCAATGTTTGTATACATTTGATTATTAGTTTTATAACTGTTTATATTCTTTATGCACAGAAGTGATGCTATCTTATTATATTTATTGTACAACATAGATATAATTTATTTGCATATAGTGTATTTGTTAGCTATTGACATGAAAATAATGTTATGAAACATATAGCAAAACCAAAGCATGAATCATGTATATATAATTTATTTGCATACAGATCATTTGTTAGCTATAGACTTGAAAAACGTAAACAAGAATCGGAATTATAACAAATTACTTATAAATCATATTATATTACATATACATCAACATAATTAATGATTTTCATAATAAATTATACTTTTTGAAAAACATTTTTATAAGTATAGAACGTTAAAAGATACATTAGATATTAATTGTATACGAATGTAAATAACTAACACACACAAATTACAAACTAAAAATAATTAATAAAAATGATAATATATATTATAGTTTTATAAAAAAATAGTTTTATAAAAAAATAAAAAAATTTTTTTTTAAATGTTACTTACAAAATTACATTGACTAGCTTCTTTCCGCCATCTTTAAAATATAGCACCGGAGAAATGACATCTGCAGCCCCGTAAATTATTTTTGTCTTTTATCGCTCCATGATAAGTACAAAAATTATTAAAAAAGACCAAAGAATTAAATACTGTGGTTGATTAAAACTGCTGCCAAAAATTTTAATTTTAACCGATTTTTTTGAAATAAAGATTTTCAGAAAGCTACGTCAGCAACCTTTCGAAAGATCATATTTTCATCTACGTCACACTTATACCTTTTATGTCAGTAAAGAAAGAAAACAAAACATCATCTGAACACTGCTGGATGCGCGCTCGTAGCGTTCAAAAAGCTGAAAGAGTTAAGCGTTTGCAAACAAGTCTTAAAATAATCCCGATAGAGACTTTCATTTTTTCTGTACAAGAGGCTTTTATTTATACCAGAACTTTTTAATTAATTATTTTATTTTATTGATTGCATCATGTTTGAATTAATATGTGTTGATTAGGAATTCTCATTTTAATTTAAACAGATTTTTAATCTGTTATAATAAAAAATATTTCTAATACCAATTTTTATTTGTGCGTTATTAATAATAGTTATTATTTTTTATTATTAAATTTATTATTAGTTTAATAAGATTTAAAATGTAATTTACCTTTGCCAATATGTTTCAATAAGCCCAGGAATAATAATCTTAAAAAAATAATTCTCGTTACGGTATGATGTAATACCGATTAGTTTAAAAGTATTTTTCTTTTTTTATTTGTGAGACATTATTTGACTATTTCAGCGATCTCTTTAGAATAAAAGGACCTGGCACCCATATTAAATAAATTAAAAACTGATTTCGTCAATAGCATAATTCTCAACTATTAATAGGCCGAGTTGATCAGGAAATATAGCTATGTTTTTAGAATAGAAATACAACTTTCTTCTTTTTTGACATATCTTGATCAACTCGTGCGCAGTTTATATTAGCGTGTAGATGCCTAGCAAAACGGAAAACGTTATAATAGATTATACGATAACAAATAAAGTATGAGAATATAATTTATTTAAATAAAATCCCCCTCCACCACATATATTTTTAAACATTAGAATATTGAATCTTAAATTAATTATAGGGCTTTTTATCCCAATTTCACGATTACATATATAATTACACAAGAATATCTAAATCTTTATGTTCAAGATCTACAGTTAGATTAAACAAAAAAAATCCATTTTCTAATTTATATCTAAGTTAATTTAATTGCTATGAATACAAATGGTTAAATATGGATGCCAATGTGTGAGTCTATACTCCCTCTCCCTGCACAAAACAATGAATGTTTTATTTTATAAATTCCCAAAATACTAAAGTAGATTATACACAGATCTAACCCCTTGAACTTTCCCCATTTGCACATATAAACTCTTAGGATTAGATACACCTTTACCTTTGAGTACGTAAAATAATAATTCGTGTATATGTATATTTTATATATATATATATAAAATGTATAGGCTGGCTATACACCACCATGATTAACATTAAATAAGAGGTAAAGGTGAAATAGGATAAAAGAACAAGAAATAATAATAATCTTATATTTAGTAGGTTTGAGTGAGATCTGTGTATAAGCAATATTATTTTACAATATTTCATATAATAACAATATATATATATATATATATTATGTGTTAGTAACTATTAGTACACTTTAAAAAAAAAAAAGAATAACAAACAGTAATCTAGTATTTACCTTGCTATGACATCATTAGCCTGAAGGCATACAACTGTAATTATCCGATATTTGCATCGTCGGAAGAACACATGAACATTGTCATGGCAATGAAGAGACTGACATGACTAATTCTAGAGATTTGATTTTTTGTTACCTTGCTATGACATCATATGCCTGAAGGCATACAGCTGTAATTATCCGATCTTTGCATCATCGGAAGAACACATGAACATTGTCATGGCAACGAAGATGCTGACATGACTAATTCAAGAGATTTGATTTTTTCATCCACGAGATTTTTTTCATCTTGACCCGCGAGATTTAAAAGTGGATTTTTTCCTATTTGTTGCATCGTTTTTTTTCAGTGCAGCAGTGCTTTTTTCAGTGCTTTAATAGTTCAGCAATTTTTTTAGCAATTTTTTTAAATAAATCATTACTTTCTCAACAATTGTAAGTAATTTACATGTTATTTCTTCTATGATATTAAGTGGATGTATTTTATATTTTATTAATTTTCCGGATTTTCCATTTTTAGACATCAATTTAGAAATGGCTATTATTGAAACAAGAGATCTGAAATTGTGGGATCTCCCAAAATGTGAAGAAGAGGCGATAGCTTTCTTTCAACAAGAAGGAATTTTACACCATGTGAAATTGTGCAAAAATGGCCATGAGATGAAGAAGTACATCCATGGTACTGAAAAACAGTGGCAGTGCAATTTGAGAGATTGTCTGAAAAAAAAATCCTATAAGAAAAGGCATGTGGTTTGAAGGCTCCAGAATATCCTTCATAACGGCTCTCCGTTTTATTATATTGTTGGTCCAGAGAATTAACATCTATCCTATTTTGTGTTGACCAGTTAGAAATGGCGGACAAGACTGTGATTGACTGGAACAACTATCTCTGCAAAGTATGTGCATGGAAGCTGTTACGTAATAAAAGGTGGAAAATCGGAGGTCCTAACACAATTGTGGAAATAGATGAAACTCTATTCTCCAAACGTAAGAACAATGTCGGCAGAGTACTTCCACAGCAATGGGTATTTGGCGGTATCTGCAGAGAAACAGATGAATGTTTTATAATAGCCATTGCAGATAGAAGTGCATCCAGTCTTATGCAAGCCATTTTGGAGAATGTGCACCAAGGCACTACTATTTATAGTGATTGCTGGAAAGGATATAAAACAGAAGAATTGGAGCTGGCTGGATACAAGCACTATTGAGTGAACCACACATATAATTTTGTAGACCCTACAACCAGCATTCACACACAAAATGTTGAAAGGTTGTGGGGTGGGGGAATAAGAAGCACAGAGAAACTAACAAACTATATAAAAAAAAATTTACAAACATTTTATTTTACTCATCTCTATCTGCTTGCTCTCCAGGTTCAAACTTCTGGGTGGACCATCTCAACTACCAGAAAGGACAATGACATTCACTTTAACCCCTCACCATCCTTGTAGCGTCCTTCAATCAGGGTATACTAAGTCTCTGACACATCCATCTTGGCGACTATGTATCTGAACTGGCAGGTGTACCGCTACATTTCTTTCTACTCCATGCTTTTGTAGGCTATCAGATGAAACTGGGTTGTCATTTTAGCCATGGCACTCAAAAATATTTTCCTTTCTTTTTGATCGATTACTGAATGGCGTATGCTTATATAACTTTCCTCCACATCATATAGGTGTTGGTGGCTTCGATTAATATTTGCACAAACCACCAGGAAAGACCTTCTACAGAAGTTTATGTTCGTTCAGAAAATTATGTGAATTAAGCTCCTTCTTGAATTAAAAAAAAATAATTCAGCAATAACAAAAGCATATTTATCCAAAAGAATGTCTAATCATAATCTCCCCATACCTTCCAGGTAGGTTCTGTAGCTCTGTCCGTTCAATAATAATATCTTATACCACCTATAGATTCATGTGGCTTTCTCTCAATTCAATACTAATCACTAATATTTTACACCACGCATGGATTCACGTGGCTTTCTCTGTCCAACACTTATCAACAACTAAAAACTTTTTGTTCCCCTCCCAGATAGGTTATTGTATATCTCCGTCCGCCTACAAGTTTCAGTTACATCCCCCTTCAAGCTAGTGCATCAGATAATTTTACTTTTGTACATTCTTTATAAAATCATGTTTCAAAAATCTCTTTTTAGGAATTTCAAAACTCTATACTGGAGTAATAGACCACCCACATTCTTTAGATAATAAATTTGGAATTGATTTACAAATTAATTAATTTAAAAAAAAACCTGCCTGATTACATACAAAAAAAGTAAAAATAGAAAAACAAAGATTAATCAAATCCACCTTTTAAACGGAAGATTCTTGTCAATCACACAAAAAATATTTTTATATATTTTTTAAAATAAAAGAAAAACATTTTAAAAATTATCAAAAAGAAGAAAAATATATATACACAAATCTTTATACATATATGTATTACATATACATTTACAATAAATATGATACATTTATAGTGTGTTATTATACATATTAGAACATTTACAATAAATGACACATTTATAGTGGATTATTATTTCAAATAACTAATATATGTGTTAGTTGTGTATGCGAGGAGATGGGAATCTAGTATAGACCAACTCTCATTGTTTATTTCTTTTTATTTTATTTAATGAATTCAATAAATTTAGCTGTGCCAAATTGTTGACTACAGCCATCTTGTGCATGGACGTTTTACAGTCTGGCACAGTACCCATACATTTTGGTGTCTTTGGTTCTTTAATAACCATAGCCACCACTATCCTATTAAGCAGGATTGGTGTTAAACCACTAAACATCACATGATCACTATTTCTTATGCTTGCTCATAACTGTTATTAAAACAGGTAGCCAGAGTAATCAGCAATGGATCCATTGATTACTCTGGCTTGCACTGAATGGCACTACTGTATGGAGAGTTTTACCTGTTTTAATAACAGTTATGAGCAAGCATAAGAAATGGTGATTGTGTGATGTTTAATGGTTTAAGAATATTTATTGTAATGTAACATTAGTAATTAGATTATGTGTTGATTCCATACCTCTAATTTTTTATTAATTGTAGTTTTCCAAGAAGTATTTTATGGATTAAAATGGAACATAACCTTAAGGAAATGAAAATAAATAGAAATTATTTATGTCATCTAGATTTGAAGGGTTATGTGATATGTGTAGGGTTTTTCTTTTTGCAAGTAATGCTTCAGAAGTTTAGGAAATGTTGCAAAAGTTATTGGATGAAAGCAGGACTAACTATAAATGTGAAGAAAAAAAACTAATGTTCATTGGATTTTTAAGGGGAAAAAAAATAAAGATTGATAAGCACGAATTAGAAGTTACCAACAAATATCTTCATCAGATTTTTAATTCCAATGAACACAGTGAATGGAATTAATCATAGAATTAAATTTTAATGGAGTCTAATTAATAGAAATAATATTAAAAAAGGAAATATGCCTATACAGTTGAAAATGTATTTAATAGATATGTTTTACCAGTTCAAACATATAGATTGAGTCTCAGGCACTTAACAGAAAAGTAATACAGAAACTTCAGATTACTCACTGAAGTATGGAGAAATTATGTTGGAAGTTGTGAGATTTTGAAAATAAACAGGTATCGCTGAAATCATTGAAAGAATTAGAGATTGAAATGGAGTTGGCCATATTGTTAGAAAAGATAATAATAAATGGGCAGTTGAAGTTTTAAACTAAACTCCAAGAGATTGCAAAATGTGTGAGATGGATGAATGAAATAAAGAAATTTGTGGATTAAAAAAACTGGAACGAACTTGGAGATTCCGTTGTGCAATTGGTTGGTAATAATTAAAATTAATCATGATTATCATTTTTATTTTGTCTAGAGTACTTTAATAATTTTTTTCTTTTATTTTCTTTTTACTTATCATTAAGTTAGTTTAAAAAATCAATTTACCATCCCAGATCCTCTAGATATCCTGTAAACAATATTTATTAAAATTAAAATATTTTAAGTTATGATCTTATTTTCATTTTAAATCTTATTTCATTTGTGAATAATATTTTATTTAAAGCATTACATATGTATATATTTATCAATAAAAAAAAAATAATAAAAGTGATTAAAATCAGACATAATGCAGTAGAAGATACTTCTTGAATAAATTATCAAATACAAAACGTTTGTAATAGAACATTAAAAACATCTGGAGAATTCTGTTTCTTTCTTCTTTTTTTTTTAAAAAAGCACAATCAATCTACATTGTTTTACATTGTCTACATTTTCAGATATTTTTGTCTACCTTTAAATGTCACAGCCTCAATTAAATTAATGTAAAATTGTAATAATATTTTTAATTTTATTTTTTAACAACATTCCAAAATTTTATTCATATTAGTACTTGTGCATTTCAGTATATTATGATTACCTGGGAAATAATTTATTCCATTACTTTAAAAAAAAGGTGTAGATTGCATTCATTGTTTTATTTTCATTACTATGTAAAATTATTTCAGAAATTTTAAGAATGAATAGAAAATTTATTTGGAGAAATGAATTATCATTTAATAAAAACATTAATAAGTATTCACCGTTTTCTTTCCAAATATTAATTTCAATATATTAAAAAAAATCATGTAACATTTTTTCTTTTCAAATCTTCTTTTATTTTATGAACTTTTTTTTTTTATTTCAACGTTTTGACAATGTTATATGCTCTTTGTCAAAGATTATTCCTATAAAATATATACATACAAGTTAAAAAACAGCAAGTTCTTCAACAGACTTTTTCTTTTTAAATCTTGTTTTTTTTTTTTAATATATATTTTATGAGCCATTTTTTATTTCACTTTTCCTCCAATAGTTTGACCATATTATATGGTCATTATCAAGGATTGATTATTCATATAAAATATATATGTGTGTTTACAAAGAATTTCTAAAAATAACAAAAAATATTTTATAACATGAATGCTTACTTTCCTATGTGTTGTATTTTATTTAATTTTTAATTTACATTTTTATATAAAATTTTCTTTAGTTGTTATAATTATTATCTCTCCAATTATAATCAGATTCCTAATACTTTATATTTAAAATTGTTTTTTTTCATTTGTATATTTTGTAACCAATTGGATTACATAGACACACTAATATAGTGTGTGTGCATAAATATATATAAAAGTTGAAAGGAAAAGTAGAAATAAACATAGAATAAATTTTTGTAGATTTTTTTTATATTTCCTAAAATAAAATAATAATAATAATTAAAGGGTTAAATAACTCTGGGTTTAAAGTAAAATTTCATTATGAAATTAATATTTTAAAAAGGTCTGAATAAATATAAATATTGCATTATTATTAATTATTACTCTGATTTTGAAATTTAAAAACACCCTATTGTATTTTTGAAATTTTAATTAATTAAACAAAATTTTTATCTATTAGAAATCCCCTAAGTAAAAACATGTATATGTTTTCAAAGGAATTAGTGAGATAAAAATAAAAACACTGTTTTTAATCAAGCTGCTGTTATCACCTCAGATGATTTTATAAAAAGGGCTGATAACAAATTAGCTCCAGTCTGAAGAGTGATTTTTGAAGAGAGCAGTCTGGATTGTAGTTTTTTTGCAAGAGCTGAACAGAACAGCTTGGCTACTAAAAATTTTGAGCAAGTGGCAGCAGTTAGCTGACCAAAATACATAGCTGCAGTATGTTGTTGGCTGTAATAGAGAGTTGGCAGAATAGTTACAATAAACTGAAGTAGCTGAAGGCATGACAGTAGATTCAGGAGCTGCTAATATTCCTTGCAGGAGTTTGAAATTTACATGGAGAAAAATGACTCGGTGTATAAATTCATAGCCTTAAATGCTGAAATGGACAGTTGCTTGCTGGCCTAAAATCTATCTAACCAAGCCGCTGCTTACCTGGAACAATCCTAGATAGAAAGGGAGACCAATATTTTACATGGATTACATTTTTCCTGATTATGACAGTCACTAAAAAACAAACTCACCAAGAAAAATCTTCCAGCTTGCTGAAGAATTAATTACATGTATGCTGCATCAGATATATTCAGAAAAGCACAGATAAACATATATATAGCTGGTGACTTATTTTAAAATGTCATATAAAAATAGACTTATATAGAACAATATTATTTTAAAGTCGGTTAAAAATTTATATATTTTAAAAGAATATAAAGTAATTTTGCTTGAATTACAATTAAGAGTCAAGAATAATTCATTGATCATTAAAGACAAAAGAGGCGTTTTTGAACAATAATCCTTTGGACATTATTTTGAAAAATTTATATTAAGAAAAAAAGTAAAGAATCAATGATTCAATAATTTAATTTAAAAATATTGATAATTAATCAACAAATACCTGTCAAAAATTGACTATACTTTTGAGAACTTATAAATTGAAACTAATTTTAAATTTTATCTATATTTTGTTTATACACACATATATGCGAAATTTGTTTTCCAAATGGATTACAAAAAAAAAAAAAATATTATTGTAACAAGTTTAAATTGGTAAAACCCAGTGTGCGTATATACACGCACACTCATATATGTAAAATTATAATCATTTTTTTTTGTTAGTGAATATTAATTGTATATTATAAATTGTGCATCTGTGTGCATATATATGTAAACCATAGTAATAACATGAATTGTCAATTGTAATTTTGTAAATTAATGTAACAATCTAAATTTTGATTAGTAATTATGCAAATCACAAATGTAATAATTATTTTATGTTTAATTGAAATGTCTTCATCTTATATTATAAAACGCACATTTGTGTACAGATATATGTATGCGTTTATAGATACCCATTAAGAAATAATGCAATTAATGTAATAACTTGAATTTTGTAGTAATCTTGTAAATTACAGAGGGAGGACTTTATTATTGTGTATCTTTCAAAATCAGAACCCTTATAAGACCTTAATCACTTATTTATTTTTTTGTTATTAATAAACTTATATTTAATTGTTAAAAATTGTATTCCATCATCTCTTGGTCACTTACAGTAATGGAGCCTTGTGTTCTCTGAGCTAGATTCAGACACGGATAAATGGGGATGTGTACTTAGTGCTTTGGGGCATCCAGAGATGATCAATCATCATCCTGGTTGGCACAAAAGAGGATACTCTTTAAAGCCCATGCACTATCTTTTATTTTACTTTAGTCTTATTAAAAATTTACATTTATAGTTGGCCAATACAAGTGGCCAGAGCATTGATGATGATCAGCATGTTTTAATGTCCCAGCATTATTGTTTCGATTTCTGATTATTGTGTATTTTAATGGATGGGCACTTAAATGGTGCATCCAAGTTATGTTTAAATAATTGCCCAAGCTGGCAAAAGCTCAATAGTTAGCCTGGTCTAAAGAAGACCTATTTTCAGTTCAGCCACAAGATGGTCTGTTGATTTTATTCTGATTTATTGTACTAATTTGTTTATTCCCAGCAATGATGATGATGGATGGTTATTTCTCTTGAATATTTACTTGCACTTATATTTATTTATTGATAATGCTGGTGGATAATTATATTTGTAGTTGCTCCTTCTGAATTAGCTGGCTGATCTCTCAGAGATTCTTTAATCTCATACTCTTATATCTTTAAATATTTACTTATAGATAATTTTTCAAATTATTGATATTTGTATTTTATTAAATGGACTGCGAGTGCTGATTTTCCATCACACCAGATTCACTTTTCTTTTCATTCACCCGATACCCTCATCCCGTTACAATATATATATAATCATTCTTTAATTAATTTTTCTTTGTAAGAATTCTCATTTTCCAACATCTGTATTTCAAAATTTAAATGCTTAGATTTTTCTTATATGAAGATATATATTAGAATTTTTATCTATTAAATGCTGTTTCAATCAATTCTCCTCAGTGACAATATGATATAGTTGAAATATTGGAAGAAAACTGAAATAAAAATATTTTATAAAATAAAATAAAGAAAAGAAGATTTGAAAAATGTGTTAAATAATTTTTTTTTAATTTTTAATATATTTGTGAGCCTTATTTGTAATGAACATAGTAAAACTTACTGATTTTGTTAAATGATGTAAAAATAACTCAATTATCTCAAATTCAAAATTAAACAAAACTAGTCAAAATGTGAAAAAAAAAAATTATAATGGATTTCTACACTATAACGGTCGGGGATTAGAAGGTTTTAGTCTTACCGTATCTGCCGTACAGGGTGTCATTAGGCTACTTGAACCTAGAAAATATATATAGTAGGCAGATATGCAAGTTAAAAATCCAATTTTATATTTTATTTTTATTACGACCGTCATCCCCAGTCACTAGCTCGCAGAGCAGTAGAGATTAATAATAATGATTTATATTCTCAAAATATATTAAAATATAAAAATAAATAAAATAAGCCACTGCCAGTAATTAACACACAAACATTTATTAACGCACATATAAATAAAATTGAGGAATAAAATTTATTGTTTTAGGTTGGTTATTAATTTTTAAATTTAAATTTTTTGTTTGAATAATCCACACAGATTTGTTTAATAATATTTTTAAGAGTGTTGAGTGTGAATAAACTACATGGATTGCATTTGAAAAGAAAATATTCTATCCCTTATTTAACCTTAGGCCAAAAGTTCGTAGTCAAACTAACATCAATCCATCTGATATATCGATGTATTCAATGCAGCATGAATACGACAACACAAATGCCATACTGTCAAGAATGTACATCTGAACAGCATGGTTATAGAAGACATTGACTCTCATCCAGTACAGGAATACTACATCTGTCTGGTGAGAAGAACAATACAAAAAAAAACTCCATAGGAAGGGACTGCGTTTTCCGTCTTACTATCCCATTCCATAGGCTAAAACGGGTGATCCAAGGAGCAGGGAATACCATCTGCTTCTGATGGTCAGTGAGATATGGGACTTATTTTGCCCAAGTGCGGCGTATAATAGGATCCTGCACGTAGCGAATCTCATACTACATTTACTAATTACACCAATATATCCAATCGATTAACCCAATTTAACTACGAAACAAATAACCTAAGATTATCCCTCCCTTAATTAATTAATATAACTTTACAAATCTATACAGCCATTCATGCCCGACTTAAATTTAACATTTATATAATTTTGTCAATTAATAAAAAAAAAATGGAAATAATTAAATTACAAACTCAAATGTATAAAAAATTAAACATTAATAATTGATTTGAAAAGTCAGATTAAAGTTCATTTTAAAAAAATTAGGTTTACCTTGTCAAATCTTGAAAGTTCTTAATTATTATTTTTTTAAAATTTTTTAGTTCATATCTTACAGTAGAAGAGTCCCGGTTCCAGGAGTCAATTCCCACAAAGTCTTTATTTGAAGACCGTGACCTTAGCTGGTTCAATCCTGGTATTATTTTATTGCAGAACCCTGATGATTCGGGGTCTGCAATAGTATCGTTCATAATTCAACAGTCATTTTCTTTGAAATAAAAGAGAGAGTGACAAGTGCATCTTATCACCCTTCTCAAAATATATCAAGCTGGAACTGTCCTTAATTTCAATATTTTTCTTTTTATACACATCGTCCAGATTCACTGAACAATCAGTTATTTTCATTAGGGTCTGAGTGTATGGTTTCTGCTTCTATTGGACATTCTGCTTCAGAGTGGGAAACAATTTTAATTTTTATCTATATCTTTCATCTGACTTTTTAATTATATAAGATCCCCAAGGGCTAGTTTGCTTTTCAATAATTAATAACACAATCATTTCCATTTACTGAGATTACATAGGAATCTTTTTCATTTATGTTACTTTTTAATCAAAATATTTTATATTTAGATCATTACCTTTTTTTATAAAAAACTTTGTTCAAATACCTTTTTTTTCTATTTAAAAAAAAAAAAAAATACTTTTAAAGTTTTGCATCTGTGCGAATATATTATATATGTTTAACAACTCTTTAATTTTTTTTAGCTTTTAGTTTTATTTTTATTTACGAACTTAAGTTTTTATTTTAATTTTAAATTAATGTAACGGCATATTATATATCGTTACACCACCAAAGTAGACTTCTCAAGTTTAAAACAGGAAAACATTGATTGTGTGAAATAATTTTTTGCTTTATTTAAATTTTGACTTCCAAATAGATCCTATCTGCTGTCTCTGTCTTTCCAGCCAGGAGGATATTGACCATATCTTTTGTCTTTGCCCAGTCTGGCAAAGACTGAGACAAAGCTTCCAGAGCACATTAAATATAATGGTCTGGATCTAACATCACTTCAAGGAGTTTTAAATAGAGGCATTTTTGCTGAAATCAGGCTTGCCACATACATAAACTTGCCATCTGGTTGACCAGATGCAATGGATTTTTTCAAAAATTACTGTCTGATGAACTTAATAACTGTTTCCTCAACATAATTAAAAATATCCAAGAAACAGACAAGAGAGAGGCAGATCCATACCTGGCCATATTAACCTGGGAATTCGCAACTGGCCTAAACAGCACCTGACCAACCAACCCCTAAATAATTTATATGAAAATAACTATTAAGATTTAATAAAATCCTCCAACCATAGCTCACCAAAACAGGGCTTACTAACAATGGTATTTCATTATAGACTAGATAAATGATACATTCACCTTGCATCCACTGATTAAGTGCTTCACTAACAATTATTTTGTATTCTGCTAACTTTTGGATCATTCCTTTGTATATATCACCCTGTAACATCACCTAGTTAATGCTTGTTTTTTTTGTATTCATGTATAGGTCAAATAAAATTATCTTGAAAGAGAACTAAAGATTTATGTTTGTGACAATTAGCCTGAAGTTTTTTCTTACTCATATTGTTATGAGTTCTTCAGTTTTTTCTATAGCTACTCTGTTATTCTACATATTTCCCCCTTTTGCTTTTATCTTTAGTTTTGCCAAAACTATTATGTTTATATTGTTGGTAGATTTATTATTTTCTGCAGTAATTACTTAATAAAAAAGCAGTTCATATAAAACAATCTTTTTCATCTATTTTTGCATCTTTGCTATGCCTAATAAAAACAACTTAATCTTTTGGATATTTTCAAGAATAACAGCTTGATTAAATTTAATTAAATCTATATTATTATCACAAATATTTAAGAAATAGATGTATATATACATATTAAAGCAAAAATGGTTAGTGGTATCTAGTCCAAACATTAGTGTGCGGGCTAACACATGATTCTCTTTTTTTCATGCTTTCACATTTTTTTTGTTGATCATAGTCGTTTATACTAACCCTAGCCAATGAATAAATGTATGATTTTTTTTAATGGATAAGCATAAAGAAAAAGATGATCATGTAATGTTAAGGTGGTTTAATACCAATCCTATCATAGGGTAAAAGTGACTGTTTTTGTTAAAAAATCCAAAGACACCAGATCTGTAGGATATTACAGACAGATTAGCTTGAATTGAAAAAAAGTGTATTTTCAGTTTGGTCTTATGGCCTTATGGTTAAAAATAAGTTATAAGATAGGATGCTGGATAGGTACTTTAGGTACAAAGATCCAGGTGCACTGCTACCATAACCAAAACTTCTCACTGATGAAAGCACTTATTTGGGGATATTGGTTTGGAAATCCCTGAATAGATATTATAATACACACAACCTTCTAGCATCTATTGATTACTAGTGCTTGCACTAAATAGCACTATTTTGTAGAAATTTTTGCTTGCTGCTGTTACAATGCTAATTTTTATAACAAGCAACTACGTTTTTTTTCTTCATCTTTGACCAGGTTTAAGATTTTTTCTCTCAGTTGTAAGGGAGCATTCTATATAGATAAACAAAGAATAAAATCAAAGCTTTTATTTATTATGTCCACCATTGCTTCCAATGTGCAAATTAGATTATTTCCTATTAACACACTTTGTTAATAATGTCAGATGTTCTTAATAGTTTTTAAGTAATGTACTGTTAGAAATGTTCAGCATTGCTAATTTTTTCTATGCATACCGATATTTTCAAGCAGTTTCATGGATAGAAAATGTAATGATGTTGTATTTTGATTTTTTTGTAGCTATTTTATAACTTCCAGTGACGAAGAAATATTGGTCTAAGAATTCCTTACTCAGATGTTGTAATGAGTAGAATCCTGTACTATATTGGAAATTTTCTATCCACATTCAAAACTTTTGAAAATACTTTTTGTGTAGGCATAATTGCTATACCATTAACCACATTGCCTTTTCCTCTTCCAATTTTCTGCACATGGATAATGTGACCATTGGCTCATTAAACTTTATACTGTAACAGATGTTAGAATAAATTGTAATAATAATATGACTAGTAATGGCAAAATATTATTGATGATGTTTTTATGAAAACTGCACATTCTTTGGACAGAAAGCTTAGAATATTTATGAATCATATTAAATGGTTTTGCTTTTTGTTCAGATGCCCATAGCCTGTGCAAATGTACCTAAATCTTGTGTTTCAGGATGCTTTACTAATCTCATTAAATCCAACAGTTTTTACTTATTTTTAGAAATCAAGTAACTCTCTCTCTCTCTCTCTATATATATATATATATATATATATCTTTTTTTTTCCTTTTTTTCCCTTTTTTTTCCTCCCCCCCCCCCCCCCCCCCCCCCTCCCCCTTCCCCCTCCTTAATTTTTTTAAAAACCCTCATAAAATGAACTAATGAAATAAGAACTTGGGTCTTTAAAAATAGTTAATTATTTTGTCTAGCTTATCAGAAAAAGAAAAAGTTATCTTAAGATATTTGTCTTTCATATTTTATATAGTGATAATTAGAACTTTCAACTTAAATTGAACATTAAATGGACTAAATTAAGTAACTGCTTTTCAAATTAAGATTATGGAACATTTTCTGTATTCACTTTATATGCAGACTTTTTAATTAATTGACTAAGATATTTACTGGCATAGTTTCAAACAGTAATTTTAAATAGAAAGTAATTAGCCCCAATACATGTACTGTATTGTTATATTAAGTCAATGTTTTGTTGAATGTGAGGAAATCTTCAATACAAGTCACATGATACTTTGAAAAGATGAGAGTGGCCATCTTATTTTTGTACCTAAATGCAATTATATAGACCAATCATAAGTAATTTGATTGAGAGCATGAGAATATAAAGTGAATAATATAAAATCTTCACCTTTTTAATCCAAACTACTTAAGATTACCCTATATATTTGCATTTATTTACACAAATAAGACAGCTGCCCTTATTTTTCCAAAGTCTATCATGTGACTTGGATTGAGAGTTTCCTCACATTCAACAAAAGAATGTTGATTTTATATAATAACACAGCACTCTTTAATTGTAAATATAAGTTGTTTTTTTTTTTCAATGAATACTATAAATTTTATGCCTTTTATGTGTTTTGCTTGAGGCCACCTTGTATAACAAGGTAACAGTACAGGGTCACTCTTTATAACAGTTTGTTATTGCTACTCTCTCTTTCTCTTGATAACACAATTTATTTTATGATTTAAATATTAGATCTTTATTATAATTTTAGTAAGTCTTTCGAATACTTTGTATATATATTTTTAAATATTACATATGTATGTGTGTGTTTCCACATATATATAATTATTTTTTTATTATTTCGAAAGAAAAATATTAATTAAGATGTTGTTTTTTTTATTATAGTTAAAAAGTACTGCTAATTTTTAACTTTAATAATTCTGCTCTTTCGATAATTTTAAATTGATGTGATTATATTTTCAGCATTTGCTTAATTGGTGTTCATTTGTTGCAGTGCTGTCTTGCATAATTATTAACGTGTGCATTTTAGATATATTAGCCAAATATTTCTTTTTTGGATACATTATTTCTGCTATAGAAAACTTGAATAATTTTCTTGATTTAAATTAATTTCATTTGATTTTGAGATATTTATTCTTTTATATATCTATTTTTTTAGGATAGTATTTTTTTTAATAAAAAAATCATTTGTTTATCTGTAAATATTTTCAAAGAAAAATTTTATGAATATATTAGTTATTTATGCCAATGTAAGCATTTGTCAATGAACTTTAAATGTAAACAAATAGTCATCAAAATCAATAAATAAAAAAAAAAAAACTATTCTTATTAATTAATTAATTTAAAATAACTAATAGTAAAAGTATGGATTTTTTTTTATTAATAAAAAATATATAATTTCAATCAACGTTTATTTTACCGTTGATAATTTATATATATTTTCTTTTTTTTTCCTACAAAAAAAAAAGTCCATTTGCTAAAATAATAAAATTACAATGAATTATTCTGATTGTCCTATTTTATTATTATTGCTATTTATTAGGTTCCATCAACTTGTTAATCCTGGCTATCATAAAAATGTTATTTATTCAGAGTGATCTATTATCAGATTGGTTTTTTTTTAGGTTCATAATTGTTATAATGAAGATTATCCATTGTGCTGGCTATTCTTTTTTATCTTCAGTTATTAATTTAATAATGATTTTTTTAAAAAACATGCACAACAATATTGACAGTAATAATTTTTATTAGTGTCTCATTAGACTAATGTAATTTTTATTACACCACTCTCACTCAAGCTAAGAAATGGCTTTTATCAGCTTTTAACACCTTGTGGAGGTAAACATATGATTAAAGACATGAAAAAATCTATGATCCCCAAGTTGCACATTTCATGCTGAAGCAGCATCATCAGTTGGCCCAGACTGTATTTTGTTACACATATCTTTATCATTGTTCAGTGTATATATAGATAGCAAATGACTGCAGTTTATTTGATAAGTGTCAAATGTGCTGCCCTTACAAATTTGACATAAATCACTTGTTGAAAGTATATTAATAATTTTTATTAGTCACTCATTAGACTAGAGATTATTCAATAGTGAATAATATTTTGTAGTGTAATTTTCATTACACCACGTTCATGAAAGATAGGGAATGGTTTCTATTGACTTTTTAACACTTTGTGGATTGGGTAATCAAAATGTAGACTTTATGAAGAAATATGTGTTGTTTGTATTCTTACTCAGATTTTTTTTTTTTTACATTATTTTAATTCAGAAACAAAACAAATATTAAAAACACTCAAGAGAAGTGATTATATATTTATAATTATTATTACACTTTGAAACACTTTATCTCTGAAACTGTAATATAAGTAAAAGATGATGCAAACAACATATTGAGAGCAAAGCTTTATTAATGCAGACAATTATGAAATTCTGAGCATGCTTTTGACTGGATTTAGTCATAGATGTCTGTGATTGAATCCAGTCAAAAGCATACTCAGCACTTCATAATTGTCTGCACTAATAAAGCTTTGCTCTCATTATGTTGTTTGTATCTTTTACTCATAGTCATTATTATGTAGATATATATTTTTTTAATGTTTACATTACAGATTTGTACAATTAGAAATGCTATTGAAAAATGGAATATTTTTTTAAAATATTTCTAAAAAATAAAACCAATTTAGTTTGTGTTAATGTTTTGTATTAGTTATATTATGCTATTTAATATTTATTCATTTAAAATAATAAACTTTTTCCCCCACATTTGTATATATAAGCCTTTTTATGAAAATATTTGAATTTATGGAACACTATTAATCTGAAATCTTTGCTTCAGGGATTTTTCAGATTTGGGAATTTTTCAGATGCCAAGAACAGATCTTTTGTTCTCCTCATAGTAAACCCAAATTCTTCTAAGAAAAAAAAATGCAGCTTACTGCAGTTACATTTTAATTTATATAAGTATTTATTATTTCTTTTTTAAATTTGGTGTATAAATATGTATATCAAATAATTCTCAAATAATTTATTTATTATAAAGGATTAAAGATCACCTTTGAAAATTTATTTGGATAATAGAAATTTTTGAATGTATTCAGAGTAATATTTTTCTACACATATGCTACTTTATATATATATATGGAAACCCAGATGAAGGAAATCTATCATATATATATATATACTATCCAAAAATAAGATCTAGTTCATGTATACTTGTAAGCACAGATTATGGAAATGAATGAACTATTGGGAAAATACATATATACTGTGCATGTTGAGTACAGTATTAAAGAATAGAAAAAAAATTCCTTTCATTGAATTTATTTTATTTCAATTTGGTTTTTTTTAAAAGAGAAAAATTTCTTATAATAACTGGAAATAAACAATAAATGAAAACAGCTGACCAATAAATTTGTTAACAAATGAAAGTAAATTTGGAAAAACTTTCTTGAAGTTTGCTAGTGGAGAAAACAAAAGATTAAAGAGAAAAATCTTGAAAGCAGACTTTCAAAGACGATAAGTAATGTTTTTTTTATTCTAAGAGCTTTTGTTTATAATTTAAGAATCAACAGAAATCTATATATATATAACTTGGTTTGTAATGTAAAGATACTTAAAATTAATAATTGAAATATTATTTTTATATTAGAATATGCACATGATTAAGTATGCTCATATTATATACATGTTTGATAATTAATGATTTATATTTTGTTAAAATAGAATAATAATTTGTGTATAATTAATAAAAGTAATAATTAATGATTGAAGTATTTATAAGTGTATCTGTGTTCATATATATATATATATATCATTAACATGTTTTGGCTTATGTGGTGATTCCAACATTCTAATCAATAAATTTGTTGATCATTATTTCCAAATTATTCCAGTGAAGTTATTTAATACTAGCTTAATTTAAGTACTGGATATTTTCATGGTTTATAATAACCAAAGTTCTTGTGATCCTAAAGCTAGCTTAAAATTATAAGATATGTTGTGTGGACATCTATATCAATTCTTTGTTAGAATTATTTAGATGATGTTAAAGTAATGAAGTTTATGTTTAAAATCCATTTACTTTGTACATACATTTTACAATGATAATGATTAGTATATTAATATAATGATTCCAGATTATATATATATATATAATATAAAGAGCCTGCTACTAGCTCTAAACAAGCTTTTTTTTATGATAAATGCTACAAGAGAAAATACATGAAGCTTTTATCTATGATGATCCCCAGACCGGTTTCAAGCTATGGCTCTCATCAGTGAGGAGCTAGGACATAAGATTCAAAATATTAACTCAAGCCAAGCATTTATCTAATTCTTAATTATTAAGAAAAAGATCCAAATCTTCAGACACCTACATGTCTTCAAACTCAGCTCTTTAACCAAAGAAACTATATGAGCCTGAACTAAATTCAGAGATCCCATATATTAGTAGGCTTAGCAATTTAATATAGACAAAGTCCTAATAGCAAAATTATAATAGTAAAATCAGTCATATATCACATGACCTATATAGCTTGTATTACTAATATGTAGGTCATGTGATATATGACTGATTTCCAAATTGTCCACTAAAGCAAATAACCTCAATAGAGTCATCATCATTAAATAGTTATACACCTCAAGAAGGAGATTGTTCCCACATAGTAGCTGCAGAAATAGACAAGTTTGAACCCTTGGAAATTCGCCACAAAGAAAAGATCGGTAATATGACTTTTTATATCTATTTTCTTTATGATTTCAGTCTTAAGAAACATTTTAGCGATAAAATGGTATATTTTATTTAAAGAACTTTTAAAGACTATTCAGATCGATTAAAACAAGAATGTCTTACTAATAATAACTTTGAGCTTCATAAATGACCTTGAAAGTATGAAAATTATTTGTTTATTAATTTTACAATATTAATGTGTAAAACAATTTTTTTATGGTGTTATGATTTTAGTTTTAACTGATATATTATTATTATTTTGGTTTTTAATAATATTTTGTTATTATGGGATAAAACACGCACATACATAATAATATTTTTATATGTGTATAATTGGGAGTGAATGTGAAATAATGAGTAGTATTAGAATATTAGATTATTTTGTTTCAAGTTCAGTATAGATTTCAGCGCTTGGAAGAGAGGGGGGAGAAAATAATTTAAAACTTGTTTCTAAAACTTGCTCTTTCAATTCTACTAACATTTTTTTTTATTCTATTTACATGTTGGATTTTAAAGTATGTGTGCTAATGAGCAGATAATATTTTTTTTTTCTTGAAATATTTTTCTCATGGAGTGAAAATCATGGTTAATGTGACGTCCAACTTAATACAAAATACATTTGAAGGGAAAGGGGGAAGAACTTAAAATTAATCTGAGGATTGTTATATAATCAATTATTATTATTATTATTCATGTCAATTTTCATATTTATCTAGAAATTTTTATGTATATGTTAGAAATGTAGTAATAAATATTAGTTTGTTTTATTAAACGAGGCGTATATATTTCATTAAGTGTAGTCTTTGTTAAGTGTGATTATTCATCATCATCAATGGTTGAATATTAGTTATTTAAGATATAAGTAAATATGCTAAAATTAAGCAATAATTATGAATTTCTTTATAAAAATTAGTTTTATGTTTAGGCTTAGTCCTAGAGCTGTAGTTGAAACCCTTGTCATTATTGTTATTATTATCATCATCATCATCGTCATCAACGTTTTAATTAATGAGCTGTTTAACTGTTTAAAGGCCATAAATAAATATTGATTTTATAATATTTAGTGATTTCTTAGTATTATTATAACCACATCCCATCATCTATTTCATGCAAGGATGAGTGAATTGCCATCCTAAATTAGTTATATATAATCTGAGCTAGTGAACTTATAAAAATATTGAAACACATTTGTTATGTTAAGATCTGAGAAATGATTTATGTCTAGTATACTCCACTTTGGTTTAAAGAGGTTTTACTTTTACCTAAATATTAGTGCATATAGTGATATGGCTCAAAAAGCAAAATCTTCCATTTTATTATAAATAAAGTACCAAGAAGGGATTCAAACCTGGTACATGTGAAAGGTTATCAGATATAACCGTGTCTAGATTCAGATAATCTAGTGGCGCCCTGCTAGACCATATTCACTTAGTATTTGTTTAAACATGCACTTAACATCAAACCAAGAAATGAAAGTGGATAAAACCTACTGCCTGTATACCTGAGTTATATTTTATTGAATTACTAGTGTACTCACTTCACGTGATTTCATATACCTGAGTTATAATACATTGCTATAATACTGGTTATTAATAATTTGCTAATAATTTCCCCATAATTCTTGATATTTGGACTCCTTTACTTATGATCATTCTATGGACTACTCAGGTATGGTAATATCTTTTTACTTTGATTCATTTATTAGGTTACAATGGACACCCAACTGGGGCCTGATATTTTACCATATACCTGAAAAAGAGAGTCTATAGAATGATGGGAGATGTGTGGTTAAAAATAGAGAAATTTTTTTTTAGTAAAATTTTTTTTTTCAGTAAAAATTTTTTTTTGTCTTACAAAATTTTCTTGGCCAAACAGTCTTATTTTAGATGATGATGTTTAATATGATTTAATTTTTCATTGATGATGATAAAATGGGTACAGCCATAAAACAGCTTGTTTTTTTTTTATCAATTTTGAAAATAGAGATGAATATCACAACTTAAGACAAAGGTGAAATAAATAATAGATTTTTTTTGTGGAACATTAAAATGATTTATTGCCAGATAGGATAGGCATAGTAATAGTGATGAATTATGGAATAGTAGTCTCATGTGTGTTTGGGGAGTTCATTTTGTAAAAAGTCTATGATTTTAGAGGTTTGATTGGATGGTTGATCGTTGGAGTTTGGTTGGTTAGATTGCAGTTTTGATGATGAGTGGAGAGTTTTGTCATTGCCTTGAGAATGCTATGTATTTCGTGTAACTTATGAATGATCAAACCCATTCACTGCTCCAACCCAATTTATATGTTATCTTTATTTTATCATGAAGCAGTTAACAGCAGACCTGCCATGATATCAGCCTATAAGTCTCCAAGAGAGAGAGCATGGCATAGTTTTCCAATCCAGTTATATGTTATTCTTATGTTATCATGAAGCAGTTAACAGCAGTCCTGCCATGATATCAGCCTATAAGTCTCCAAGAGAGAGAGCAAGGTTTCGTTTTTGTAGTCTATAATAAGCAGGGCATTCCTTGATACTTGCCACATAAGACTCCAAGAGAGAGAGCAAGGCATAGTTTATCTATTTTAGCCCCTAAGACTTAATACATCTTTTATTGCAACAGAGTTTGCTTCATTTAATCAAGGGTTGTGGTAGTTAATAGTGATCGAATTGGGATGATCTTCTGAGTGCTCGTGATGCATTGTGTGATTATAGTGCTGTGACTGAATTCTTTTATTTATCTCAAGATTGTGAACTGCTAGTCATTCTGTGGACTGTCAATATCTGTCGGATTTCTGGGAGAATGGATGAATGTATAATTTGGGCTATTACAGACAGACATGCACTATATAGATTATTGTTGTGTAGTTCATTAAATAAGGATATTAAAATTTTTTTTTGTTGTATTTGTAAATGCATAATAAGGTGAAAATCAAATCAGTCAGTTGGTCAGAATAGGTGTCAGACAGGGAGAAGATGTGTGGATTTTTGATGGTCAGGGAAGTACAGATGGGATATATATAGTTTTATAACATGAGTGAACTAAATTATAATATGGAAGAGGCTCAGATAGCAAAGATAGCACCATCAGACATGGACATGATAATGCAGATGCTCAGAAGTATGAGAGAGGAGAGTAAGCAAAGTATGGTAAATCTAGAACAAAAGATAGAGAAAAATAATAAAAGCATAGAGAGTCTAAGAGAAGATAGGAAGCAGCTCATAGAAAGATTAAGAGATGATGGAAAAGGCATAGAAAGAGTAGAAAGTTTAAAAGAAGAGGATAAGAGGAGTGAAGATGAATTAAAAGAAAATATCAATAGCTCTGTTGAAAACAACAGTAAAATTCCTATAGCTTTGGGAAATAAAATAGAGAAACATGGGAAAAGAGCCTCAATTCCTGGAGTTAATAATCTTTATAAAGAAGAGGATGGAGAGGTTGTAATGGGATTAGAAGTTACTGTAAAAGTAAAGGGGATAGTAACAAGTACTGAAGAGTTTCAGATTCGAATAAAGAAGGAAGCACTATCAGGTATAAAATTGACCAGACTGATGAAAGATTGTATGTTTCAAAACATACAAGAAGATTATAACAAATCCAAAAGAAATAAGGAAAGTCTGGAACAAAAGGTTTGTCGTTCTGTGAAAAGATGGATAGAAAGTCTAAGAGAGGATAGCAAAAAGAGTGCAGAAAGTATAATAGAAGGTAGTCAAAGATTAGAAGATAATGCTGAAACCTCTTTAGAAGATAGAGCAGGAGAGATGGGTGAATATGTTAGACTTGTAAAACGGAAAGGTAGTCAGAGCTTACCAGTTTTAAAAGATAATCTGGATAGTCCGACCACTGATAATAAAGAAAATAATGTAAAGTTAGATACACTGATAGAGAATAGGCTCCAAGAAGTAGAAAGGCCAATAGTAGCCATAATACCAAATCTCCCAGTAAAGAAAGTAAATGAGATGATGACCAAAGAGCAGATTGGGATAGATCATGAAGTGAAAAGAAGGAAAAGAGAGTTGGAGGAAAAACTTCATGCATCCGATAAGATGATTGATTTAAGAGAAGCAATAAGGGAGATGAAACCAGTTATTTTAGAAAGAGAGCAAAAGTTTCAACAGTCTGTAGTTCTCAATCTAGTAACAAACCAGCATGTGTGGTTTCAAAAATCTGTCTTCTTAAATAGATTGGAGATACCTTATATATGGTATAGAGAGGCAATCTCTCTGAAAAATGTAAATGTCCAGTGTGTATCAGACAGAGAATCAATCTCTCTGAAAAATTTAAATGCTCTGTTAAATTTAAGTGTGCCTTATATTTGGTACAAAGAGTCAACCTTTTTAGAGAGTTTAAAAATAAATTATACATGGCACAGAGAGTCAATCTCTCTGAAGAGTTTAAATGTCCATTATATATGGTACAGAGAATCTATCTCTCTGAAAAATGTAAATGCTCTGAAAAATTTAAATGTGCCTTATATATGGTACAAAGAGTCAACCTTTCTAGAAAATTTAAAAATAAATTGTATATGGCCCAGAGAATCAACGTCTCTGGAAGATTTAAGGATGAATTATATATGGTACAAAGAATCCACCTTTCTAGAAAATTTAAAAATAAATTATATGTGGCCCAGAGAATCAACCTCTCTGGAAGATTTAAAAATAAATTATATATGGCACAGAGAATCAATCTCTCTGGAAGATTTAAGGATGAATTATATATGGTACAGAGAGTCAATCTTTCTGGAAAGTTTTAAAATAAAGTATGTATGGTATAGAGAGTCAATCTCTCTGAAAAACTTCAAGGCATATTACATAGGGTACCAAGAGTCCATATTTCTAAATGGAGTTTGTAATAGGAGGTTATATAAAATAAATCCTCCGGATATGTTTTATAAATATCCAGTCAAGATGAAAAATGGAAATATTAAAAAGGGACTGGATGTACAGGTGCATTTTTATGCAGACCACCATATGATTTGAAAAAAAAAAAGCCATTCCAAATTACCAAGAAAATAGGAGAGAATGCCTTTATGCTTGCTGCTCTTGATGGGAATAAGGGAACCTATAATGCTAGGAGTTTGATCCCTTATACTTCAGCAGAATAGCCTGGCAAAGATCTCCAAATAAATTACTTTTAGGTTTTCTAATGAAAAATATATTTACCAGTAGTTAATTTTTTTTATATATATATTATAAGTGTTTATTATTATTAGTGTATTTATTAGTTAGGATTTTTTTTTTTTTAAATATAGTTAAAACAAAAGTGCTGATGATTTTATCCGAAGGGGGAGAAAGTTGTGCCATTACAATTTAGTCACTAGCTAAATTTATAGTAATGTGCATGTAAGAAAGTGTAAAACAAAATCATCATCACATTTTTATATAATCATAAATGAAGCTGTAGGGCATCCAAGTTTAAACCCTACAAGGTCCAGTTCTAAAAGCTTTAAACAGAGAAAGAATGGGTCAACAATTACATGCTTTACTTGTTTGTGTGTTGATAGAAAGGTAATACACACATTTAAACTATTTAATATTTAAATTTTCTGTTAAAAAGCAAAGTTATAATGCATACATATAGGCAATGTATGTGTAAATTATTTATTTGTTTTATATTTCAAATATTCAACATTTTAACTTTCTTTAAAACTAAGCTATGCTTGATCAATTCTAACATTTTATTCTATACTTCTATTTTGCTTTTCTTTAATTATAAGTGGGATTTAAAAGTTACAGATTTAATTAAATAATTGGGTTATAATTACTAAGCTAGCAATTATATTATTTAAGGTTAGTTTATGAATGATTTGAAAGAATGAAGGATGTGTGTACATTACATACAAAATTTTACATTTCCTAAATATTGAAAGAAAAGGAAGTATTAAATCTGTTAAATTATTTTTTTTGTACAATTGTTTGTTAAAAGAGGAAATCTGTTTAATCAGATATCAATCTTTGTAGCAATTTTTTTTTGTAAATAATTGTTTTTCACTTTGGAAGCTTATAATGGGTCAGAACTATGATTTTTGAAATTGTCTTATCAAGATCTAAAGAAGGAAGCTCAAAGATTTGAAGTGTTACCTGGATGTTAAAAGAAAAAAGAAAAAGAAAAGAAAGGAAATAAGGATTGAGTCTATTTTTTTTTAAACAAAAGTGTCTGGAAAAAGGATTAAACTTTTCAGTTGAAAAATCATTTAGTTGAAAATAAATTAGAGATCTAATTAAAACAAATTTGTCCAAAAATAGCAAGTGATGCTATCTCTGATTGGTTAAGTTAGCTAAAAATTGGATATAAAAAGCTGTCTTGAATTATTATGAAGATTATTGTGATTGATTCAGATTATTAAACTATCAAATTTGAATGTTGAAAATATAAGAAATGGCGGGCTAGAAAAATTATATGTATATCCCATTTGCCGGACCATCTGGGGAAGCTGCACATCACATAGGAAAGAAAAGATGTGTCTAAAATAATATTCTACACCTTTCAACTGACCAGATAAATAAGATGTTTTTAATAGAAGGAAGAAAGCATTCACCTGCATTCAAAGAAGATGAATTAATCTACTGATAAATATTAATCATCAAGTCCAATTAATTGTTCCAACAACTGATTTTAAACTCAAGAAAATTTATAAATGTGAAAACAACTGCTGTATTTCATCCACATGCTTGACAGGAAGAGAAGAAAAATTAATATAATGATTTCCAAATTGTCCACTAAAGCAAATAACCTCAATAGAGTCATCATCATTAAATAGTTATACACCTCAAGAAAGAGATTGTTCCCACATAGTAGCTGCAGAAATATAGACAAGTTTGAACCCTTGGAAATTCGCCACAAACAAAAGATCGGTAATATGACTTTTTATATCTATTTTCTTTATGATATCAGTCTTAAGAAACATTTTAGCGATAAAGTGGTATATTTTATTTAAAGAACTTTTAAAGACTATTCAGATCGATTAAAACAAGAATGTCTTACTAATAATAACTTTGAGCTTCATAAATGACCTTGAAAGTATGAAAATTATTTGTTTATTAATTTTACAATATTAATGTGTAAAACAATTTTTTTTTATGGTGTTATGATTTTAGTTTTAACTGATATATTATTATTATTTTGGTTTTTAATAATATTTTGTTATTATGGGATAAAACACGCACATACATAATAATATTTTTATATGTGTATAATTGGGAGTGAATGTGAAATAATGAGTAGTATTAGAATATTAGATTATTTTGTTTCAAGTTCAGTATAGATTTCAGCGCTTGGAAGAGAGGGGGGAGAAAATAATTTAAAACTTGTTTCTAAAACTTGCTCTTTCAATTCTACTAACATTTTTTTTTATTCTATTTACATGTTGGATTTTTAAAGTATGTGTGCTAATGAGCAGATAATATTTTTTTTCTTGAAATATTTTTCTCATGGAGTGAAAATCATGGTTAATGTGACGTCCAACTTAATACAAAATACATTTGAAGGGAAAGGGGGAAGAACTTAAAATTAATCTGAGGATTGTTATATAATCAATTATTATTATTATTATTCATGTCAATTTTCATATTTATCTAGAAATTTTTATGTATATGTTAGAAATGTAGTAATAAATATTAGTTTGTTTTATTAAACGAGGCGTATATATTTCATTAAGTGTAGTCTTTGTTAAGTGTGATTATTCATCATCATCAATGGTTGAATATTAGTTATTTAAGATATAAGTAAATATGCTAAAATTAAGCAATAATTATGAATTTCTTTATAAAAATTAGTTTTATGTTTAGGCTTAGTCCTAGAGCTGTAGTTGAAACCCTTGTCATTATTGTTATTATTATCATCATCATCATCGTCATCAACGTTTTAATTAATGAGCTGTTTAACTGTTTAAAGGCCATAAATAAATATTGATTTTATAATATTTAGTGATTTCTTAGTATTATTATAACCACATCCCATCATCTATTTCATGCAAGGATGAGTGAATTGCCATCCTAAATTAGTTATATATAATCTGAGCTAGTGAACTTATAAAAATATTGAAACACATTTGTTATGTTAAGATCTGAGAAATGATTTATGTCTAGTATACTCCACTTTGGTTTATAGAGGTTTTACTTTTACCTAAATATTAGTGCATATAGTGATATGGCTCAAAAAGCAAAATCTTCCATTTTATTATAAATAAAGTACCAAGAAGGGATTCAAACCCGGTACATGTAAAAGGTTATCAGATATAACCATGTCTAGATTCAGATAATCTAGTGGCGCCCTGCTAGACCATATTCACTTAGTATTTGTTTAAACATGCACTTAACATCAAACCAAGAAATGAAAGTGGATAAGACCTACTGCCTGTATACCTGAGTTATATTTTATTGAATTACTAGTGTACTCACTTCACGTGATTTCATATACCTGAGTTATAATACATTGCTATAATACTGGTTATTAATAATTTGATCAACCTTTAATCTTGATATTTGGACTCCTTTAAATATTTCTTTGAGGAACCTTATTTATGTTACAATATATATATACTATCCAAAAATAAGATCTAGTTCATGTATACTTGTAAGCACAGATTATGGAAAAGAATGAACTATTGGGAAAATACATATATACTGTGCATGTTGAGTACAGTATTAAAGAATAGAAAAAAAATTCCTTTCATTGAATTTATTTTATTTCAATTTGGTTTTTTTTTAAAAGAGAAAAATTTCTTATAATAACTGGAAATAAACAATAAATGAAAACAGCTGACCAATAAATTTGTTAACAAATGAAAGTAAATTTGGAAAAACTTTCTTGAAGTTTGCTAGTGGAGAAAACAAAAGATTAAAGAGAAAAATCTTGAAAGCAGACTTTCAAAGAAGATAAGTAATGTTTTTTTTATTCTAAGAGCTTTTGTTTATAATTTAAGAATCAACAGAAATCTATATATATATATAACTTGGTTTGTAATGTAAAGATACTTAAAATTAATAATTGAAATATTATTTTTATATTAGAATATGCACATGATTAAGTATGCTCATATTATATACATGTTTGATAATTAATGATTTATATTTTGTTAAAATAGAATAATAATTTGTGTATAATTAATAAAAGTAATAATTAATGATTGAAGTATTTATAAGTGTATCTGTGTTCATATATATATATATATATCATTAACATATTTTGGCTTATGTGGTGATTCCAACATTCTAATCAATAAATTTGTTGATCATTATTTCCAAATTATTCCAGTGAAGTTATTTAATACTAGCTTAATTTAAGTACTGGATATTTTCATGGTTTATAATAACCAAAGTTCTTGTGATCCTAAAGCTAGCTTAAAATTATAAGATATGTTGTGTGGACATCTATATCAATTCTTTGTTAGAATTATTTAGATGATGTTAAAGTAATGAAGTTTATGTTTAAAATCCATTTACTTTGTACATACATTTTACAATGATAATGATTAGTATATTAATATAATGATTCCAGATTATATATATATATATATATATATATATATATATATATATATATATATATATATATATATATATATATATATAATATAAAGAGCCTGCTACTAGCTCTAAACAAGCTTTTTTTTATGATAAATGCTACAAGAGAAAATACATGAAGCTTTTATCTATGATGATCCCCAGACCGGTTTCAAGCTATGGCTCTCATCAGTGAGGAGCTAGGACATAAGATTCAAAATATTAACTCAAGCCAAGCATTTATCTAATTCTTAATTATTAAGAAAAAGATCCAAATCTTCAGACACCTACATGTCTTCAAACTCAGCTCTTTAACCAAAGAAACTATATGAGCCTGAACTAAATTCAGAGATCCCATATATTAGTAGGCTTAGCAATTTAATATAGACAAAGTCCTAATAGCAAAATTATAATAGTAAAATCAGTCATATATCACATGACCTATATAGCTTGTATTACTAATATGTAGGTCATGTGATATATGACTGATTTTATTACTATATATATATATTCAATTTTGGAATTATTTTAGTATTTATGTTGTGAATGCAGCAAGAAATATTGATTATTGCTTTTGTTATATTATGTCTGGCATTTTTCAGTGGTTTGATGATGATTACATTTTTAAGTCCAGTCTTAAAAAGTGATTGTTGATAAACTTGCTGCTGATACTCTGTTTGACTGATGTTGATTATTTGCTGCTGATATTTATTACTTATATTGTTTGATTCTTTGCTCATTTACTATCTTTATAGTCATTTATTGATATTCATTTGCATCAATTCTCACTATATTCTTACTCTGTAGTTACAAATGGCAACCCAACAATGGGACTAATGATGTTAAAGTTCTAATTGTGAGTACTAAAAAATGGCCATACAACTTAATGCTCAAATATCAACTTGTACATGTGCAACAAAAATCCATATTTATTATGCAAAATTCTAACAAGAGTATATTTAATGGTTTGGCTATTCCATGATAATTTATTGATTTTTAGACTATAAAATAATGATGATAATATGCATGAAACAAAAAAGTTTATATTTAAAGTAGAACACAAGAAAGAAGCAAGATTCTTAGACATTGAATGAGGCTTTTGGCTATTGGAATTTGATTAGCTATAATTTCAGTTACTAGTGGATGGATGGAGAAATTTATTGTTAATATGAGGACACAATGTTACGATGTAATTTCATTGAGTGTTTCTATGTCCAACACTGCACCAATACATTTTCAATTTTTTATATTTGCTATCCTCTGTGACTCAAAGAACTGATGCTTATTTTAGAGGGTTCTCTAATGTTTATATATTTATTCAAATCAATAATTTCAGAAAATTTACAATGAGCAAGGCTTGAGATTTCAAAGATTTTACTAGCACAGTGTATTTAGAATTTTAGGTAGCATGGTACACTGTGTTTTTTGCCCAATGGATGGATTCTTTATATATCTCAGGATTACAGGTCACTATTTATTTTTCTAATTGTTAAAATGCTAAATTGTTAATAATAATTTCTAGATATATAAGAAGGATTTTTTTTCAAGATGGTTTGTGTGTGTGTGCATGTGTTGTGTCTTATTTCTGCAGTAACAGTGTATCTACTTGTGATGTCCACAACTAGAATTTAGAATTCAGTCTAGGGTAAAATTTGAGTATTATTTTTAGATTCTAATCAAGTTTGGGATTTTTTACCTCCAAGAAGTCAGTCCATCTGATTATCACTATTGATAGCTAGAGAAAAAAAACAAGAATGAGAAACTGCTCACATTTAAGAATGTGAGCAGTTTCTCTTTCTTGTTTTAGCAAGACTGATAATAACTTTTTATAATTTTTTTTTTTTATCTTTTATAAGTCTTATTGGAGATGAAATATCAAATGGATATTTTAATTTTTTTATTATCTCTAAACATATTGAAAAAGTAAAAATTATATAAATGACAGCTATAAGAATATCTATTTCAAAGCTACTTTTAGTTTTTTTGAGATATCTTAAATAAATTAATTTTCTAACTTTTTATATGCTTGGAGTTTTAGATGTAAATTATGAGGGGTATGAAGATAAACCTCGGAAATCATTTATCTTTTTCACATGTGTGTGATCATGTATATCAATTGAATGAGATAGAGTGAATAGCTTAAGGGAGATTGAAAGTATGTGTTCAAATCCCTCATAATTTAAGTTTACATTTGTAAATTGGGAAATATAACTAGCGCAATTTGAATATGAAATGCAAAAATTTAAGCATTTTAGTTGGCATCAGTAATTATTTTGGTTTTTTTTCTTAAAAATTGTATTTATATGCAATACTTTTATTTTGATATTATAGGCAAAAGTTGAAATCCCATATATGTGATGAATTTAAAGACAAAATTCCATTATAAAAGCCTAACCTATCATTTTGGGGGCTATCTTTCTAAACAACTAACTGGTTGGGATTCCACCTCTACTGTTAAAAGGAGATTGCCTTGTCAACAGTTTGAAATAGTTAATTGTTGTTAATATTGGAATTGTCTAAGTGTCTGGTATTTAATGATTATTTATTAACCCATTCAGCCTTGAGCCTTAATACACTTATTACTTAAATATTATTTTGGGTGCAATTTGAAAATTATAATTGCAGTTTGTAATGTTATATTTGACTATTTATTAGTCTGCACCCACAACAGGTTGTATTTTCCTGTTTAACCCTTTTCCCGCGTCCGACGAGGCTCCTCGTTGACATCTGAAATCACTCTAACTCAGCCCGTTTTCATACGAAAAAATTCGTTAAATACGTATTGAATTCGTTTTTAAAAGTTCTGTACGATGGTGACATCTTCTGATTTATTTTAGAAGTAAAAAATAGAAAAAAAACGCATTTAAACCTAAACAAAGAAGGAACATTATTTGTGATTGGTTCTTAGCATGCTCTCAGCCGAAAAAGACATTCTGATTGGCTGGAAAGAACAAAGAAACTGCCTGATCAAAGAAAATAAAGAAAAACGCTGAGATTTTCATTTCGAATACGATTTAAATTATTATTAAATAATATTTATGGAAATTAAACATAATTTTCAGAGAGAATAATAAAAAAACAAAATTATTTTCGAAAAATATTGAAGATTTTAGTACAAATATTGAAGTTGTAATAAAAAGAAATATTTACTTTTCTATAACGTAAAAGTCGATCTTTTTGTTTACATTATAACTTTTATGTTGCCGATATTGAATATCTTAGAATAAATAAATAGCAATTTATTTTTGAAAGAACTTTCGTTGTCTTCACAACCTTAAAAATTAATTATATACTTTTTATAAACGTATCTGAGTTGAATTTAATATTATAGGCGAATATGTTTTAACAATAGGCTTTGTCTTCAGTTTGTGAGTTGGCCAATTAAAAGATTTGATTTTTATCTGATACAACCAATGATAAAATTAGCAGTTTAAGGGTTAATGAGGTTTATTTAAACTTCTTTGTATCAATAATTTTAATCTCTGGTGTCATGTTGCAATCTTTAGGGTCTATATAAATATATTGGACCATGAATAAAAATGGGATTCCACCTGTATTATTAAAGGAGGTTGCCTTGACAACAGTTTGAAATTATTGATTGTTATTGATATTGGGATTGTCTAAGTGTTGACTGGTATTTAATAATTATATATATATATATGCCTAAAGTGTAATATGATTTTATCATTTAAATTATAATCATGATTTTCTAGAACTTACAATTATAAGACTTCATTATATAAAATTAATTTTATTTACTTTGAATTGTAAGAATTTTCTAAAGTTAATGTATGTGTTATACATGTTTATTTTAAATTAATAATAAATATGAAATAATATCTTAAATTTCAATTTTTCCAGTAATGTTATCTTGGTTTAATTTATTCAAAGGCGTTTATTGATGCATTATTGTAGTAGAGTCTCTTAAAAGTTTATTTTCTTCTGAAAAATGATCAAAATACACAGCTGTGCTCAGTCAGTGAAGCATTTACTGTACTTGTCTTTTTTTTTTTTTTCAAGTTGATAAGCCATTTTTTTTTTAAAAAAAAAAAGAGAAAGCAGCTTATTTTAAATGGAAGCTTTTGCTAATTTTGTTTAATTTAAAGCTGTTACTTTACAGGTTGATGCAATAAAAAGAAAGACGAGGGGGGGGGGGGGGAAATATTGGTTTTTAACGATTTTATTTATACAAATGAATGTTGTTTTTTTAAATGTAAATAATGTACTGAAAAGGTAAATATTCTATAAGCCATAAATTATAAGTCTGTAATATATGGACGGAAGGAGAGATCTGTTTTCTTAAACAAAAAATATATGAATAATATAATTGATTCACATCTAATTTAGTTGTTACAATACCATCAGAATTAGAAGTCTTTTATTAATGTAATAGTGTATATTTTTGCAGTTATTAATGTTCTAATAATTTTTATTTTTATGATATAAGGTATAGTTTATTTTATAACATCATTCAAAAGATGATGCAAATAAATGAATTGAAGTGTTTGGTAATATGTAGTGCTCTGTGTCTAATTATCATTAAATATTGTTTCTTTATTGTGAGAATTATGGGCTAGACATCTAAATCTGTCAGAGATGGGGAGATTCATAAACTTAATAATCTAAAACTTAAGGTAAAAAAATTTTTATGGCAGTAGTAATATCCACAGTAGTCATATTGTTGTTGCTTAGATCCTTTATTAGTTCTGAAATAATCTAGATTATGTGTATTTGCTTTTCTTGGATTATTCACCAACAATAAAAAATTAACTATCAGAGGAAAAAAATATTTTAATAGTAGATAGAATAAATAATCATAACTTTAAATGTAAGTAATTGAAATGGAATGAGTAAAATGTATGAACCTTTATCCCTGCGCATGTAATTATATACAAATGCACAAATTGTATTAAGAGCAAAGCTTTATTAACAACAAAATTAGCTTGTCAGATATGATAAAACCATTATTTAGTTACATTAAATTACTTTTAACATATGTACTCACATATGTATTAATTTAGATAAACTAAGTTTCTCAGTAGAATATTTTTATTTTAAAGCATAAACATTATTATTAATTGGACGTAGTTTTTTAAAAAAGGGCTAAATATTATTGACCATTTAGATTGGGATATCTGAAATTAAATTTAAAAAGGAATGAAATGAACATCTTTCAAATTCTAGAATCAATAGATTTTTTAATATATATATATATAGTTTGAAAACTATTGGATCTGTGAACTCAGAATAGTTATATTTATTTCTGATATATGTGGCTTTTGAAGAAAAGAGTAAACCAAATTTTCATATGTTTTACCTATAAATAAACTCATTGTAGTTATTTTTATTAAGTAAACATATATATATATATTCACATTATCTATCCTATTAAGATGAATCCATAAGCAAAACGTAATATTATAGATATGTTTACAATAAAAAATACAAACAGCATATTTATCACATACTTTTTTTATTATTATGCTAGGATGTTTTAATTGCAATCATTTTCTGCCTGTGAAAGATAATTGAAAAATATTTTTTGATATAATTTGCTTATTTTACGTATAATTTGTGCTATGATATGAAGATGGATGTTTTATAATAATATCTTGAGCATAATATTCTCTAATAGAATATGTAGTGAAATGTGAATAAAGTACCTTATGGTGCAACAATGCTTGCAAATTCAGACTTCATTAAAGTTAAATTTTTTTCAATAGATTTAGTTTCCCTCTATCTCCCTCGAGTGCTGAATTCTAACCGATCAAACTGATTATCTAATACTGGTTAATAAATGAGTATCAAGCTATTCTAGAAAATCACCTAGCAATTAACAAGGGGCCTTGTGAGTATTGCTTTCTTCTTCATTGTTTAAACTTAATATGTTTATAGAAGAGGAAAAAAAAATACAAATGTATACATAAATATTGAAAGCATCACAAGAATTTCCATGTATTTGCATAAATTTTGTCTATTATGTGATTAAGCAAATGACCAATTGAGGTTAGAAATTGCAGCCTGAAATAAACGTCATTTAGTAATGGTATTTTTTTGTTGCTTACCTTTGGTTTTGTTGGAAGCATGCTAAACACCACAATATTTTTATTGTTAATTAAGTTTTGCTGTTAATACAGTTTGTGTATTTGCATATAAATTTATATGGAAATAACTACCACCTACTGAGTTAAGTAATGTCATCATTTACAAAAAAATAGGATGATACTGTTTTATTTTTTAGCTCTGTTGTTATATAAAATTAGTTTTTGATGTAGTTTTAAACTATAGGGTGAATTTGGTCTATTATTATATTTTATATGCAGACTAAATGATCTGAATTATTGGTAACATTCTATTTTTTCATAGCTGATGACTTTATGTAACTTAATGAAGGGGTAGTTACAGTGATGTAAGACATATATATATATATATATATATATATATATATATATATGAACAGTTATATATATATATATATATATATATATATTATTAGAACTGTTCAAAGTTCTGTGAATGTTGAATATGGATGCTAAAGAAAGATAAGAAAAGTGTTTTTGAATTATGATGTTGCTGCTGATGGATTCTGAAATACCATTGGTGATAAAGAAATAAACAAATGAATATTTGATCAGATTGGACTAAAACTCACACTTAAAGCACAACAACTCGGTTGAAATTGTCTTTAATATAATGAATCTAGTCATTAGATAGCATAACAGTATTAAATATCATTTGGTATAAAGAAAAGAACTGTTGACAGAGAAGTGGATAGACTCCATGATTATATGATCAAAGTTCCTTTGATCTTCCTGAAAAACTAAATTATGGAGAAATGTTAATCATATGATTGCCAGAAGTTTCTGTCAATTTGTCTGTACACAGTAATAATAATTATTATTTTACTAATATTAATATTATTACAAAGAATCTTGTTAGATAATAATTAATGAATTAACCTACCTTGATTATGATATGAAGTATGTATATGAAATGGGGTTTGGGTTTTTGTTTTATCTAGCTGAGAACTTTTTATGCAAACTGTGTTTTTTTCAAGCAGCAATTTTACAGACAATCCAAGTCAATATCATAACTATTTATTTTTGAGTAGAGTATAAAATGATTTTTCTGACAATCTTGATTGGTGATGCTTATAATATGAGGCTACTTGCTTATAAGCACTAAATTCATTTTGGAATTGCATGTGAATCTTTCATAATAGTGTTCATAATATATTACAGAAATCACACACACACACCCCAAGTAGAAAAAAAAAAAATCTCTTCAAATATATTTGGCATTTAATACCCAGAGAATATATAAAATAAGTCACCACACCAATATATTTAACACACTTCTAATGAATTTGATTATAAGTTAATCAATTATTGAAGTACATAAACTAAAAAGATAAATTTCAAATAATTTGTCAAGTAATTAAGCTAAAATATGTCTATAAGACACTGTATTTAAAGTGTTGTGATGTAGTACTCATGCATCTTTCTATCAATTCTAGAATCTAAGGTTTGAATAGGTGTGAAATATTTTTTTGTTAATAGCTAAAAACTTCTACAAACCTAGGATTTTTTTTTTTGCAGGTATCCCATAAGCATTATAGATAGTGATATAGTTATTGATCAGTAAATATATATCTAGCTATTTTTATTTGGAGGATAATACAAAGAATAAAAGCTATTTAGTATTTAATAAAATTAGTGAGTAATATCTTTTCTTTTTTTACTGTAGATAGATTTGGAGGGCTCTGCAAATGACTACTTAAAACTTTTACTTTACTTAGTGTACGGTGTTTATAAAAAGAGAGCATATCTAAGGCTTTTGCAAAGATTAGATAATCAAGCAAGTACACATTATTTTCTAAAAGATTGTTTCTAAAGGAAGTATTCTTTAGTACAAAAAATATGAAGGCGGTGAACAGTTTTTTTGCTACAGCAATTATTATCCATCTTCTCACAAAATTTTTTTTATAAAATATGATTCGTGCATCGTCATTTATTAAAGTAAATTTGATGGAGAAATGAGTGTACTTTGTACATATAAAGATGTAATTTGATACATTAAAGCAAATTCTTTAAAAAAGTAGAATAATATTATTTAACCATTGAAATATTAGATTGTGCTTTACTTAGATAATAGAAATAAGAATGGAAGATTTTAATATTTTATACTTCTTGAGTGATGCTAGCTTGAATTTTATCATTATTACTTTTTAAAACTTTTCTTCCACTCTGAAATAAATTTCCAAGTCATTAAAATAAAATGTTGGTTATAATCTAAGTTTTGTCATAAATTGAAAATGACATTGTGAACGATAATTTACTCCCTAAATCAATATCCCTCCGAGTGTAAATCAGAAAGAAAAAAAAGACGGATATTAATTTTATATTAGAATATACTCCTTACTGAGATTAGGATTAAAAATACTATCGAAAATTAAATGCCATTTTAAACCGTGATTACTTCGATATAGAATATTGGAAAAATTGTTGTTTTATATTTAAATGTCTTTTGTTATTTGCAAATATACAGTTGATTTCTATATATGCTAGTTAGAGCATGTTTAAAACCATAGAATAATTTATAAATAAAGATAGTATATGTTTTGTATTTTTTTGCTTAAAAAAATTGCCATTGATTAAAGAAGATTTCCCTCTTCATTCTAGTCTTTATAGCTTTTATTAGTTTGTGATTGTTTAAACGACTAAACATCACATGATCACCATCTCATGCTAGCACATATCTGCTAGTAAACAGGCAAAAACTCTCCATATAGTAGTGCCACCTTGTGCTAACCAGAGTAATCAATGGATGCCAGAAGGCTTGTGCATAAAATCCCTATCTAGTGTCTACTTATCCAATATACCCAGATTAGTTTCTGGCTTAGGTTGCTTGTGAGGATGCACTAGATTTTATCTTCAAAAACCTAGAAAAATTAAAAAAAATTTCTCCTGTCAAAGGTCTAATAGTTTTAAAAAATTATTTGATGAGACTTTTTTTTTAAAATAATAAAATGGATGTGAGAATCTATGTGCTGCTCTTTTTGGTACTTACATATTAGACCTGCTGCAACAGCAGAATGCCATATTTTTCTCGAGTGTGTGTGTGGGAGGTGTTTTCGGGGTCAGAATGTCTTAGTTGTGACTTTTTAATATAGCACTCTGCCATCGCAAAAGATATAGCATTCTGCCATCACAATCATGGGAAGCGGGTCTAATACATAAGTATCCTCTTCTTTTTTTTTAGTAAATTATGGTTCTAAAATATCTAGCATCTGTAAAATTGTTAATTAAAGCATCACATGGTATTTAAAGGCAGAGATTGTTAAGAATTTCTAGTGATTTTATTATCACCTGCCTATGGGCATTACTTTCAAGTGTGAGAAAATTGCATGAATTGAAAGAAAGGTATGGTATTGAGTAGATTATTATTGGACTTTGTCATATCAGAGGAAAAAGTGAAATGACTATTTATGTATTTAAAGGTACAAATATTTGAAGCATGACGAGAATGGGATTTATTATAAATAAAAGATGGAAAAAAATACAATACTGGAGATTGATAGTATATTGAATAAAGTAAATGAATATATAATCGATGTCTGCAGTTATATTGATATTTAAGTAAAGTAATACATAGTAATGAGGAATTAATCTTTTATAAGTTCTTCTTCAATAGGTTGCTGAAAACTTCAGATTAAAATCAACTAAATGGATAAACTAGTGTCGGAAGAAATTAGCACAGGAGATTACATCCAAATAGAGAAGTTTAATAAATAATAGGTTTCTTTAATTTTTGATTTATAGTTTATAGAAAGCATTTAACTCTATCAAACAATTTTGCTATGATTTGAAGTTTGGAATTTCAATATTTAGTTTCAGGATATTATCAAATTATGAAAAGTGTTTATCAAAATGAACAGTGGTGATTCGACTATATAGTGAGATTAAGAAGATTGACATTGGTAAGGATGTGCAGCCGAATGTTTCCAATATTTCAAAACATTTTACAATAGTTTTTTTTTTTTTTTACGAAAACGTTTTGGTGATTAGAATATGAAGCAAAAGAAGATAAGTAGAGGTAACTAAAGGCATTTAGATTTTGAAAATAATATAATTGTTCATGCCTATAATGCAAAATATTATCAGAAAATATTACCTGAGATGTTAGATAAAAGCAGTGAAGTGAGACTAAATATAAATATTTAAAAAAAAAGAAATTTAGATTATGTGTAATGTCTTTTACAAAAAAGAAATAGGGGATGAGGGGATAAGATTGATAAGAATGATAGTAATAAATTAGATCAAATTATAAATGCAGATATAAACATAATGAATGAAATTGATAATAGAATTAAATTTCATTTGTATTCTATTCATGGAAATAATTTAATATTAAAAAAGTAGAATATGTTTATGTACCTAAAAAGAAAAAATTAAAAATATATGCAATAAAATGTTGTTTTATCTATGGATTTGAAACTTTGAACATATATATATATTGTAACGAGCACAGACGTTCGTTACATTGTTGTTTTTTTTTATTTATTAAACATGAAAGTAAATTAAAAAGTTCGCATTTAAAAAGTTTCTTTAAGAATTAAAAATTGAAACTAAATATCATCTTAAACTCATATATATTAAATCGCATAGATAATGAAAAATTATTAAAATAAAACTTTATTAAAGAAAAAGTATTTTAAAACTAAATTTTAAAAAGATTTGGAAATAAAATTATATCTTTAAATTTATCTTTAAATATATCTTTGATTTGGAAAACAGGTTAATTAATCAGAAATGGAAATGATAAATTTAATTAGTCAAATGTAAACCAGCCTTGGGCATTTAAATGTAAAAACATAGGTCAGTAGGAAAACAATAGAAACTTTTAGCAAATGAAATAAATCCATTGGGAAATCGGACCTCAACGAAAAGGATCATCACATCGATGACGTAATGTTAAGTCAATCCTTCGAATACGTATAAAAGGAAAATTTGGAAATTATTAATTAGTGACTAGTGAATGATTAATTACGATGTGAGAGATATGTGGTAGTGTGGAAGTGAAGAAGGGATTGAAACAGACGCACGATTCAATCCCTTCAGTTTTGCTAGGAAAGAAAGAGAAATGAACTATCGTTTTTGAACTATCGTTTTTCTACATTGAGGACCAGTTAAAACAAAAACCTCCGGATGGATAAATAAATCGGCCAACAGAATATCAATCTTAGGACGGCATGGGAATTCACGTTCATGGCAAGCAACGGATAAAGAGGAACTGTTTTAAACCGTAAGAACTTTTTAAATAATGAACATTAAATTAAACTTTCCAGAGTTAAATGATTGCAATATTATCCTATCTGACCAACTTAATTTATTAATAATGTTATGTGATGTATTTCTTTTTTTTATATATATTTAAAATCATTTCCATTTATTTATTTACTTTTTTGTTCTTTAAGTTTTATTATGATTTCTGTTTTCCGTTAAGGTAAATTATATAAATGTTAAACTTAAGTCGGGCGTGAATGGTTGTATAGATTTGTAAAGTTATATTAGGGAGGGTAATCTTAGGTTATTTGTTTTGTTGTTGAATTGGGTCAATGGATTGGATACATTGATGTAGTTAGTAGATGTAGTTGGAGATTTGCTACGGGCAGAATCGCTTCATACGCCGCACTCTCCCGTTTTGCCTATGGAAGGAATTATAAGACGCAGAGCGCAGTTCCTTTCTATGGAGTTTTTTTTTATTGTTCTTCTCGTTGGATAGAAGTAATATTCCTATCTAATGAAAGTCAATATCTTCTCTTAATCTTTTTGGTGCTGCCGTATTCCGTATTACATTGAATACATCGATGTATCAGATGAATTGATGCCAGTTTGATTGCGAATTTTAGCCTAAGGTTAAATAGGGATAGAATATTTTATTTTCAAATGCAAATCTATGTAATCTATTAATGCTCGACCCTAAATAAAAATGCATTAAATTTAAGTTGTTTATAGACGCTTGCATGGATTGTTTATCGGTTAACTATATTTGCGTTTTCATATTTGATCAAAATATATAGACATTCGATAAATAATGATACCTTACGGTGAGTATCTAAAATGTATTTATTCGGATGTCTTTTAAGTCATTGGTGACAATGCAAGTATCTTATGGTGAATACTACTGGGTTACTTATAAATTTCCCTCTGCAATTGCCAGTATCAATGATTTTATATTTTGATCGTTTATGTTTACTTTGAAATGTTTTTAACCATGTAATCTATGTAACCGACCTATAGCAACATATTAAAACAAGCTTTTATAATCCCATCTGTGCGAACTTAATTAAAATGTAAAATTAGAATATAATAGTAATTAAATGTAAATTAAAGTCAAAAATCAAAGTTAAAAATAATGTTAAATGTTAAAATGTAAACTAATACTAAAATAATTTTAAATCTTATATATATGTGCATAAATAAATGTTTGTATGTTAATTACTGGCAGTGGCTTATTTTATTCCTCTTATATATATATTCTTATATTATTTTTTAAATCTCTGCTATTCCACTGAGCTAGTGACATGGGCTAACGACCGGAATCAAAAGAAAAAAAAGAAAAAAAAAAATTTTTTTTTTGACTGACGTATCTGCCTACTTTATAAATTTTTCTAGGTTCAAATGCCTAGATGGCGCCCTGTAGTGCAGTTTACGTTAAATCGCTTTCCCCGGATCGTTACAATATATATATAATAAAAAGAGTACAGAGACTACATACTGCATAGTGAAGTATAGAGAGATTTATGTTTAGATTAACAAGGAAGAATTAAAAGCAAATTATCTAAAAAAAATAATAAGTTGATGTATAGTAGGAATGAATGTTTTGTAAATATAGATGATTAAATACGAATTATAATGATATATGTAGTTAAAAATGTAGTTGCATTTTAGTTTAAGGAAAATTTTATGTAGTAATGGAAGAGGAAATGGCTAAATATTAAAACTCTTTGAAATCCAGGTGGTCATTTTTAATTCTTAGAAAAATTTACCCTAACTTTAATAACTTAGATGTTTTATGTTTGAATGTAATAAATATAAAAAGACATACATTACAAGAAAGATGATATATGAAAGAATGTAATGAAACTAATAAAATAGTCATTTCATAAAGAAAAAGCTAAGAAAAAAAATATTTTTAATAGTTTTAAGAATGTTTATTTTTATACTGATTCACAAATCCTAAATTTTGAAATTCAACTGATAAAATGACAATTTCATAAACAGCTTCATCACATCCGTCACAAAATTACAAAAAAAAAAAAGGTATATTAGAAGTCTTATCTGAGGTAATTTTTTACTCAAAAAATTACTAAAACAGTGGCTTTACTGTGGTCCATTTTCATTCTAGAGCCAGGTGTGTTCATTTGTGCAAAAGTATATATTAACAATGTGAGTGATTTTTAGTGAGAAAAAAAGTAACAGAACAATGTATTCAAAAAAAATAAATATCAAACTCATAAAAAATAAAATGAATAAAAATAAATCAATAAAATAAAAAAAATTATTATGAACAGTGATTACATGTGTGGAAGAAAGATTGGGTTCAAATACATGGTGCTGTAACACAGAGTGGATGGATTGTGGAAGCCAGAAAGTCTGTATAAAATGTATTATATTACATGAGATTCCAGTTGTGTAGAATAAACTTGTATATAAATATATTTATTATTTTGCATAAAAGATATGAAGAAAGGCTGAGTTCAAATACATGGCACTGTAACACAGAATGGATGGATTGAGGAAACCAGAAAGTCTGTATAAAATATCCTATATTACATGAAATTCCAGTTGTGTAGAATAAACTTGTACATACATAAAAATACATTTGTTTCACTTAAAACTTCAAAAATCATGAGATTACAAAATTGTAACAAGAGTACAATGTTACTATAATCATGCCATAAATGAACCATATAAATCAAATAATAGGCCTGATTTTATAAATTCTATCAAACTTATCACTAGTAATTGGAGGTATGGTTTTACTATCACTAAAATGTAAATTGCCTAAAATTGACATAAATCAATTGTGGGTCATAACTTTAGCAAGTCCGAGCTGATGTAAATATTCGTCCATAGACCAAATGAATTCAAACTTGGTAATGCGTGATACACTATTTGTATTTATAATTATGCCAAAAAATGCATCTAGCTCATGGGGTGACAGATTACCCCAATCTCTAACTTTTTTCCATTCAATAGCATATTTATTTGTCTCAGCACATTTTTTTTATCAAATAAAAAAAAAATCAGTAATTGCATACTCACGGTGCCCTTGAACATTATCCAGAAACATATCAGAGTCCAGTCAAAATGAAGGTCCAGACATCAGTTCAGTAGCCATCCTGACTATTCTTACTGATGACTTCATTTTTTTCATTTTTGAGTGCTACAGCTACTTTATTGTCTGAACTATCAAAAAGACATTGATCGAATGAGCTGCTAGAAGGAGGCCCAGAATCACAGACGTCTTCAATAGGAAAATCGGAATCAGAATTAAATTCACCGGTATTCATTGTGAAATAATGTGAAATAACTTTTTTATGTGTCTAAAATGATAAGAATTAAAAAAAAAAAAAATTTAAGTACCCTTCGCTAAAATATTCATAAAAAATCTAAAAATTATCGTAGAGAAAAAATTCTTACATATTCTTGTAGAAAACAAAATGGTGCAAAAAAAAAAAAACAAGTAAGTCTCATATGTATGATGTTTACCAATTATGCACAAACTCAGCTGAAAGTCGTAATTTCCAGTTAGTCGAACTGAAGTGTACTGGGGGTCTTAGATAGTTGTAGAGAAAAAAATGGCATTTCAAGGAAAAAAATTGGGAGGATGGGCAATAATAGTCATCTCAGTGGTGTAATTATTGTCTTGGAAAGGAGAATGTATTTACTAAATGTCTTTGATATATTCGTCACATATTGCACATATTTTTTATTATGCAACATTCTTCTAAAATATACTAACTATAAGTAGATATGATAGTGATTAATACAAATTCTATATAAAATTAACGAATTGGAAAAAAAATAGTGTTTTTTAATAAAAGTTGAAGATTACAATACTGTCGTGTGGGGTGTGGATGGGGGGGGGTAATTTTCAACACTGGGGTAGGGCAATGAAAGAAAGAAACTGTCAGATGAGTAAAATTGATACTTTTAAAGAAAAAATAATATAATGATAAAGAATATTTTATTTAAAAAATTGTGAAATAAGAATTTATACATATTTCATTTAGATTTATTTTATTAATTTTAATAATAATATTAAGAGTGCATATTTGCATTCTGAACATGATGTAGATTCCAATTGCAAATTCAGTGATATAGAAGTAAAGTTATTATTTTAAGAGTATAAGAAAACTTTAGGTAAGAAAAATAAAAATTATAAATTGAAATGGAAACATTAGAAAAAAATTATGGTTGTCATCGATGAACAACCATATCCCACTGGATGGCGCAGTTATCACGCTAAAACTATAAAATATGATCACTCATGGGCCGTTAATTATAATCATTTTGATGTGCTTTTGTAATGCGAAAATAAAAACAAAAGAAAATCGTCTTTTTTAAATATTATTTAATTTTAAATATTATTTTTTATTAACGTATACAAATTAAATGATAATAATAAATATAAAATAAAATAAACAAATTATAATTTGATTTGTCTTTTTTAGTTTTCTTTTTATTAGAAAAATCAATTTTCTATTGGAGATTTTTTTACTGGGGTTACGGCTTTTTTTTGTTGTTGTTTACTGCTATTTTTTATTTCAAATAGAATGACAACTAAAAGTAAAAGTTGTTATGGTTAGGTTTAAGGTTAGTTTTAGGGTTACTTTAGGGTTAGCTTTAGGGTTAGTTTTAGAGTTAGCTTTAGGGTTAGTTTTAGGGTTGGGTTTACGGTTAAAATAAAAAATATGAAAATCGTATTTTTGTAAATATTTTTTTTTGCTAACATCTATAAAATAAATGATAATAATAAACGTAAACTATATTCAACAAAGTATAACAGTAGTCAGAGAAAAGAAAGAAACTAAAACCTTTTTAAACAATGACAAATATATATATAAAATGTTTATAATATATGCTTTTTATGACATTTAAAAAAACAGTGTACAATTGTACTTTCCTTACTGGATATTTTTGTGTTAACGCTCTTTTTTATTTCAAAAATATACACACGGTACAATCTTAAAATGTCTCGTGGAAATGTTACAAAGAGTATGTTACTTAACGTGTTACCTAATTCCAATTCACTTTATATATATATCTCGTCAACATTTACTACTTAAAACTTCAATACACTACGGTGTAAAAAGTCTGTTAATTATTACTTTACAAAATCTGAACATTTCAATACCTTAAAATAATAAAAAATCCAATGAAAATAACATTTTCATCCAATTCAAAAAAACACACCCTCTCCCCAAGCTGTAATCATTTTATAAACTGTGCGAATTGGGAAAATGTATTTGCTGTGTAAACATATATGCTGTACTGCAATGCGACATAGCGGCCTGCAATCTGTAGTACAACAAAAAAGTTGTATTATAGAAAACGCGGGTTCGAATGTGTCGGCCGCAGAAACGCCATTTTTATGTGTTTTAGCGCGAAAACAGCGCCATCCAGTGTGATATGGTGGCTCATCGACGACAAACAAAATTATTTAAGTAAGTAATTATATTTAAAAAAGAAAATATAGATAATAGAAAATTAAGAAAAAATTCTATTAAAATGTAGGAATTATTTAGAGAAGATTTTTTTGCAAATTGTAAGAAAGGATAAGCTCTCTTACAATTTGCAGAAAAATCCAAGCCAGATATGCTCTTTTATATGAGAAAAACTGCTTTTTGATTGATAAAAAGACAATCCACTAAACAAATAATATATTCCATCTTTCACTTAAGAATAATCTAATTTTAACTATGAAGATCTTTCATACACCCTATATATTTAATACACAAACTTTGTATTAATTGCATACTATACAATTAACTTACCTATATCAACTTATAAATATTGTTATAGTCCTTGTTACTCCTTGGGCCAGGATAATCATTAATCAATGGAATTTCCAAACCTTATACATAGGTTTGAATTACTTTATATTCCTAACTAATTAAGCTCATGACACACACTGCCTTAAGGCATTAATATAATCTTTGATTTTATTTTTGTTTCTTTCATACTTGCATTAATTAACCATCATGAGTTTCTTATACTGCTCTTAAGACTAAATTATTGGTCTAATACAACTTTTGATATTTCTATCTACATGGCTTGCATACCACATTTATATGTATACATTGAAACTTTCTTATTGACAATTTTATCCTATCATTGATTGCTTTTATATCCACTCTAATGTGTAAATAAAGTTTGATTTTGAAAGTAAAAAGACAATAAAAGAATGGAAAGAAGATTAAAAAAACAGAAGCTGAATGATTTATAAAGACATATATAATTCACTACTTGAAGAATTAAAACACTCATGGTTGAATAAAAGAGAATAACAGAAATGAAAAAAGATATATTGCTAATTAAGAAGGCAGATGTATTGGAAATTTAAAAATTAAAGAATAGTATCTTTAATTATCTGTACCATTTTATTTTGCTTTGATTAGTTCACATTATTTGGAATTTCTTCCTTTTATCCTAGAAATGCTTTACCCATTAATTATTTAATGTTGGATGTTAGTTAGATAGACAATGATCTGGTTCTTGAAAAAAACTACTCTAATTTCTCAACAATTTAAAAAAGTTACCAATCTTTGTATGGATTTGAACCTCAAGTTATTGATAGAACAAGTGAATATGATAATTACTTAGTACACTATGAAGCACCCATAACCGAATAAGGACAAAGGATTGAAAATGCAGATAAAATACACAATAATAGAAATGGCATTCTATATATTAAGGCTGAGATTCAAAATGTTAATGCATAAAAAAGTGCTTGCATTTGATGTGAATAGCTCTAAGTTATAATTGAAAGGTTTTAGAAGAATTAATGTTTTTATTCATATTTATGTTTCATGTGAGAGTTTTGTCATTTCCTAATATAATACAGGTGTTTCTATTAAAAGAAAAGATTGGGTTTTAGTAGATTAAAAAAATGAGCTATGACAATTATTAAAAGAAGAAAGATTAGTACTTGGGATATTGAATGTCTAGAAAATTGTAAACTTTTATTTAAACTTCTCAAATACAAACATTTGTTAGTAATAGTACATAAATAAACAATACTGATTAGTAGATTACACATTTTGAATGCTATTATTCTTTGTTTTTTCTTCAGGTGTTGTTGGTCTGACCAGTGACAATATTAGCATAGGAGTCGAGTATTTGTTTGGTGATTTTGATAGAATGAACGGTTATTTTTGATGTATTGTTGAAAAAGATATAAATTGAAATTACAAAGTCTTTGTAGTTATTTAATCTTTGACAAAATTAAAAAGTCTACTTATAGAAAACATAGATATTAATAGAAATGCCAAGCGTTACTATTATTTATCTGTAGGTAGGTTTTAACATTTATTTGAATATTATTTTGATAAGATGGAGTTAATATTAGAGGGAGATTTAACGCATTAATTTTTACAGCTATTTTTTTTTTCCTGATGGTAAGAGTTAATGTAATAAAGTAATACATTAGATTGATTTTGTTGATAAAATTCAGAGTAAGTCAAAAAATAAAAAGTTTGAGGTAGTAGTTGTTAGAAAACCATAGATTGGGTTAGTGTTTTTAAATGTTTGGAGAGGCTAGTTAATTAATTGGAAATAGAAGAATTGTAATAGAAATTGAAGTTGTTTTGGCAAATAGACTTTTGCAGAACAAAAATATTTGTAACTAAAATTTATTTTCATTAAACAAAAGAAATTATTTTGGTGATTATTGAAATTAGAATTAAGGAAGTGTGTCATTAAATATTGGATTTGGATTGTGTTTGTATGTGGAACTATTACAATGAGTAAACAAAAAGTGATTGCAAACTTTTGAAGTATATATTTAAATGAAATTGAAAAAAATAAATGAAATAGTTATTAATACAATTATATATAAAGTATTGAAAAGAATGGTTGTAAATAGAATATTCACTAGAGAAAATAATGATAGGAAAAATAGAACAAACATGTTCTTTACATATAGGAATTATGAAGAATATGTTGAAGAAAATTAACTATATAGAATGAAAGAAAAAAGAGAAAAATATATAATAGATATCAGAAAATACCATGTTTATAATTATTTGAAGAATATAGAATGAGATAGAAATTTTAAAAAATTGTAATAATATTATTGGATTTTTGAGAAAAATCGAGATGTCACTAATTTGTATATATATATATATGACAGACCTATTTTTCTTTACACTTTCATCATTCTTTATAATGTGGTTTTTTTACATTGATGACACATAAATAATTTTAAAATTGAACTATAATTTAATGAAGTGTCCCTAATCTCAAATTATAAAATATAAAGACTTTTTAAGACTCTTATTATGTGATACCAAAATATTACATTGTTATCACTAAACTAAGTAAACATATGTGTAGGATGTATTCATATAAATGAAAATTAAATTGTCATTGACGTATATTTCAAAGTACACATATAAACTAAGATTATTTATTTTATTAAGAGTCAAAAGTCACCATTCTGGACTATGTCATATTGAAGATACACACACATGTATGATATCACTTAGAATTCAAAATATTATTCACAACATTGAATTTAAAATATTTTACTTTTTTATAGTGAAATAAAAAAAAAAAGTTGTAAATTAATTGCTAATTTTAATATCTTATATTTTTTAAATTTGTTTTGTATTTAAGTAGATGTCTAGATGCCTTTATAATCCCATCATTTCTCAATTTTTTTAAAAGAGGGGGGGGGGGGTTCTGAGCTTTCGAAGATCTCTAGTACTCTATCATCATATATTTAAATTTCTAATGATAACATTTCTTTTATATATAATGTAGTTTAAATATGAAACAAAAATTGATTGTATTATTTTGTAAGTATGGAAATGATTTCTATAAACATATGATAATAATTTTATTTAGACTGCTTTTTTTTATTATATATAAAAAATAAAGTTGCAAAATCAAATTTTTTAAATAATCATATAACATAAATTTCAGTAATTTTTAATTATTTAAATTGTGTTCATTTATTTTGGAGAAATTTTAAATTTAGTTTGATTGTAGTTTTTCAATATTATTAATTATATTAGCTTATGAATATATGTTTTAAGGAATATTTGCCAAAATAAACATTTTTGTAAATAATTTTATTTAATATTACATTACTATAATGATTTTTGAAAAAACGTACACTTTCTAATTAATAAGTACTATGTCTAAATGCACCAGAATGCAGTTAATGGAGAAACTAAGGTATGACTTGTAATATGAAATGGCTGAGCACTTTGGAAAAGTTTATCTTCTCATAATCATAGTGAAAAGATCATCTGAAAAAGATGTGATATATAGGCAATGAATATTTAAATATATGCAAAATAGTGGATTAGAAGGTCCATTTTTTGGAGAAGAGAAAGCATGCTTCCTTTTGGTTTATAGTGTGGATGTTATTAGCTATGTGCCATGCTTCTTTGATTTTACATTTGGAGTCTTGGCGTTCTATACATGCAACAGAAGTGGAGTAAGGTTCAATTAGATGGCTGCTATGATTATGAGAAGATAAACTTCTTGAAAGTGTTTAGCCATTACATATTATAAGTCATACCTTAGCTTCACCATTAATTGCTTTCCAGTGCATTTAGACTTATAATGATTTTTATAGTCAAATACAGACCCTTCCCCCTTTTTACCAAGAAGATTTTATTTTGTTTAATGGGGATGCAAACTGGTTAGCTATTGAATCCAAAACCTCACTTAAATTCATAGTATTATATCTAATTTAACTAAGTAAATTATATATGTTATCTATGAAATGATTCATTCTCATTAATTATGTCTATCAAAAATGTCTTCAAAATCTTTAAATATAATTTAGAGGGATAGGGAGGATTGTTATAAACAAAAATCTGTTGATTATCTTCAATTCTCATTATAATTCTGCAATTTTAATGCAGTATATTAATTGTATTAAATCTTAACTGTCTTTCTCTTATTCTATTATTCATTGTCTAGAAAATGCACTTCTAGAAATGATAATTGTTTATATGGTATATTAATAAAATAATATTAGGTTGATATTTAAACTACAGAATCATACTAATATTTATTTGAAAGTAAAGTATTTTATACATGCTCAGTGACATCATTTTAAGAAAATATGGTATAAAAAAAAAGTTATGTAATAAGAGAAACAGATATTTGATTTATAATGATAGATATCAACATATTCCATTTTGATTGCTGTTTATATAGCATGTTTAATGAGTAATGGCAATAGTTACAATAGTGTTTGTACTTCAGAACTGTACTATCAAAGAGTATAAGTTGATATGTAATTTTTGTGATCAAAATATTTATGAAGTAATGGTGTTTTTTTTCTGTTTATGATATAAAATATTAACTAATATTAGAAAGATTTAAAAAGAGGTACTGAAATAGCTACAACAACAGACCAAAAAACATTCTTTTGCTAGTTTTGAAGATTGTTAAAGCAATGGAACAAATTTTTAATCTCGATAGAAATTATACCAAATTGTAATGTCTTTTTAGGTTTTTATCTTACATGTTTAACTGTTAAAAATCATTGTAATATATTTAATAATTTTATTTCTATTTGTTATTAAAGTAAGGTACCAAACTCACTGATTTATATATTCTTTAATGTAAATCATTGTAACATCCAAAGTATGAAAATATCCAAATCAAATAGCATTTATATATATTTTTTTGTCTTGTGTAATTTCAGATAATACCATATTTTGAATAATGAAACAGTACAACAAATATTTTACAAAATATAATTTATAGTTTTTAACTTTCTTTTCAATTATCTTTTGGGTTTTCTTTAAAATTTCTCTGGCTCAAATTCTGAAATTTATACATTGTAATTTTTCAGTTTCTTTTATGTTTAGATTGTTTTTGATGACATATTAGTTTCTAGTAACAAATGAATCTTAGCTCTTAAGATTGCTATACATAGTGATAAACCAAACATTTTTCTAAATAATTTCAATTTATCCATATTCAAGAAACAAATTGATCTTTAAACTTTTTCAAATTGTTATCAGAAATTTACGAAAAGTTTAAAGTTGGAATATGGCAGGATTCCTCCCAACCCCATTAAATATTTTATTTATTAAGTATGAATTTGTAACTTTTATTTATATTTATAAACTACACTTAAAATGATAAACATTTTTGAGACATCACATAGTTAAAAAATATTAGAAATAAGTGAAAGAGTGTTAAAATTTTATTGTTTGTATTTCTCTTTAAAGTGACCAATTATATCCATATCTGAATTTCACTTTTATTTGTAATGTAACAGTATTCGTATTCTAAAACATCTTTTGTGCTTGAAGGAAAGCATCTGAAGAAAGATTAACAAAATTCAGTAGTTGTTTTATTTCATTATTTAGATAATGCTTACATTTTTTTACATTGAATTGCTTTTTTTTTTTTTTGTCTTATTTTAAAGTTCTATCTTGTAATATATTAATTTTTCAGTCATTGTAATTTTTTCATGTCGTCTTTAATAACAAAAAGTTAACAAGATCATTACTGTTTTAAAACTTCCAACCTAACAGTAAACATTCACATTGATTTTAATATTATAAAACTCTAGAAAAACATTATGTTGGAAACATATCTGGGAAAAAAAACCCAAGTATACTGATATAATTGGTGTTTTGTTAGGAATAAAAGCTATATTGCCCACATAATAAATTTATTCATATATATATATATATATATGTGTGTGTGTGTGTGTGTGTAATATAACATTGAAAAATCATAAATAGTAATGTAAAAAGTAATTACATCAAATAATAATTGTGACTGTCTATTGTACCGGTTAGAATTGTATGTCCATTGAACAAGAATTAGAGCCTAAGCAAAAGTACTCTTAAACCAATCATGTCCGAGATACACAGATCAGAAATAATCATGACTTCTGCCCTATGTGCTCATTCTCTAAATCTATAACATCATGAACAACATCTCTGGTGATAACAAAAGTAATTTTATTTATTCCAGTCCTGGAAACACAGTGAGAGGCAAAAGATCTACAGGGAAAATGTGATATTAATTACTTTAAAATCTCTAACATAGGCTAAGAGCTTCCTAATTATTGATATTTCAGTAATATAAGATTAATGAATGCAACCGATTAGCATGAGATCCAAAGGAGCATGAATTATATATAACACAACCCTTTCAATGATGTGTATGCATAAAACAACACTAAGACAAAGAATTATTAAAATAGTAATTGGTTATGAAATGTTAATAATTTATTAATATAATTAATGAAGGATCGAATACTTAAGTAATGATAAATATAAATTTAATGAATACAAATGATAATTTTATTTACATATATCACATGATTTAGTAAAGTCTGGGCTTCATGTAATCAGTGATTATGATTTGCATATTTTTCAGATTACATAATATTACTATGCACTATGGAATATGGATTATAGTGACTGAAGAACATGCAAATAGAAATTAAACACAGATAACGGTATACTATATGATGTATACTCAGGACAATGTGTCATAATATGCTAATGGAATATCAATTATAACAGTAACACTATGATACACAAAATGGGAATTAATGACCTTAAGAAATGTATATGTGAAATAGAACCTTATTTATGTAACACAGTATTTGAATTATTGTTGACCATAAAAATACAATGAATACACATTTTAACCTTTTCCTTGTTCAAAATACCTATTGGCTGAGTGAATTAAAGTTCTAAACTTGTTATTGGTCAATTACAGAATCAGCAGTAAAATTATATTCATTTTTTAATATTATATTCATTTTAGTTTCATTTGTAAAAAGCAAATAAATATTTTGTCAGATTATGAAAGTGAATGAAAGTTTTTTCAAAAATAAATTTCTATTTATAATTATAAAAATATTTTATAGTGTAGAAGCTAAAAAGAACATTTATAACCTATTACAAAATGCTGGTACATCATTGATTTGTTTCTCAATTTATGTTCATATAAAAGTAAAGAATTTTTACTAAAATCTTAAACTATTCTTCTAAAATAATTATATTTTCAGCATATTTTATCAAAATAATTTATATGTAAAAAAATACTCTTAAAACATTCATTTTCATTTCGAAAATCAAAACAAAAAACTTGGAGCTGTGAAAATTGTTAACAACTGCTCTTTTTTGTTCAAAATGAGAAACAACCAATCAGCACCTTGGAAAGTTTGCCTTCTCCCATTGTTAGAACTTTAAATTTAAATATTATTGTTTTTTTACTTGTAAAATAATTCTAGAGAGGGCAGCATCTTACGGTATGTTTTAAGATTTAAAACGACTATAAATTTGCTATGATAACATAAAAATTGATGGTTTTAGAGTGACTTGAAGCTGTGAAAGAAAATTTTTGGTTGATGCTATGAAAAGATTAAAAGATATTACAAGCTTTATTTGGTCAATAGTTATATATTACATCAATCATTTGGAATGAATAAGCATGTACTTGTGCATTTAATTAAACAATTCTGACTTGACAGAATTTACAAGCTTATTTAACGATCGTTTAAATATCTTATTAAATAATCACCATCTTCTTACATTTTTAAGCAAATAATAATAAAGAGAAATGATCATTTACAGCGATCACAACATTATAGATGTCTGTCTGCACTTATGACAGGACAGTACTTGAAGTGGTTGGTAGGGGTGCCATGGTTCAGGTTTTCTGATGTTATCTCATGCACGGCCTCACCTCAACCTGACATTGTCCTGAAGTCAGTGCTTTCAAACCCCATTCTGGGACAAGCCATGAAAGAAATGATCCGGGACCTCTGGATTTTAATTTGGCAAAGCAAAAATATGAAGTTTAATAATGCTATCAAGAGTAAGCAATGCTAATAAGATTCAGGTCTTTAATGACAGTGATATGTTAACTAAAGCCCTCATAAATGAATAATATCTAGCGTAATGACATGACAATTTTTAAACCATCCTTAAAGATAAACATATGACCTTGAATATTGATTAGAATGTCAAAATATAAAAGGGAAAAATCTTATTCCCTTCATTAAACAAATATAAGTATGCTTAACAAATAAATAATTACTAACACAATTATAATACTTGGTGGCATGACAAGCAAAATGATTGATTACTAAATAGAAAGGTAAAGCCATTAAATTTACTTTAAATAATATTTAAAATATAATTAAATCAATAGTGTTAAACATGGTATGACATTGATATGATAAAATATGACAGCGTATAGGCTCCCATTAAGCAAATATAACCATTAAACAATAATATTCAATCAAGCGAACCTTAGTTTTGTAAAAAGACTTACATTTAAGTATTTAAACATCCCATAATATTGGGATGGAGAATCAGAATAATATTGGTTTGCTAGATTGAGTCATTAGCATAGTAAAATTAAATTCAACCAAAAGACATAAGTATGATAAAATAAAGTTTAAGATGGCCACATTTAAAATAATAAAGAAATAGATAAATGAAACCCAGTAGATATAACTACAGATTAGAAATTTATAGATTCATGCAGTTATATTTTACAGAGAGAGAATCATTAATTTACTACTATTATTATAATTGGCACTACATCGCCATTTATAATATAGACAGAGTTTTAAAACAAATTCTAATTAAATAAAGGATGGTTAAGAGTTCATGTTAGTGGCATGGACTGGATTACCTTCTGATGATTTGATGATTTGATGGTCATACAGGTTGGTATGCATGGAAAATAAAATATGGAAAACATGGTCAGCAATACAGAGTTCAGATGAAATAATGGTTGGCATCTTTCAGGAGTTAGTTCATGGTTCGATTAAAGCAGTTCTTGAGTGGCATGGTAGCATAGCGGTATGGAAATAATCTTGGAAAGATCGGGATAGTGAATTTCTTCCCTCTACTTAGAAGTCATTTTGTCAAAATTTTGAGTGGTGTGGATTCATTCGGCAACACTTCTCTAAAAAATAACAGCAGAATGACCTGTATTGAATTTGGCTGTATTTATATGCCAACAAAACCTTCTAGAAACCTATTTTACTTTGCCGCTTGAAGCGACCGGATATGCATTACCTGTCATGATTGCACTTATCCTTTGTTTAAAGTTACATTTGAAAGATGACAACAAGATAAGTTCTGGAGAGTATTCTACTCTATTTCTAGATTGGAAATAGATTCCATTAATATAATTTCCATTAACGTTTAGGATTGCTAAAATTTATTTAATTAACAATGACATTTTAAATTAAACAAGGTATGTTCTTTTGTTTCTTAAATTTAAGTTATGCTAATTACTCTGCAGAACTTTCTCTGGTATTGTGTCAGCTTTATAATAATAATGCATGAATTATATAAATTACATAAATTTTTTTTTTTTTTGGCCCTTTGGGTTCCCGCCCCCACGCGTGATTAAACACTAAATATATTTAATAAATGTATAAATATTATTTACATTTTTATATATCTGTAATACATACATACACATACACTACTATTTGAGGCAATGGAAATTTTAAATATTTCCGAATTAAAACTTTAATAGATATTCTGTCTTTATTTAAAATAACTGTTTAAAACTTACAAAGAAAAAGGAGGGGTAATTGTGTGTATATGTGTACTTACACTCCCTGATGATTAAATGAGTACACTGATGGATTTGAGCCTCGGGTTTAAGGTTACTAATATCACCAGACAGTGAAGCAAAATATATACGACAGATTTTACTGCTTTATTTTCTGTTCATCTACCACTATTAAACTACTGATTAATATATATGCTGAGATTGTGTAATATACTAAGGATTATATTTTGTGTTACTGTGCATTTTATGAATAAGTTATACTATGTAAAGAAATTTGTCTAAATTCCTTTTTTTTTTTTCAAAACAGATATTTAATTATTTTTTTTTTACATTCTTATAATGGCTTGTATATATGTCATCATTTCATTATAGTATATATTGTTGCAATTGCTGTATTCCACAATATAAATCAATCACAATGAATTTTAATTGATATTCACATAAGTATTTGTGTATTTCAAACAGGTAAAACTCTCTATACGTATTGCCACTCAGTGCAAGCCAGAGTAATCAGTGGATGCCAGAAGACTTGTGCATAAAATCCCCATCTAGTGCCTACTCATCCAATATCCCCAGACTAGTTTCTGGCTTGTGGCCTTCATCAGTGAGGAGTATTGGATCTGAGAGCACTGCACCTAGATCTTAGGATCTAATGCAACCCTCCAGCAGCCACCTTTTATTTCTACTTAACTACAAGTCTTAAATTGAAAACACTATAATATTTTCAATCCAAGCTCATTAGCTTATATAGTTATATAGGTTTGAACTCAGTTCAGTACCCATACATTTTGGTATCTTTGGTTTTTTAATAACCTTAGCCACCACTATCCTATTACGCTGGATTGGTTTTAAGCCAATAAACATCACATGATCACCATTTCCTATGTTTGCTCATAACTGTTATTCAAACAGGCAAAACTCTATATATATATTGTCACTCAGTGCAAGCCAGAGTCATAGGAAATAGGAAATGGTGATTATGTTATATTTGTGTATTTGTTCAATGCAGTACAGTAATTGCTGTGGAATATGCAAAAGCATACACACAAGCTTGTGCAATTTGTCTACATTTAAAAATAATAATATATAATAAAGCAGCATTTTTATATATCTGTAATATAAAAGTTATTTCCAAAGAATGTAACAATAGAAAATGCACATTTAAAAATGACTTAGTAAGTTGACACTTGCAACATTCTATCTGAACTGAGAATAGTACCTAACATATTAACCCTAATCAAGTATTATGCTTAAATAGGTATTTATAGGCTTAATCATATTTATTACAATTATTTTTTGCCCTAATAGTGATTTTTAGAACTTGAAAGTACACTTAGTAATATATTAATTATTATAGTGTTTTACTGTTTCAATTTTTTTATTCATTACATATATCAGTTACAATATTTCACCATTACATTACATATATAATTATAATTAAAGTTTATTGTATAGATCAGTGATCTTCAGTCTTGGATCCATGGACTGGTGCTAGTCCACTGAAATTTCCTGCCACTCTGCAAAAAAAAATTTCACAGCCTGGCAGGAAATTTTGTATAACAGAATAATATTTTAAACTTGTAATTAATATAAGCTTTTATTTATTATTGCAATTATTTAAATGAAGTTCGTTAAAAATCTAAATTTTATTAAAATTATGTAATGCTACTATAATTACTATATAATAATAATTGAAAGAATTTATAAAATAATTATGTTTATGCATGACATAAGTCAACTTAAAATACATATAAGAAAAATAGAGGAAGTTTAGGACAATGCTTAGTTACATTATCTCTGATATTTCCCAAAGTTTAAGTAAATAACATTTTACCCTTGCATATTTTAACAATATAATAATTAATGTAGCAATGCATGTTGTGCATTAATGTGAATGATTGTGATTGGACTGCTTCCTATGGCAGTGTGACTTCATGATTTGAGAATGAGTGATTGATGGGCAAAGAAAAGCATCAGCAGTGTCTTGTTATGGCCAGTTATGATAGTCACATGCATCACCCATGCATAAACAGTTTAAGTCTGAGGAAAGTTATCTTTAGCCTTTTGCTGATCCATGAAATATTCCTATTCTTTCTGATCTGCAGTTGTGAATAGGTTGAAGAACACTGATATAGATAATATGGTTATTAGCCTGAATGTGAATATATTATTTTTATGAGTATTTTTAAAATTATATTTAATAAAGTATATTGAATGTCTATATCAATAATATTTTTCTAAGTTTTTATCATAATAATGAAACGCTTTAAAACTATAAAGATCATCTTGTTAAATATAGTAGAAAATACTACTGAAACCTTTGTTAAATATTGTAAAATGTTTAAATACTTATTTAAGCTCTGAAATACTCAAATTCCAACTGTTGTCATATAATTTTGTTAATCTTTTATTTATTAATGAATTACATTATATATGATGTATTAGGAAATTAGGTACATATTGTTTTTAAGATCAATAGTTATGAGTGATGAGTCTTTTGGTGATGAGGTTTATAAATCAATTTGTTCTGTAACTTATGTTTTGGATGGTTTCGGTATTTGGAATAATTTCCAGGTTTCATCATATAGAAATTTTGATGAGAGTTTTAAGTCTTTATTTCTAATCTTGTTGATGAGGTTGATAAATGTGAGGTCCAGATTAGGAGGTGGAGAGGTGAAAACTGTCTTGCATCGAAATAGTGTGAGTCAGAAAAATAGATAGTCTAATAATTGGTAAGTGTCTACTCTGGATGGAGTCTTTTATTGAGAGTATTTTATAATAGTCAATCTTTAAATTGTGAAAAATGAGCATCCTGATGTTTGTAAGACCGGTATATGATTTTATAATGTGGTCAAAGGTTTCTTCTTGTGTTTTACAGATTGGACATATAGGATCCACTTTGTTTAGAAATTTTTTGTAATGTAAAAAATAGTTGGTGTGTATGGCACCTAGTTTGACTTTAATCAAGAAAGTTAGAAATTTGGGCTCTAGCTGTAAAAATTTGAATAAGGAGATGATTCTGTGGTTGTTGATTCCTATTGTGGGTTTTATATTGTTGATGATTGGATTTAATATTATGCACTTCTCAGATGGTGATTTTGAAGTTAAAGGTTTTATTGGAGATGTTTTGATGCTGTTTGAGATATTGGAATATTTAATCAAGCCAGCACCTTTTAT